>ML664165.1:0-471713 GCA_007570785.1 Antilocapra americana | reverse complement strand
GAGGGGAAGCATATGTAAACCCATGGTGATATCATGACATTGTATGGCAAAAACAAGTAAAAAAAAAAAAAAAAAGAAACAGTATATCAGAAATAAAAAAGTCATATCTCAACTTTGTCTCTTCCAGTGTTCATGACTGAATGTGGCAACTAATTAAAAGAGCCAAAAAAATATCAATGGGAGGAAAAACAGAAGAGGCATAGCGTTGTGCTATACTGACTCATTTACTACAGATAGATGCTTTTGGGAATGGTGGACTAAATGAGCTCACTAGTTACTGCTATTATTATTTCAAGGGCTTTGCTTGAAAGAGAAAAGAAATGACAAGGCAGATAAAATATTTTTAAATTGCCTGTAGTAGGTTTACAGTTATCATTGTAAGTAACAGTGTCTCTACTCTCACTGAGATGGCATGATTAAAACAGCATTTTCAAAATAATCAGAAATCAAGATAAATGTATAAGGTGAGAAAAGTTTATATCTATCTCACTGACTTATATTTAATGTAGAATAAAAGAAGTTTGTTAAAAAAACAAATACCCTAACAACCTCAATAAAGAGTTTGCATACTAAAACATTACAGCTTTGCAAAAGGGAGACATCTTCACTGAATAGGCATTACATTTATTTCTTAAAGATTTTTTGCTACAGAAGTTTTCAGGAGTGCTCAACTATCATATTAATGGAAAACAAATGGAAATGTTTGTTTTTTTCTTTTCTTTTCCACCATCTCTCATGGATGGAGTTTCCGAGTAATAAAACGCAGAAATATACCATTCGACTTTTAATTTCTATTTCAAATGATCCCGCATGCAAAGCAATGCAGTGCAGTCATCAGAGCGATATATAGAACAGGATAGAGTACCGTGTATTGCTCTACCCTGAGGCAAGCAGCTGAGACTCTATTTTCAGTACAATTTCCGTGTTTGACTTAAAAAGGTAGTTACAAGTAGCTGTAGAATGTACTTTCTGTGCTATCATTAATTCATGTGGTCAAAATGCTGCCGAGTAGGCAGATAAGTGCAGCCCAAAGCCTAACTTTCATAATGCTGGTAATGATCAGTGGGGTACACAAATATCTTCAAGTCACATAATTGTGGTGATCACTGTGTGCTGGGTTCTGATGGCCTGTTGCCCATACCACTAAATCACCATTCACAGCACCCTGCACGCAAGGCACAGTTGGAGGGCAGTGGGAGCCTAGGACTTTGTTAGCTTGGGGGCCAAGTCACTCTTAACCTCCATAAAAGACATCCCTTTAAAGAACAGGGTAAAGGTCATTGCAGCTCATGCCAAGTGTAAAAATGAGAACTACAGACAGGAAACACTGTTCAGATGTTTTAAGGCTGTAGGCCTGTTTTATGTCTGCTCGGAGCCCTCTGCAGCTACAGGGGACCAAAGACATGCTCACCATCCCCATTTGTACTAGGTCAGTGGCCAAATGGGTCCAGACATTAAAAGCAGGGGAAATCCAGGGGCTAATCAGGAATTGCCTGTCTCAAAGGAATGGCATGAAATACTGCAGTAGAGCATTGTGTGATTGGAATTGTGACTGTGATGTGTTGCTGTGGGTTGTAGACTGAGTGTTTAACATTATGAATGCGTGATACCAAAACAGGCTGGAGCATGACTGTGTAACTACTTACCCCCATGTTGCTCATAAAATTGAGATGTACATCTCCTGAGGATACCAAGGAGCAAAAATTATAACTAAAATAAATGTTCAAAGTGTTTGAATTAATGAGCATATATTATGATCATATATAACCTGAGGAAATTAGAAAATAGCACAACTGAGATTTCCCTGAGTAATAGAGAGAAATAGGGGAAGTTATTTTTTTTATTATCTAACTGGTAAAAAGTCTCCAATTTTTCTGTCAAAGTTTATAAAAGAAAAATACACACAGATTCCAAGGTGGGAGTGGGGTGGATATGTGTGGCAAATGTGGAAAAGCACTCAATGGGGAAATATATCTCACACAAAAGCAGGGCTATTGATAAGAGTTGAAATTAAAAAGCATATTTACATGGGAGGACTTTTCAGATAATTTTTCTTCATTGAACTCTCAATTATAACCAATTTGGTGAGTAAGCTGGTATATCATGGTTTCTGTGGTTTGAAGAACAAATCTTGTCCCAGCCTACCCATATCAGTGGTTTTTATCCTCCATATTAATCTGATAGTGTCTGAACTTCTTTCTTTCTTCCTTTCTTCTTCTCTCCCTCCCTTCCTTCTCTCTTTCTTCTCATCTTTCTTCCTCTCTCTATCTTTTTATCTCTCTCTCAAAACTGGCAAGTAGATTAAAGAAAAAAAATTTTAAGTGAAAAAGCCTGTCTTTTCTGCTATTCAAAAATAAGAGCTTAGATTTGGGAGGAGGGGATGGGAGACTAGGTTGCTAAATATGTGAATTCTATATATTAAAAAAAATAATTGTAGTGATTACCCTGAAGACAGGCACAATGAGGAAAATTCATCTTTGGCCATGCCATCAACTGATGCCAAAACAGAAAACCAAGTGCATGATGCATATGTCATTTTAGCAAGCAATGTGCCTCAAAACACTGCAGCCACACCCTGAAGATGGGAAGGATCGGTACATATTTATTAAAAACGGTTTCCAGTTCACAGACTTACTATTTATATATTTTTTGAGCAAAAGGTAGTTGTAAGAGATCTTATAACCAGAGATCTTTAAGTCAGGTAAAAAATAAAATCATATTGAATCTAAAATGAGATTATAGCAATCAGTGGTTTTGGAAAAATGTGATGTGATAGTATAGTGTTCTCCTTCTCATGTCCCTCTCTCCCAAAATTAACACCATCAGTGTGTCTATTCTGGTATGCCTGAATAATTACTTAATTTCTTTATTTGAATTTATGCCATCTGCTTATCACATAAATTCTTGAAGCCATTGTGAAATGCATTTCATATACTTACTATGACTTTTATAATCTCCTCTTAATGTTGATTTTTCATTTAGAAGGAGAAAACAAGATATGATATTATACATTATACTGCACACCTATCAAGCACATATATTTAAAAATGTATGTATATATATCTCTATGTATGTATATGCGCTGTGCTGTGCTTAGTTGCTCAGTCATGTCTGACTCTTTGTGACCCCATGAAATACAGCCCACAAGTCTCCTCTGTCCATAGATATTCTCCAGGCAGGAATACTGGAGCGAATTCCCATGACCTCGTCCAAGGGATATTCCTGACCTAGGAGTCAAATCCAGGGTCTCCTGCATTGCAGACAGATTCTTTACCAGCTAAACTACCAGGGAAGCCCATGTATTATAAATAAATACATACAATTAAGTGCCATTTTAATCTTTTGAAAAATAAGATTTTTATACTAATAAGAATCTTAAAATTATTTTCTCCAACTACTTTGTTAAAAAAAAAAGGAAACCGAGGTGAGGATCCTCTGCTTCTATTAGGTCCATGCCATTTCTATCCTTTATTGAGCCCATTTTTGTATGAAATATTCCCTTGGTATCTCTAATTTTCACAAAGAGATCTCTAGTCTTTCCCATTCTATTGTTTTCCTTTATTTCTTTACATTGATCACTGAAGGCTTTCTTATCTCTCCTTGCTATTCTCTGGAACTCTGCATTCAAATGGGTATATCTTTCCTTTTCTCCTTTGCCTTCACTTCTCTTCTATTCACAGCTATTTGTAAGGCCTCCTCTGACAACCACTTTGCCTTTTTGTACTTCTTTTCCTTGGGGATGGTCCTTGGAGGAAAAGTTGTGACCAATCTAGACAGTATATTAACAAGAAGAGACATTACTTTGCCAACAAAGGTCCATCTAGTCAAAGCTATGGTTTTTCCAGTAGTCATGTATGGATGTGAGAGTTGGACTATAAAGAAAGCTGAGTGCTGAAGAATTGATGTTTTTGAACTGTGGTGTTGGAGAAGATTCTTGAGAGTCCCTTGGACTGCAAGGAGATCCAACCAGTCCATCCTAAAGGAAATCAGTCATGAATATTCACTGGAAGAACTGATGCTGAAGCTGAAACTCCAATTCTTTGGCCACATGAGGGGAAGAACTAACTCACTGGAAAAGACCCTGATGCTGGGAAAGATTGAAGGCAGGAGGAGAAGGGGATGACAGAGGATGAGATGGTTGGATGGCATCACCTACTCAGTGGACATGAGTTTGAGTAAACTCTGAGAGTTGTTGATGGACAGGTAGGCCTGGCGTGCTGCAGTCCATGGGGTGGCAAAGATTTAGACATGACTGAGAGACTGAACTGAACTGAGGTGAGGATGATTGAAATGTTTGGTACAAGATCACTTGGATTGCAAGTGGCAGAAAAAGTTATAATAAATCAGGTTTACTGTGTCTTTTCACTATGCCATATTTATTGAGCATTCATTCAGGTCAGAGGTGCTTGTTAAGGTTTCATTCATTAAGCCTCTGCAATTCTTTAGTACTTCTTTCAGCCTATGACTGAATCATATAATACTCCATTAACTGTAGTCATCCATTTGGTCTATAAAAAAATAGTCATAGATTAGAAGGCTTAAATAAAAAGATGTATTTCTTATAGTTCTGGAGGCTGAGAAGTCCAAGATCAATATTCTGGCAAACTCACTGTTGCAGTGAGTGTTCTTTCCTTGGCTCGCAGACACTGCTTTCTCAATGTGTCTCCATGTGGCAACAAGATGATGCTCTGGTGCCTCTTCTTCCTTTAAGGACACCGAGACTTTCCAGGTGGCACCAGTACTAAAGAACCTGCCTGCCAATGCAGAAGACTTAGACCTGGGTTCGATCCCCAGGTCTGGAAGATCCCCTGAGGAGGCAATCCACTTTAGTATTCTTGCTTGGAGAATCCCATGCACAGAGAAGCCTGGAAAGCTACAGTTCATAGGGTAGCAAAGCACCAGACATGACTGAAACAACTTAGCATGCACACACTGGTCTCTAGGGTAGTTCCTGTGCTAAACCTGGAATCAACCATTTATAGAAGGAATCCAACTTAGCACACATATGCACCCAATCATATTATAGAGCTCCACTTTCATGAGCTCATCTAAAGCTAAGTTCCTCTCAGTGTCCCCCACCATCAACAACCATCACACTGGGGGTTAGGGCTTCCACATATGAATTTGAGGGGAATGCAAACATTTTGTCTATAAGATCAGATGGAGAAATTTGAAAAATTATTATTAATAAATCATGATAGATTCCTCTTAGTTCATTTATAATTTGGGTCTATAAATTTTTTTGTTTCTTTAAAGAGTATCAAAATATGTTTCAAATTTAATCAAAAATATTGAATTATATAAATTTGCTTCTTATTAGTTATACTTTGAAAATCTTAAAATAAATGGCTTGAGAAATATTCATATGTTTGATAGTATCCTGGAAACAGTTACATGATCTAAGAGAGGACCATATTTGTGTTATGTAATAAACAGATGTACCTGTTTCTACCTGGTAAAGTCAATTAAGCATCATCTTAGAGCCACAGTGATGAGCTCAAAGATGATAGAAATATAACCTTGCAGAACTGATTTTATAATGCTCCCACCATCAACAATACAAGCTAGTTAGCATTTTCATCTGTGCTCTAAGTGATGTCTAGAAGCAAGCTCATTAAGTTTGCTGTTGAGAGAAGCTGAAATGTATGTTTCAGAGGAAAGATGCTCATTTCCCTTTGGCAAAATGAGTCCAGAATTCACAATGAGCTTGAGGTGAGCGGAAACATATTTTAAATACAGGAGAATACACATAAGAAAACTTAGGGAGCAGACCATACCAAAGAGCTATATGGGAAAATGCAACAAAACATGTCAAAGTGTTAACTACATAAAAACAAAACAAAACAGGCTCTATTAGAAATGGGAATTGTACACGGGAATCACATGCTATCATAATCCCTACTAAAGAAAATATACAATATTTCATCGAGAAGAAAATAAGGATCAAAATACATTAGTCCTGCATTGATCTTTCTGTGTGTTTCTCTAGCTTCTTTTTATCATTATGCTAAGCTCTTAGTTTACTAAAGTAAAGGAAGGCAAATATTAGCCTGAAACTATTGTTTGCCTCCAAAGCTGACTCTCATGAAAACCAAATCAGAAATATCAGAGAGGAAATCCAAGCTCAATGTACTGAATTTTTTTTATGGGTTTGGTCTATTAGATACACTCTGATCATCTTTAAGTAAAAATATATATATATATATATATTTTTTTTCTTGACTAGGTTAAAACTGTGATAGGAACTACATCAGTATTTTGATAAGTAACTATACAGAAGGAAAGAATAACAGAATCTAATATCATTAATAGGAGGAGTCAAATACCATTAAATAATGTACAGCTACTAGAATCATGGACTTTCAAGGTGGCACTAGTGGTAAAGAACACTCATGCTGATGCAGGAGACACAGGAGATGCAGATAAAATCCTTGGGTCAAGAAGATCCTCTAGAGGAGGTCATGGTAACCCATTTAAGTATTCTTTCCTGGAGAATCTTATGGACAGAGGAGACTGGTAGGCTACAGTCCATGGGATCACAAAGAGTCAGACATGACTGAGGAAACTTAGAATGGATACATGCATTAGAATCATCTCACTGTTACCATCACTTTGACTTTTAATAATAAATTATTCAGTGTTTATGCAGCTGCTTTGCCCTTTTAACAATCCTCACTTTTGGTAGATTTCTTGTAGAACCTTCTGTGATTTACTAAAAGTAACCATGCTCTAAGTTTTTGGTGTCTCAGATCCTTCCTAGCAACTTTCTATGATTTCTAACTGCTGTATTCTTCATCTGTAAAAATTCTATGATAAAATATGATCGTGCTTGATGATTATACATACACACACACACATATATATGAAACATTAAAATACTTTATGAAGTGCTTGGCACACGCTTTATTCTTAGTAAGGATTAAATTTCACCCAATTTTTGGTTAAGTTTTGGAGTTATGAAATATATGTCATGTTCCCTGTATACAAGAAGTTTTCAATCTAGTACAGAAGCTCTAGTTTCAACTCCACAAATGGTGTAGGAATACATATTCACTGTGGTAGCAGAGAAGATGAAGAAATACAATACACATGAGGGAATATCTTTGAAGTAATATTTCTTCCTCATACTATTGGCTCATATTAAAGATCTTCTTCTATACTATAAACAAGAAAACAGGCAAATCAAATTAATAGATAACATTTAGATCTTTCCAAAATAATCAACAGACAGCAAAACTCATTTAGAATGCTCAGTGTTCTGAGAACCAGATAACTTCTGCATAATCCACTGTTAGCTACCTAAGCTGAGACTTAATACATTGTACAACATAAACATAATCAAAAACAATAAAATTATACTACTTAAGTCTACAGTAAACAGTTTATTTAAAATAATCCAAATAATATAAACATTATTAATTTTTAGATATAATAATTAAGCAGAACAGGGACTGAAAATTGAGCACTAGGTATCCTGGAAACTCTTGAGGGGATAAGCAATTTTTCTGTCAATGGAAGACATGAATAGGCTATGTCTTAAATTAATATATCTAGAATCCTACTAAACAAATATTGTTAAGACATTTGTGAGTAGAGGCCATAAAAATAAACTGCTTATTTTGGGGGTATGAAGACTGGGAATAGCTTCCATTAATTCTTGGCACAGAATATGTAATATATGTATAAATAAAAGTACATATGACATGTACAATATAAATTGCATATTAACAATTTCTTAAAATTGTGGTAATTTTTTCTAAACCCATAGATGCCACTACGAAATGAAAAATGATTTTATAGAATTATGAAAAGTTACTAAGAATGATAATACAATTTTATATTTTTGAATATATTAATTAAAATTAACATTTTGAATAACTTTGGCCACACCACACAGCATGTGGGATGTCAGTTCCCTGACCAGGGATTAAATCTGTATCCTCTGTATTGGAAGCTTGGAGCCTGAACCACCTGTATCACCAGGGAAATGCCCTAATTACATAATGCAGAAATTATTCAGGTAGAAAAAATCTTTTCCTTCTTAATTTCAAATATCTAAGGATTAGTCAATCAATTTTCTTAACTAACCTGCTACCCTAAAGTCACTTACCATTTGTGTGTATATAACCGTGGAAGTCATTAATATTGTCTACCATCTATTTCTCATTTGCTTCCTAAATACTGCTAGACTTGTGCTTCCTCATTTTGAAGTTCATGTCTAGCTAGATAACTCGCACTGGTCATTAATTTGAGAGCAGAAATTACACGTGACCTTCTGCAAAAGTTTAAGAAACAGTTAGTACTTGTCATGTCCCTCCCCCTGATGTCATAATTGTGAAATAAATCTTGTGATGAAGTATCTATCAGCTTGGACCCTTGAGAAAAGACATGGAATGTAGCCTCCAAACAGTTCACAAAAGGAATGTCATGTGAGAAAGAAATAACCTGATTATTTCTTTCCACTGAAATACCGGAGTTGTTTCTGACTGCAGCAGAAAACAATCTATTATAATTAATAAAAAAAAAGTTTTCAGATTTTTAGGATATTGTTATACTACTTTTCATGTAAAAAGCATTGATGTAATAACTATATATGGTTACATATAAACACCATAATCTAATCTAGAGAAATGTGAGTGAGGACTGACAATTCAGTTCCTGTTACATTTTGCTTCTTTTCAATAAAAGTAGATAACATAAAACAACAATGAAAATATTTTTGTGAAGCTTTAGTTAATTGAATTTTCACTGTAAATTTGTTTGGGTGAATTTGGATTGTTACTTGAAAGCTGATTTTTTGGTGTTATTTAGAGATATAGCTATATTTTATATGCATAAAACATATCTATTTTATATACAGTAAAATTATACATAAACTATTTTTGATACTATTGACAAAATGTATGTTGAAATCAGAAATTCCATAGACTTTTAATAATTGTATCTGGAGAAATCATTTTTTATAACTCCCTCATTAGAAAGTGTGTGGCAAAATTGAAGTTAGAAACCAGACATTTTGACTTTTGGTTAAATTTCTTACCATTACTGCTTCTGGCATATGTTAGCCATTTTTCAGTCAAAGATTGTATGTTTCAGTGTAATATAAATTTACAAATTATTTTTCTAATTTGTGGAGTTTGATTAAGTCATCTCTAGTATACCCGTTATTTTATCATATTGCTTTTGTAATAGTACAAGAGACATGGTTGCTTTAAACGTTCTCATCAAACAAAAGTATGAACTCAGATATTTTACAAAGAGAGAGAGAGAGCAACATAACTGTTTCCACTTTTGCATAACAACTAATGATGGCAAAACGAGGCTTCCCTGTACAGAGGAAAATGTCTTGCAAAGAAAAAGTCTTCCTGGAAATCAAATATCTCTTGCACAACAAGTTTGATGAGCTAAGTGCACATTAATCGGAAACATCTGAATTAAATTTCCCTTAAAATATACATAAAATGAAGAGGAACTGTGGTTTGCAGATTATGTTTCAGGTCCCACTCAACTCAAACATTTTTCCAGCCTCATATGACTCCAGTTTTTTCATTCCTACTCGGGAGTTCATAAAAAAATGCTTAGTACACCACAGAATACAACTAGATTCATGAGAAATCCAGTATAAATATAATATAGATAATGACAAAACATGACCTAATGTTTTCTATTCATATAGGAGTATTAGAGATGAGATTTTTAAGAGGAGTATTATGTAAAATAGAGGAAATCTTACCAATTTGAGAGTTGAGAAAAAATTCATTTTGAGGGCAAATATCAGCAGTTATTTTCATAATCTGATCTGCTAACTTTCATTATATCGAACCCAGAGTTGGACATTATGCAATATTTCTTGAATTTGAAAAATATACAATGATTTAAACTTTTTTGTGATGTAGGTTTACTATTTAAGATGACTTTCCTTCTGCTACCAAGTGACATATAATAAACCCTAATTCCATCTTTATATTAAAAAATCACTTGAAAATGATGTTATTATTACTTGAAATAGTAACAATTCCCCAGTGGTGGAAATCTGATTGTTTGTCTATAAAATAGTATGAACAATGAAAACAAATTTATGGTCTCATAAAAATACATTTCAACTGAAAAGAGTACAGATCACCCATGGTGTCTTTCAGCTTACGAGAAATGTTTATTTACATATTTCTTTTATTCTGTCATTACTGTAATACAGAACCAGATACAGTCCATATGCAATTTACAGTAATCTGAAATTAAGCTTTTGTTGAAACAGACTATCAGCACAAAAGAATTTAACATATTCTGATAAGCATATGCTCTGATTCATTTCTAATAACTATAGTGGTGGTTGAATTATATTACCAAGGGATTTGAGTATGCAAATGTGCCTGCTTAAAGCTTTGTTAAATTTTATAAGAGTAGAAATTTTCCTTTGTATAACTAAGCATAATAGTCACTGGGTTTCATGATCTCATTTTCATATTTTCTAGGGATGTACTCAATTGCTAAGTCGTGTTTGATACAAGAGACACTGGTTCAATTACTGAGTGAGGAAGATCCCGTGGAGAAGGAAATGGCAGCCCATTCCAGTATTCTTGCCTAGAAAATTCCATGGACAGAGAAGCCTGGTGGGGTATAATCCATGAGGTGACAAAGAGCCTAACTCAACTGAGTGACTAAGTATGCACACATATATTCCTAAGCTGAAATATTCAAATGAAAAAGAATGGAGAATAAATGCTTGATTATTGCTATAAAAGGGGAAAAGTCAATAACTTTCATGAATAAATGAATGAGGGTTTCTCAGTGAAGCATTAGAAACTGAACCAGAGATGAATTTCACTGGCTTTCCTGGTAAAAGACTCTCTTAAGCAAAATATGGAAAATCATACAGGGTCAGAGAATTTTCCCCAACTGATTACTCAAGACACTAGGGATACAGTGCTGGAATTTACATAAAACAGAGAAGTCATTTTGGGTTTTGTGTGAGATCTGAAGATACATATGCATACTGGAAGTCCCTTGTTCCACAGAATCAAGATTTACTTGATCCCTGGGTCTTTTCTCATTTTCTTGAATTAAATCCACCAGTTTTCAAAATTTCCCTACATAAGACACTTGTTTTGCTTACAGATTACGATGCTATAGCTGTGCCTGAGTAATTTTTGTTAAAGGAGATGTTTTAGCAAAAGGAACAAATGAACCCATTAGCTTAAAATAGAGATCTGACCTCCCTTTATCTTCTTTAAAACTCAAAATACATTCTCAAGAAATGAGTTAGTCAAATCAGTCAACTAAGGTTTTTTTTGTTTTTTTGTTTTTTAAATTTTCTTTACTTTATTGTGTTGGTTTTGCCATACATTGACATGAAACCACCATAGGTTTACATATGCTCCACCTCCAGAAACCCCCTCCCTCCTCCCTCCCGATTCCCTCCCCCTGGGTCATCTCAGTGCACCAGCCCCCAGCATCAGCCCTGGGCTGGCGATTGATTTCACATATGATACTTAACATGTTTCAATGCCATTCTCCCATATCATCCCACCCTTGCCCTCTTCCACAGAGTCCACGAGTCTGTTCTATACATCTGCATTTCTTTTGCTATCTCACATGCAGAGTTCTCGTTACCATCTTTCTAAATCGACTAAGGCTTTTCAGTATCCTTCTGCTTCTCTTTTCTATGTTATTTGGTTCCAGATAAGTGAGTTCCTATGGGGAGCTAAAATTGAATATCCCTTGCCTTGGCCTTAGTTAAAAAGACAACTATTTCAAAAGGCATAATGATTCCCAATTCTTCCAAAAGCCAATATCTGAAATTCCATTTATATTTTATCCATTTAGAGTACATATTTTATCTTTGTTAAAAGAGAAATCAACAGAATCTTAGATGTGGGAAGGATAACACATTATTTTCCAGCCCAAACAGATCTCAAAACAATCAGACAAAAACTAAATACAGCTTGTCCTGCTAAATAACAGATTCTAAACTTGTCAATATTTAACACCTTTTGACACAGGGTGAGGAAGAAAAAAAGAAAAGCAATATTCCCATAAAGAAAATTAAAAAGAAGTTTTGAAAAATTTCTCTAATATTTATAATACAGACATCTTTCTATTATAGGAATGGTTTTACTTGTAGGTTTAGCAAGGTGTCAAGTTAGAATGGGGTTTCAGGGCCCCTGGAAAGAATATTGATATGTCTTCGAGTGTATTTTCCCCTCTCCTTTACATGCAATTGCTAGAGCTTGGTTTGTACAATTTAAGGTTTGATTTTGTCAGAACACAAATTCCCCTGGATAGGTTATTTTAAGACCTTATCAATCATATACTTCTTAACTTGGTCTCGTCTGGGTTTAAATGCTTTCTCATTCTCTTGACACTTTGCAACACTCGCTCTCATTCCTTCCATTCACTGCCAAAGCTGTCGTATACTTTCTCACCACCTACAAGTCAGTTCTTTTAAAATTTTATTATTTTAAAATAATGCTTATTTTAAAAATGAAAATGTTTTCCAATAAGATTGATATATTAAGAAACAACTTGAGCAAATGCAAGTTTTGTGTTCACTTATACGTATGTGACTTGGTCCAGGAGAAACACTGAGTGAATTCAGAAAACTATCAGGATGAATCTAGCCACAGAGCAATCTACAACACACACAGGTACATTCACCTCAGACATCGACAGGTACCTCCATCCACTGTCTTATGAACACACCCAACCTGACATACTGTTACAACTTTCTGTCCAACTGTAGATAACTTTTCTTCATCACTTCACTATTGCACTCAAGCTACTATAACCCTTCCTATGCCGACCTCCACAAAATAGTGTCAGGTCTGTTTTCAAGGTTAACTGTCATATTCGTTGTAGTGTATGTAATATATTTATTGATATGTTTATATATTATAGATTATATTTCTGATTTATTTAATAGGTTTAAACAATTTAAACAATTTTTATTAGTTTCCTGCAGCTTTTTTATTCCTTTGTTTTAATTTCTCATTGAGTTTTAGAGTATAATTGATCCTATCTCCATTCTCTTTAAGAGTTACAGAATGTATTGCTCTGTTTTGCCTAGTGTAATGATTTTTTAGGAATGCATGAGGTGGATTATAGAAGAATGGGTTGTACTTTGTCTTTAGATCTTTGTGATCTGATATAGATATCTACCAATTTATTGAAACTGATATCTCTAAGGTCCCCAGTGCTCATCTAACTCCAGTGGTCTTTTTTACATTCTCAGGATCCATAACCTTCCAACATCATTTGACACTGCTGAACACATCCTTCAGTTTTTTTTTAAATCTATGTATTGCTAAATATCACTTATGTGTATGACTTTTTTTTAAATTCACAGAGGATGGAAAGATACATATAGTGTACTCTTTGCCTAATAGAGAGGAATAAGACAAAGGTTTGACTGCTTCTATTGCTGGCAGAATCTATGGTATAAAGAGATATGGATTGTCACACATATCACATCTGCTTTGGATATTAGGAAGATGTCACAGATGTTTCAGTGTTTGAGATAATAATAGCACCTTGCTCAGAAATTTCATGCATATTCTTATTTTTTCTGTATGAAACAAGTTACTTGAGAACAGAACATCCCTATCTTTTTAATATATTTTTGAGTATATAGAAGATTCTAAAGACTTGACATAGCACTTACCTCCTCATGACTTACTGTGCCCTTGCTTAGCACAGTGACTGCCACAAAAGTCAGTGTGTACTTGATGAAAGAATACGTGGCTCATAGTACATAGTTAATGAGTGCTTATGTGCTAAGTCACTTCAGTCAAGTCTGACTCCTCACAGCCCTGTGGACCATAGCCTGCCAGGCTCCTCTGTCCATGGGATTCTCCAGGTATGAATACTGGAGTGGATTGCCATGACCTCCTTCAAGGGATCATCCTGACCCAGGGATCAAACTTGCATCTCTTATTTCTCCTGCATTGGTAGGTGGGTTCTTTAGCACTAGTGCCACCTGGGAAGCTCAGTATAGTTGGTATTGAAGGGCAAGGAGGAGAGAAAGCATTTCAGTGGAAAAAAATGATACAACAAAGGTTTAGAGGCAATAAGGCTCCTGATATGTTCCCACAATATTTGGAAGAGTGGAAGATGAGAGGCCATCATGGTTTGAAGTTTTCTCAGTAGCAAGTTAAAGAGTTATACTTATCCAAACTTTCTTTACTCTAGCCATTTGTTTTTAACTCTTTGCCAAACTTCCTGGCCCTCATTATAGTCTCTTTAGGCTGATCAGTATTTTTTCCACAATCATAAAAATATAAAATGCATTTTCTCAATACCTAGTTGTTCAATTCCCACCAAAGTTTAGAAGATCAGTGCAAATGTTGCATTTTAGGTGAAATTTTTATCAGCCACCCCAGATAATAACTTATCTTTCACTAAATATAAGCTTCCTTCAACGTGATAAAATTAAAAAATATGCTTACTTACCATTAAAGCAGACACAGGTAGATACGTATTGCTTGAATACCAAAGCGATATTTGTTCCCAAGCACAAGGTGGACATTTATATACTAGTATACATTCATTGCATAAAATAAGCTCATAAACATCTTACATCTAGAAAGATGAACATTTCATTTTGATGTACACTGGTGAAGATGAGAGGTATGTGTTTGTGTGTGTAACTGTATATACAGATATAAATATACATTTATACATAAATATACATGTGTGTGTGTGTTGCATGAATGTGTGTCTTTGGTTGTAGAAACAGAAGTAGGAATACCCTTCTTCTCCATTGGTTGTCTTCCTGTATCATCACTCAGCAAAAACATGTCTCCCAAAGTAATCATTTGGATTCACTTCACACTGAATAGATTTCAAGTAACATTGAACAAATATGATAGGTAAAATAAACTAGCTTGTGAACTATTTATTTGATCTCAAAATATTGTGAGAGTTGGATCCTAAAGAAGGCTGAGTGGCAAAGAATTCATGCTTTCCAACTGTGGTGTTAGAGAAGACTTTTGAGTCCCTTGAACTGCAAGGAGATCAAACCAGTCAATCCTAAAAGAAATTAACCCTAAATGTCCATTGGATGGACTGTTGCTGAAGCTGAAGCTCCAATACTTCAGTCACCCTATGTGAAGAGCCAACTCATTGGAAAATACCCTGATGCTGGGAAAGATAGAAGGCAGGAGGACAACGTGATGACAGAGGACGAGATGGTTGGATGGAATCACTGACTAAGTGGATATGAGTTTGAGTAAGTTCCATGAAATGGTGATGGACAAGGAAGCATGGCATGCTGCAGTCTATGGGGTCTCAAAGATTCAGAGACAACTGAGCAACTGAACAGCAATAAATACAGTTAGTATGCTAAACATTCTATTCTTTATAGTATAGTTTAATAAGTACTTGGCTGACTTTTAAACTTAATTCAGTTGCTATTTTCTAGAGGTTATCTAAATTCTGTATGACTTGGAAATGTATATCAGCATGCTTAATTTGTAAAAAAGAAATCTATCCCCTGAGATGTAAACTATTATGATAAAGGTATTATTGTCTAAAATGTGTAAAATCAGGTAGATTTCAGTTCTAATGCAAATTACTCAAAATGTACACAATGAGGGTTGAGAATTTCATTGTTTTACTAAATAAATCCACTTACAAATCAAAAACATTTTCTGACTTATCATATTTGCTACTTTACTTGTTCATCTTAAAATCTGTGTAAATAATTCTAATGAATGCAGAAATCTTCAATCATAGAATGACTGATATATTTATATTTCAGAAGCAGTCACATTGTGTTGAGATCATTATTTTTTCTTTGACCTATTTAGATGATACAGTTACAACTCCACTAGTAAATATAAAGTTTTATACAACATTCAATGTGAAAAATGAAAGTCCTCATTATCAAAAGTTTGATGGTTATGATTTATGAATCATTGGCAAAACTACAGATCAACAATCATGTAGTTTTGGCAGTGTCTCAACTGTAAACATGATTAAAATCGATAGATTTAACAGAAAAAAAACCAGTGTTTGTGTAAGCACACACTATTATCCTCTACAATTTTAGTCAAAAGCTACCAAATACATTTTATTGCCTTTATGCTTATCATTATTAATTGAATTTCTAAGTGTCAGTATTCTGATAATCAAATTCAACTTTAATCCCAACACACCAATACTTGCTAAGCTTGTTTAACTCAAAATCTGTAACATGCAAATTTTGTGTTATTTTTAATTATTATTAATATTTATATTCACTTCTGAAAAATCAACCTTGAAACAAGAAGTAAAGAAGAGAGAAAAGAGAGTGAGAACATGAAAGAGGAACTTCTTATTTATTTCTAAGCAGACTTGACTGAATACTTAATAACTCTTTAGTAATATTACAACCTGTTTCTCATTATTAAGAATTCCATCCATTGCTCCCAATGGTTTGGACAGCATGCTTAGTTTGGTAATAGAAAGTGTTTTCCCTTTTTCCTACCAGGGATCTTCAAATGATTAGCTAATAATAGTCATGCAATGATTTCCAGATGTTGCTTACAATACAAGGAATGTCCAAGTGGTGGTGTGGGAATTGGGGCACTCTCATAGCTGTAAAATAGAGATCACAGTAGAAATATTTCCCACCCAGAATCTAAAATTCTAAATGAGAGAAAATACTGCTCCTAAAGCAAGCTTGTTGACTGATTGAAGAGATTTTGGAATTAGATACACTAGGCCTGAATTCTTGATATGCTAAAAGAAGGATTGGGCTGTTTAACAAACATCTTAGAGGAACAACAAAGAAATAGTTGAAGCTATTTTGATTTTCCTCTAAAGGCTGGACTTTATTTTTAACTCAAAGTCAGTGAGAGTTAGTATAAAGCACTCTTCAGGAGAGTTAGAAAACCCAGGTTCATATTTTGAGAAGTAAATCTCTGCAATTCTTCCCAGCTGCAAAATACAACCACTCACTTTATCCCCCTGATTCCTGCCTTTCTTTAAAGAACTAATGTGAGATCATTCCAAAGGGATTTTGAAAATTACATGGTTTAATTTAGTCAGGTTTAATTAGCAGTGACAGTCACACCTAAAAGTTCAAGCCATTTGGAATTCTTTACCACTTCAAGTAATACTTAGGTCAAATGACCTCTTCATTCTGTATCTTGAGTTCTAGGTTTCAAAAGCTGTTGATCTTCTGGGTGTTTTTTTTTTTTTTTTAATTAAAGACCTGCTGAGAAAAGAGACTCAAGCAGATAAGCAGACATTTTCATTTTGTTTTTCCTTAGGAAATTTAGAATAGAAAATAAAATGCTACTTGAAATCAAATGCGCTTGTCTTCTTTTATAAATGTCTGGGCACACTGAGCTCTGTGCTGGGCAACTCAGACTGGGAGGGGCAATGGCAATGTGCTCAAGTGTTAGAAAAGAACTTAAAATGATCAGGGTTACATATCTGGTCAGGGAATCCCATGAACATGGAAAGACCTGGAAGGAAATAAGACCTATTGAAGCTAGACTCTAAATCAGGGTATATGAATTTCACCCAAGATTCTCACGACCCAAGCAAAACCCTGCAAATTTGAGCCAGAGAGCCACTGAGTGCTTTAACATCAGACTTGTCATCAGTAACCCTAGAACCTTAGGTTAGAGAGGTCCCTCTATTGCATTCCCACCATCAGTGAATGAAAACTGCTCTTACTCCACATCTCACCAGCATTTGATGCTGTCAGTGTCCTGGACTTTGGTCATTCTAGTAGGTGTGCAGTGGTAGCTCACTGCTGTTTTAATTTGCATTTCCCTGATAACATATGATGCAAAGCATCTTTTCATTTACTTATTTGCCAACTGTATACCATTTTTGGTGAGGGACCTTTTAAGGCCTTTGGATCACTTCTTTAACACCTTTATAGAGCATGTAATTCACACACCATAAAGCCATCCATTTAAGGTTTTTAACAAGTTCACAGAGGTGTGCAATGATTACCACCATCTAATTTCAGAATATTTTAAACAGCCCAAAAAGGAACCCTGTTTAATTAATTATTAATTAATCATTCCCAATTCCTAACCCCAACTCTAGTTTCTGGCAACCATTAATCTTTCTTTATAGATCTGTAGTCTTTGCACATTTTGTTTAAATGAAATAATATGACATGTTAGTTCATTGTAGACTAGCTTCCTCCACTTAGCATCGTGTTTTCAAGGTCCATCCATGTTGTAGAATGTATAAATACTTTATTTCTTTTTGTTGTCAAATAATATTCTAGTATAAGTATATACCGTATTCTGCTTAGTCTCTCATCATTAAATGGACATTTGAATTGCTTCTACTCTTTGGCTATGACAAATAATGATATTGTGAGCATTCTTGTGTGAGTATTTTCATAGACATGTTTTCATTACTCTTGGATATTTGCAAATGAAATGCTGAGTTATATAGTAATGCTATTTTTAACACTTTGAAGAACTGTCAAAAAGTTTTTCAGAGTGATTACATATTTTATATTTTCACCAGCAATATATGAAGGTTCATTTTTCCACTATTTTTATTTTTATTTATAGCCATCCTATTGGGTATCTCATTGTCATTTTGATTTTTAAATTAGAGTATAACTGACATAAAATATTATTTTAGTTTCAGTTGTACAACATAGTGATCAACAAAAAAAAAGTCTGCTGACTGGAACTTCCCTATCATTTCAGTAAACACTCCACTACATAGGTTCAAATAAAATCCTGAATACCATTTGGCACTACTGGGTGTAAGATGAACTATAGGGATGTATTGCACAACAATACAGATATCTGTTTACTGGGCTTAATTAAGGAAGCTTTCTGCCATTATTCCTTCAAATATGTCTTCAATCCCTTTTCCTCTCTCACTCCTTTTGGGATCCATATATTATAGATGTTAAAATGCTTAATGTCTTAGAAGTCCCTTAAACTATCCTTTCTTTGCTGTTCCAACATGATGGTTTCCACTACCCTACATTCAAGATCATTGAATCATTCTTCAGTATCTTTTAATTTGCTGTAGGTTTTCTCTAGTGCATTTGTCATTTCAGTTATTGTATTATTCAACTCTGATAGGCTATTTCATTAAAACTTTCTATCATTTTGTTGGAGTTTTCACTGTGCTCCTCCCTTCTTCTCCTGAGTTTGATTAGCAATTTAATGACCATTATAAGGAACTCCTTGTTGGATTACTTATCTCCATTTTGCTTGCTTCTTTTTCAGAGATTTTGTCTTGTTCTCTTGCCTGGAACATATTCTGTGGTCTCATTTTTCCTAACTCTCTATGTTTGTTTCTTGTGTATTAACTAATCTGCTATACCACTCAGTTTGAAGGAGTGATTTCACATAGAAAGGTTTCCTGCAGGCCCAGTAGTGCAATTTTCCCTGGTTGCAAGAGTCAGGTGCTCAAGATGTGTCATCTATGGGGATTGCAAGTGTCCTCCTATGCTGGCTGAGCCATGATTGCTGGGAATGCACTAGTGTGAGAGGTTGGTACCTGGCATGGATAGCTGTAAGGCCTGGCTGAAGCTGCTATGGGAGCTCTGGTGTGCCAGACAAGCCCCCAGAGTTGCAGGTTGCTTTGGAGAAGCACCAGCTGAGGTGGGTCCACATTTAATCTGGAGTTGGGGAACAGTGCTAGTAAGGGAGATGGGAAGAGTCACAAATGCACCTGCCAGCATCAGGCCGGGTAGGTAGCAGGTGAGCTAAAATAAAAAACAAAACAAAAACGATCTGGCCAAACCAGTGCCTCCAAACCTGAATAACATTCCTGTGGATCCCTACCCTCCAGGCACACACTCTAAATGAACCAGTGATTCTCTATGTATGACTTAGGTTGCTGCCTCTGTACTAGGAACTAGAGGAAGAAGGCTCTTGTGCATCCCCTTTTAGAACAAAATTTCAGTTTCCTACAGATCTCTGACTCTACCAAAGTAAGCCTTGTTGGTTTTCAAAGCCAGCTGTTATAGTGACTCATCTTCTCACTGCAGGTTCAAGCTGGTGAGCCTAGTATGAGGTTTGAAGCCCTTGCTCCTCAGGGTGGACCTCCATGACTGCCATGCTCCTTCCACTAGCATGTTGCTGCCCTAGGGGTGTGGGCCCCAGTCATATTTCATCTCCACTCCTTCTGCTTTGTCTGTGTATCTTGTTGCTTTTTGTCCTTGGTTGAGGAAAATCTTTTCTGCTAGTGTTTAGGTTATTTTCAGGCGCAGTCGCTCTATATGTGGTTTCAGTATTGATGCATCTGTAAGAAGAAGCAAGCTCAGAATCTTCCTTCCACCATGCTGTTTCCCACTCTCATTCATCATACTGCTTCATGATGATCAGCATTTTTTCACGTGCTTAATGGCCATTTGTATATCTTCTTTGGAAAAATATTTATTCATATTCCTCACCTAATTTTAAAATTAAACTATATTTTTAAAGCAGTTTTAAATTTACAGCCATACTGAGCAGAAATGACAAGATTTCTCCTATAGTGGCTGATATTTTAATTGTTTTATTCTTATTGTTGAGCTTTAAAGAGTCCTTTATATGTTTTGGATTATTCAGTTCAGTTCAGTTGCTCAGTCATGTCTGACTCTTTGTGACCCAGTGGACTATAGCACACCAGGCTTCCCTGTCTATCACCAAATCCCTGAGCTTGCTCAAACTCAAGTCCATTGAGTTGGTGACGCCATCCAACCATCTCACCTCTGTTGTCCCCTTCTCCCTCTGCCTTCAATCTTTCCCAGCATCTGGGTCAGCTCTTCACATCAGTTGGCCAAAGAAATGGAGCTTCAGCTTCAGCATCAGTCCTTTCAATGAATATTCAGGACTGATTTCCTTTAGGATGGACTGGTTGGATCTCCTTGCAGTCCAAGGGACTCTCAAGAGTTTTTTCAAACCCCACAGTTTGAAAGCACCAATTCTTTGGCACTCAGCTTTCTTTATAGTGCAACTCTCATATCCATACATGACTACTGGAAAAGCCATAGCTTTGACTAGATGGACTTTTATTGGCAAATTAATGTCTCTTCTTTTTAATATGCTATCTATGCTGGTCATGCTTTTCTTCCAAGGAGCAAATGTCTTTTAATTTCATGGTTACAGTCATCATTTGCAGTGATTTTGGAGCCCAAGAAAATAAAGTCTTTCACTGTTTCCATTGTTTCCCCATCTATTTGCCATGAAGTGATGGGACTGGATGCCATGATCTTCGTTTTTTGAATGTTGAGTTTTTTTTTTTAATTGTTTTTGCCATACAATGCCATGATATCACCATGGGTTTACATATGCTCCCCCTCCAGAACCCCCCTCCCTCCTCCCTCCCCCTGGGAAATCTCGATGCACCAGCCCTGAGCATCAATCCTGGGCTGGCAATTGATTACACATATGATAATTAACATGTTTCAGTGCCATTCTCCCATATCATCCCACCCTTACCATCATCCACAGAGTCCACGAGTCTATTCTATACATCTGCGTTCCTTTTGCTGTCTCGCATGTTGGGAGTTTTAAGCCAGGTTTTGCACTCTCTTCTTTCACTTTCATCAAGAAACTCTTTAGTTCCTTTCTGCTTTCTGCAATAAGGGTGGTGTCATCTGCATATCTGAGGTTATTGATGTTTTTCCCGGAAATCTTGATGCCAGCTTGTGCTTCATTCAGCCCAGAATTTCTCATAATGTACTCTGCATGTAACTTAAATAAGCAGGGTGAGAGTATACGGCCTTGACATACTCCTTTCCCAATTTTGAACCAGTCCATTTTCCATGTCTGGTTCTAGCTGTTGTTTCTTGAACTGCATACAGATTGTGTAGGAGGTAGATAAGCTGGTCTGGTATTCCCATCTCTTAAAGAATTTTCCACAGTATGTTGTGATCCACACAGTTAATGGCTTTGGCATAATCAATAAAGCAGAAGTAGATGTTTTCCTGGAACTCTCTTGCTTTTCTGATGATCCAGAAGATGCTGGCAATTTGATATCTGGTCACTCTGCCTTTTCTGAAACCAGGTTGAACATCTGAAAGTTCTCAGTTCACGTACTGTTGAAGTTTGCCTTGCAGAATTTTGAACATTATTTCACTAGGGTGTGAGATGAGTGCAATTGTGAGGTAGTTTGAACGTTCTTTGGCATTGCCTTTCCTTGGGATTGAAATGAAAACTGACCTTTTCCCATCCTGTGGCCACTGCTGAATTTTCCGAATTTGCTGACATATTGAGGGAAGCACTTTAGCAGCATTATATTTTAGGATTTGAAATAGCTCAGCTGGAATTCCAACACCTCCACGAACTTTGTAGTGATGCTTCCTAAGGCCCACTTGACTTTGCACTCCAGGATGTGCATGTGGCTCTAGGTGAGTGATCACGCCATGGTGGTTATCTGGTCTTTAAGATCTTTTTTGTATAGATCTTCTGTGTATATTTTCCATCACTCCTTAGTATCTTTTGCTTCTGTTAGGTCCATACCATTTCTGTCCTTTATTATGTTTTGGGTAACAGTCTTTAATCAAATATGTCTTTTGCAATTATTTCCTCCTATTCTGTGTCATGTCTTTTTATTCTCTTGGTACTGTCTTTTATAAATAGAAGTTGTTAATTAATGAACTTCAACTTATTAATACTTTCCTTCTGAATAATGTCTTCAGAGTTGTATCTAAAAAATCAATTTCAAAATCACCTAGACCTTCTGCTATGTTATCTTCTAGTGTTTTATAGTTCTGCCTTTAAAATTTTGGTCTCTGATCCATTTTGAGTTAAGTTGTGAAGCATGTAAAGGTTGTGTCTAGACATTGTTTTTACCGTTTTGCATGTGAATGCTTATATGTCCAGCATCATTTCTTGTAAAGACTGTCTTTGCATCACTATATTGCCTTTGGTACTTTGTCAAAGCTCATTTGGCTGTATTTATGTCAGTCTGTTTGTGGGTGCTCTATTCTAGTAAACTATTTGTTTTTTCTTTGATTACTGTCTCGATCACTCTAGCTTTATAGTACATCATGAAGCCAAGTAGTATCAGTTTTCCAACTTTGTCCTTTGTCAGTATGATTTTGGCTATACTACAATTTTTGCCTCTCCATACAAATTTTGGAATGCTGTCAAAATCTGTAAAATAATTTGTTGAAATTTTTGATTGGGATTGCATTGAATTTATCGTTCAACTTGGAAAGAAGTGATATGTTGACAATATTGAACCTTCCTATCCATGAACATGGAATATTTATTCAGATGTTATAGTTCTTCTTTGATTTTTGTTAGAGTTTTATAGTTTTACTCATAAAGATTGTTTACATATTTTGTTAGACTTGTACCTAACTACTAATATTTCATTCTGGAGGTGCTAATGTAAATGCTATGTGTTATTAATTTCAAATTCCTTTTGCTTATTTTGGGTATTTGAGTGACAGACTATTTTTATCCTGCAATCATGGTGTAATTGCTTATTCTAGATTTTTTTGTTGATTGTTTCAGATTTTCTATATAGACAATGATGCTATTAGTGAATAAAAACAATTTTATTTCTTCCTTCCCAATTTGTATATATTTTATTTCCCTTTCTTCTTTTATTGCATTAGCTAGGACTTCCAGAGTGATATTGAAAAGGAGTGGTGAGTAAGGACATGCTTGCCCTTTTCTTGATCTTAATGACTGATTATATTTAAGATTAAATAAATTTCTTTCCAGCACAAAAAGTTCCTGTTCAGAATCAGATTCACATTGATTGGGGGAAAATAAATGCAATAATTCTTGCTTATGTGAGTTTTCAGTTGCAATGCCTTACCTACTACAGAGGTGTTATCACCCAGATGCTTTAAATAAATATTCATGGTGAGTCCCTAGGAATATTAGTTATACATTTATAATATGGCTACACATTTTTAACATTAGATACACCAAAAAATATTAAAAATTTGCTAAGATTTGTGTTTTACCCTGGAGAAAGAAAGCTTGGAGTCGTCCTTGTGGATGGAGCGCACAGGTTTCATCTCAAGGGTTAACTTTCATTTGTTGATGGTAGTTTCCAAACTCTCTCTTGAGCTGCATTCTTTGTTTGAATCCAGTAATTTTACCAATACTATAGTGTTGCTGTTATTGTTGATGGTTGGTTTCTGTCATAGATTGGAAAGGGCACAATAGTACAACATGTTTCATTATAAAGTATTTCTAGTCTAGTGGGTTCATGTTTTGGGTGGGAGGTTCAATTACATTCATTCTCAGTGTTTCAAAAAATTCAAGGTTTGGCATAAACCTTAGTCTAGGACATAAGAACTCAGGTCCAGCATTTAGTAATATAAAACTTGATTTATTCATGCCTCAGTTTTTGTGTGTGTCAAATGGGGATGATAATAGTATTAACCTGATAGGATGAAGAATAAAAGACATAAATTGCTAATGTGATGCTTAGTAGTTTCGAAAATGTTCAATAAATTATGATTCAGTGAGTCACCTGAAAATATATTAGTTTGATTTCCTTTTCAGCTCTTTCTCTAAATTATAGATTCAAATAGTATTAGAAAATATTTGTTAGTATTCTAACTAAAGTGTTTTCAATGCAGAATAACTTCTTTAAAATCTAAACTGCAACATAGTCTATTATCCATAATAGTTATCACAAATAAAGAATAATAAACTAACAAATTAACTGTATGATTAGTTTCTTAATTTGTATCAGTGATGTAAACATGTATTTCTCCTATATATATAAGTATAGCTCAATAGTAGTATATATAGTATAAATGTTTTATTTCTAAAACATAAAAATACTTTCTAGTCTTAAAGTTTTCCTTCACTTTCCCTGCTTTACAGAAGTTCACTCTTCAGCTCATGTAATTGCTGCTTTTGTTGACCTTGTCAAATTATTTTCAAATACTTTTTATATTAACTTTTCTGTGTGCCTATGTGTGTGTGTATCTATATAAATATACTTGAATTGCTTATAGGTTAATCCCCACTTTATAGCTTCAATCTTGACATCTCATTTCTGAATTAGTTACTGTCATTTTCCTTGACCTTTTCAATCTTAGTGGTGTCCTACCTATAAATACGGTAAGAAGAATTAAATGGAGTAGTCAGAATGTGGTCTTACTGCAAAGTTAAACACTCATAGAATGACTATAGTCATTTTGAACTTTGAAATAAATACATTGAGGATGTTTTTACCTTAACTAACTTTGACTTGTTTTTTTCATTTTCTAGATTCCCAGAACTAACCAAGCCCAGTTTAAAGTAAAAACATGCAAAAAGTAAATAAAATATTATGCATGGAAATGAGGAAACCTTATAAATATTTTACTATAAAAATATAAGCCTTACATATAGAAAGTATATTTAAATAAAACAGTCTTAAATATTAATCTATAATCTTATTGGAAATTATATTATGAATTGATAATCATAACTCATGTTATGTTTTTAAAACTCCTGCTCCCATGAGCCCATATTATGATTCTGCATCACACTCTCTTCTCATTAATTTCATATACCAACTTTTTTCATCCAATTTAAATCAGTGAAGTTTTTGAATCCTTGTTCATATTCCCTGTCCATACCAACACATGTCATCATTCTAGATAATTTCAACAACTATCATGAAACTCTTGCTGTCATTTTTGCTTTTCTGTTATTTGACTTCCTTCATCTGATGATGGATTATTTCATAGCTTCTAATTCACCAAATTCTTTAACCACACCTTATCATTATCAGAAAACTCCACTACATTTAAAGCAATTAATTCAAACATTCCACTCTCTGCTGAAAGCTCTTTGCTACAATATTTCAGAAAGATTGGTTTTAAACCTTATCCATTGATATTTTCACATCCTTTCAATAGATATGCCACTCCCTTCAACACATTTCTCCTTATCCAGGTTAAATGCCCTAATTTATCAATGTGATGATTTTCAAATAATACTGTGTTTGTCTGACCCTTTTAACTTTGTTGCTCCAATCTGGGAAACATCACCCTGTCTGGGATATAACTGATTTCTAAAGAAAATTATGTGATCCTGTAGATTGGTATCACCAGGAATTCATGATCCATAATCTCAAAGCAACAATTCTCCCAGCATGTTGTTTCTCAATTAAATTTACTTTCCCACTTTCTATGGTGATGGATATATACAGTCCCAATTTTATTGCATTCTTCTGTCCACAACTGTCACGGTTCTAATCAAACTGCCTTTCAGGAAGCAATCTGTGAAGATTACCAAGATCTTCCATTATGTCTAAATACCAAGTGAATCTTTCAGCCTTATTATATTCCTAGATCAATTTGTAGTATTGAACATAGTTTTCAAAAGTCCTTTAAAGTGTATTTCTTAATTTTCATGATAGCATACTTTTCTAGTTTCCTGTGTACCATTATTGGTGCTCATGGAGAGTTCATGACTAGGTTTACCCTCAGTAGGACTTCCAAAAATCACATCATTTTAGGATTTAACTCTAAGTTCCTTTTTTTCCCTCTAAATTTTTTTATCCAGATTACTTTTTCCAATCACAGTTTTAATTAATATTTCTAAGTTGTGGAATCTCAATGTCTCCCTTGAATTCCATACTATTGTTTTATGTACCTTCTGAGATGACTGGGATGTGTAAGTCACAAAATTAATATGTCTTGCCTAACCACTGGATCATAATCATTTAACTACCACTTCTCACATTTTAATATGTGACATTGACTCAGTTATTCAACTCAGATATCTTGGAATTTCTTTTTCCCTCCATTTGCCTAACCTCATGCAATGAATTACAAAGTGTCATTAACATTACCTTGAAAGTACATTGCAATTCATTCACTACTATCTCTCTTCATTTCACCACCTTCGTCTATGCCATGATATCTCTGTGGTACTCAAAATCAACCTCCAACTTATTAAATGGATTCTCTCTTTTGACCTAGTTATCACTCCTTCATTTCTTCAATTATCAAAATGATCTTTAAAATATAGAACTTGACATGTAATTTGTCTTCTTAAAAAGAAATAAAGAAACTTTAATAATCATGTATTGCACTTAGATAGGGATTGCAGAATTTTTACAGTGATCTAGAGAACCATAATATTGTCTAACATCTGTATATCTCTCCACTTTTATTTCATCCCATGCCTTATTTCACATCACCCAGTGATGCCAACTTATTCAAATTTTTTTATATCACCAACCTCTTTCTAACACAAAGGATTTTATTCTCCTGTAACTCCACTTTCTGAAATGCCTGTAACCTTATTATTTCCTTGGATAATTGCTCCATGTCCTTAATATCTTAATTAAATTTCAGTAATACCACATTAATTTTGACTTATTTCATAGTACTTAGTACAGTTTGCTATTATATTGTTTTTCTGCTTACTTGCTTAATACCTATATCACCTATATAATTCGAACTTCAAAACAGAGTTGTTCATTTTTATTCACTATTAATATACTAGAGTCTAGAAGAACACAGTGGAATATAAACGGAGACTTATGCATACTCTTTTGAGAATAGAGGAATAAATCAATGGTAAACTCAAATTGCAAAATATATTTTTATATATGGAAACTTACTATATTTTATTACCATTAAATATATTCAAATTTCTATTCTTATTTGTTATAGGATTTTAATTGCCTATGGACTTTGTCATCTATGCCAGCATTCATTCTGTACCATCAAAGGTATTATTATTTTGCTAATATTACCCAATTTGGATATCTGAAACATTAGAATGGTACCAGAATTGATTTTACTGTGTAGACATGACTCAAGATGTTTGCAAAGCAAGTTATGTAATACTGTGAATCCTGTCTATTCAGAGTTCAGTGTAATCAAATCACTTTCATCTTTTATTACCAGTACATGAAGATGAAATAATATTGCAAGCATGATTGACCAGAGAATCAGAAGGAATTCTAGATGAAATAAATTATAATGCATACTGAGTTAGTAAGATCAGTTAGAAGTCTAGTTTTATTTTGAGGATTCATGTTTCTTTCTTTTATACAAACACCAAAAGTAAATATTTTTGAACTTTAATAACTCTAGCATATTACAGGAAGTTCAAAAATGTTTTTGTACTAATGTCCATTAAGCCACTGACGTTCAAATTAAAGTAAGACTGAAGTGATAGAAAATACACATTTATTAGGGGAATATTATTGTCTAAGTAGAGCAATATCACTTCTTATTTTTAACTTTTGAGAAAAGGGAAACTCTTTTCATTACCTAAACACATATGTGTCTTTGAATACAAATTTCAGTTTTAAATTTTGTACAAATTATGTTAAAGAGTCCCAAGCATTATTTGTTATAAATATAAGGAACCAAAATTATACTTCTGAAAATTTTTAGAATATTTCTGTATAACTCAAAATCATATATAAGATAGTTGGTTAACAGTAAGGAGTTTTATTATAGCTGTCATCCATCAACTTGAGTGGTATTTGAAATAAGAACACACTTTTGACTCATGTTTTGTTATTATTTTAAGATTCCTTATTCTGAATATGAGTTGGATGTGAGAACATACTTTCTGGCAGTCAATAAAACTGCTATCAGAAACACAATGGAATATTACTCAGCATTAAAAAAAAAAGTTCATTTGAAGCAATTCTACTCAGATGGATGAAACTGGAGCCCATTATCCAGAGTGAAGTAAGCCAGAAGCAAAAACAACAATACAGTATATTAACGCATATATATGGAATTTAGAAAGACGGTAACGAGAACCCAACATGCGAGACAGCAAAAGGAACGCAGATGTGTAGAATAGACTCATGGACTCTGTGGATGAGGGTAAGGGTGGGATGATATGGGAGAAGGGCATTGAAACATGTTAATTATCATATGTCTAATCAATCGCCAGCCTAGGATTGATGCTCGGGGCTGGTGCAGCGAGATTTCCCTGGGGGGAGGGAGGAGGGAGGGGGGTTCTGGAGGGGGGCATATGTAAACCCATGGTGATATCATGTCATTATATGGCAAAAACAATAAAAAAAAAAAAAGAAATACACATAATCTGACCATTAGAGAAGTTTTAGAAAATAAATAGACAAGGCATTTTAAATGGGTAAATATTGATAGAAATGGGCTATGGGCTGAGTTTTTACTCTGATAAAATGATCTTTTATGGGTTAAAAATATAATAAATAGTTGTTATATTGTAAAAAAATTACACTATTATCCACCAAATACCAAGTCATTTCTCTGGGTTAGACTAAGTTTTTTTTGTTGTTTACTTGTCCAGACACCATGGCTTGGTCTGTAGGACCTGTGCCCAATCTTAATGTCTAGAATCAGACCAACTTCTGGGATCACATCTATGAATCAAACATGAGTCAGATAAATTGAATGTGATGCTACAGTGTTAATAGCAGTTGAAGGTCCTGCAGTAAGTGTACATAACATACACACATATACACATATTAGCTCATTATTGTTACTAACGACTTCTGTGTGTCTTTCCTTCACCTCTTTTCTAAAAAAAAAAAAAAAAAAGGTTTTTCTTAGGCTCTCACTACCCCTACCCTATCAATGTCTTATACTAAGTGATATAATTCATAGAATTTAAAGCTATGTGTAATATGTAATGTTTAATCTAGTATTTTGGAAATTGAGTTTTTATTAAGTAAATAAAATTTAAATTTATTTCAATTAGAGTCATGATTGGACTTAGACTACAAAGAAGATCTGAGTCTTCTGTTGAGGCCAATGACTCCACAGGTACAGAGCAAGTTACATAGAAGTTGAAGACAAAACAAGGTCTTTTCCTACAAACCTATAATTTTAAACACACGCACACATATGTATATATTTATCTCTGTGATTTCGATGTTCAAATTTCTAAAGAATATTAGAAAGAAAGCACATCATTTTATAAAAATGCTGGAGAACATGTGGAAAACAAGGGACCCCTCCTACAGCATTGGTGGGAGTGCAAATTGGTGTAGCCACTATGGAAAATAGCATGAGGAGTCCTCAAAAAACTAAAAATAGAATTGCCATATGATCCAGCAATCCCATTCCTGGGCACTTATCCTGACAAAACTATAATTTGAAAAGATACATGCACTCCTATGTTTATAACAGCACTACTTAACAACAGCCAAAATAAACAACCTAAATGTTCATTGATAGATGAATGGATAAAGGAGAAGTGGTACATATATGTATATAACAGAACACTATTCAGCCATAAAAAAGAACGAAATTATGCCATTTGTGGCAATAAGGATGGACATAGAGATTATTATACTAAGTGAAGTAAGTTAGAAAAAACCAAATATCATATGATATCACTTATATATGGAATCTAAAATATGACACAAATGAACTTATGTACAAAACAGAAAAAACTCACAGATTCACAGAACAGACTTGTGATTGCTAAGGAGGGTGTGAGTGGTGGAGGAAACTTAAGAAGTTTGGGTTTGGAAACTGGAGCCCATTATCCAGAGTGAAGTAAGCCAGAAGCAAAAACAACAATACAGTATATTAACACATATATATGGAATTTAGAAAGACAGTAATGAGAACCCAACATGGGAGACAACAAAAGGAACGCAGATGTATAGAATAGACTTGTGGACTTTGTGGATGAGGGTAAGGGTGGGATGAGATGGGAGAAGGGCATTGAAGCATGTTAATTGTCATGTGTCTAATCAATCGCCAGCCCAGGATTGATGCTCGGGACTGGTGCAGCGAGATTTCCCGGGGGGGAGGGAGGAGGGAGGGGGGACCCGGAGGGGAAGCATATGTAAACCCATGGTGATATCATGACAATGTATGGCAAAAACAATAATAAAAAAAAATAAAAAAAAAAAAAAAGAAGTTTGGGTTTGGCAGCTGCAGACAATTATTGTTGTTTATAATAACAACAAGATCCCACTACATATCACAGAAAACTATTCAATATCCTGTGAGAAACCATAATTAGATCATTTGGTTGTACAACAGATATTGAAATTGTAAATTAGCTATGTGAAAGTGAAAGTTGCTCAGTTCCATCCAACTCTTTGGGACCCCATGGACTGTATCCATGGAATTCTCCAGGCCTGAATACTGGACTGGGTCGTCTTTCCCTTCTCCAGGGGATCTTCCCAACCCAGGGATCAAACCCAGGTCTCCCGCATTGCAGGTGGATTCTTTACAAGCTGAGCCACAAGGAAAGCCCAAGAATACTGGACTGGGTAGTCTTTCCCTTCTCTAGGGGATCTTCCCAACCCAGGAAAAGAACCAGGGGTTTCCTGCATTGCAGGTGAATTATTTACCAACTGAGCTAAATTAGCTATACTTGAGTTAAATAACTTAAAAAAAGAAAGCACATCATTTTAAATATATAATTGTTTTTTTCTTTTTACAAAATCCTTGGTAAAAACAATAGAATATCCTTTAAAATTGGCTTACTTTTAAGGAAATCCAGGTAAAAGAAAGACTGTAAGCCCAGAGAACAAAATTTCTTAGATGACATGCCATTCTTTCTTAGATTTCCCCATCTTATTTCTGCCCATTTGTAGGAAATTTGCAGATTATTCTATAAGCATTACAAGACCACAAGCCCAAAGATCCCATTCTCCTTTGAAATAATGCAACTTGCGTTATTAAATCATACTTATTTCATACCTCAAAAAATTAATCCACTGAACACTAAATGGCAAGGAGCAGACATCAATCTAAGCTTATTTTAATTTAGCAATCACTATGCAATATAGTGCTCTAGACATGCAGGAATCTTCAGAGAGATATGAATATATATCCTAGTGCTTAGAGACAAGTAGATTTCACTGTTACAACCAGTTATGAAATAATCGCCTATGTCTGGTTTTGCCCTTGATTTCAATACTGTTGTAACTATGGCATTCATGCATAATTGCTCAATTCAACAATTTGTCCTACTACAATAAAAGACATGCTATAAGGTTTACTAGGCTGTGAGGTGTTTAGAGATGGGGGCATTTCTTATTTATCTTTTTATCTTTCAGATCTTAGAGCACTGTGTTCTGCATATTATATGAACTGTACTATGTTTTCATGGATAAATAAATAATTATCATACAAGCAATACTAAAATTTCAAGGAGAGAGATATTGTCATAGGCCAGAATATAAAGGAGAAATGCAGGGAGTTGGAAATTGATTTCTTTTTTTTTTAAAGGTTTTAGTGTTTATTGTCTTTTTTTTTTTTAATTTTCTTTACTTTATTGTGTTGGTTTTGCCATACATTGACATGAAACCGCCATGGGTTTACATATTATCCCCCTCCAGAACCCCCCTCCCTCCTCCCTCCCGGCTCCCTCCCCCTGGGTCATCTCGGTGCACCAGCCCCGAGCATCAGCCCTGGGCTGGCGATTTCACATATGATAATTAACATGTTTCAATGCCATTCTCCCATATCATCCCACCCTTGCCCTCTTCCACAGAGTCCACGAGTCTGTTCTATACATCTGCATTTCTTTTGCTGTCTCCCATGCAGGGCTCTCGTTGCCATCTTTCTAAATTCCATATATATGCGTTAGTATACTGTATTGTTGTTTTTTCCTTCTGGCTTACTTCACTCTGGATAATAGGCTCCAGTTCCGTCCACCTTAGTAGAACTGATTCAAATGAATTTTTTTTTTTTTAATGCTGAGTAATATTCCATTGTGTATATGTACCACTCCTTTCTTATCCATTTGTCAGTTGATGGGCATCTAGGTTGCTTCCATGTCCTGGCTATTGTAAACAATGTGACGATGAACATTGGGGTACACGTGTCTCTTTCAATTCTGGTTTCCTCAGTGTGTATGCCCAGCCGTGGGATTGTTGGGTCATATGACTTCTTTTTATGATGGTTTTAAGCTAATTACAGTGAGTTTTCAATTTTGGAATTTTGGAGTCACCTTTGAAATTCTGATAGAAGCTATGAAAACTTTTGCCTGAGAAATATACATATGTATATTCAGATAATATTTTTGCATATAATTTTAGGAAGTCTCCAAACACTTCTTTTTAATTTTTATATTTTGTCCATGTCACATAGCATGCAGGAATCTCATTCCCTGACCACCAGGGATCAAACTCATGGGCCCTGTTATGGAAGCACAGAGTCTTAACCACTGGACTGCCAAGGAAGTCTCCAGACACTCTTAATTACTTTCATGGATACATCTCTAGGTCCAAAGACCTTAGATGAATAAATCCTGATCCTTTTATCTGACTTTTTTTTAACATCTTAAGATATGAATATATACACTAGTCCTTAGAGCAAAATAGATTTCCTTGTTACAAATAATCATGAAACAATAGTCTATGTCTTAATTGCAGTGGTGGTTATATGAGTGAGTGTTTTGTCAAAGCCCTTAAAACTATGCTGAAAGTGAGTGTCATATATTGTAAGAGTTACATAAATGAAAGTCACTTTTTAAAAAACCTAATTGTTCTTTAAAACTCCATAAGTATGCATCTGAGAAACTACATCCATAAAAACATTATCTTGAGTATGTTGAATGACATCACAGACAACTTTTAATTTATATTAACAAAAAGACTGCTACAGGTTAGACTGAAGACAGCTAAAGAACTCTGTTCTAAACCAAGAGATGAAGAGAATTACAAAGTATAAAAATCTTTTTTTTTTTTCACTCTGAGGGAAAAGTGTGAAGCCATAGAGTGGCTTTAATTATGTGATTTAAAGCCAGAGCTACATAAGAGAAAACTTGATGTCTCAGGTCTAAAATCTCTGTTATATTTTCATTAGAAATCTAAATTCCCAATGCCTTATATTCTCATGTATAGACAAACTTTGTCAAAAGTCTACTAAAAAACGTAGAATAACTTTTCATCATCAGATGGTCAACACCATCAATATGGCTGGTTGGCCAAGTTCCATTTTAATGATATCAGCTTATATCATAGAGTTTGGATAGTGCTTCTTAAATAAACAAACAAAAAATCAAGAGGAGGCAGGGAATCCAACTACCTTAGGGAAGCTGAGGTGAAGACCTACCCATCTCTACTTAAAATGAATATATTGCCATCCATCAGCAAACACCTTCTTCTTCAAATCTATTTTGACATATTGTAGTTCAAATATCTGGCATATGGGAATATAGCTCTGGTGCTGTTCTTGGTCTGTGTGTGCATGCTAGGACAATGTCAGGAATGGGGTAAATAATGACACTGAAAATTGAAGTCATCTGCTTATCTTTCACATGCCTGCTCAGAGCAAGCAGCTGCAAAGGAATTTCTCCCAGGCTTCATTGTCCATGACCTTGACCCCGAGAGGACAATCCTTCAAAGAGAAAGGCAGAATCTTTTGAGAGAAAAACTATAGTATTAATTTATCTTTGTTTTAGTCTTCTGTAAATAATGGTAAATTTTTGTAGTCTGATGTCAATATCTTAGTTCAAATGCTCTTTTTAAAAGCATATTCCACATCGGTCAAGAGAAGATAAGAAAGAACAAAACATTACCTCACTGTTGTATGGACCTGCTCAGTAATGAAATAAATCACAGGGAAGCCTGCTATGCATAACTTAGGATAAAAATGAGAAATACTGTAGATATTTCATAAATTTTTGAGGAATTCAACCCCTGCTACTCTCTAGTCTACTATAATTATTACCAGGAATAAATTCAGTCTATGTTACCCAACCTTGACCTTTCAGTAGTCTTTTCCATATAGGGATTCCAAATAATGACTAGGTTTAAATTGGCACATATGCTTAAGTAAATTTCTACCACTATACTTATCCATGCATTTTTAAAATAAAATGAAGGATAGCTTTGTATTTGTAAATCACTGGAGTAGGCTAGATCCTTTGTACCAAGTACTGTAGAAGTTTATTTTAATCTAAACATGTTTTACATTCTTAAATAACCAAAATCAGTTTTGCTTTTGGAAAATTTTCTTTGGCAGGCTACAATACAAAAAGAAACACTGAACTTCAGGTGAAAAAAACAATACCACTGTTTTCTGCCCCCATCTTTAAAAATCTGTGTGATGACCTTGAGTGAGTCATTTGATATCTCTTAACTTTTTTTCCAGCTCACAAACAACGATCTGGTCATTCCTAAGGTTATTTATAATGAAAAGCTTCTATTATCCATGATACATCACTACAGCTATAAATATTTATTTGCCAGTCATAGAGAATGAAAGGAGAGGTTATGCTGTCCAATTTTCATGACAATACATTGGAAGTAATTTTTCAACTTGCTTATAGAAGCACCTAAAGGGTACTGACAACACAGTTGGTTCTTTTTGGATGAATACCATCGCTAGTATTATACCATCATTTCTTGACATTTTGTCTTTAGAAGCTTTCTTTCTGGAATGATTTGACAGTTCAACAGGGAGAATGAACTTTCTTGGCATTTGAATATATACTTGACACATATAAAAACACAATATCTGTATTACTTTTCAGTGTTTTCACTTGACACATCTATTCCTATTTTTCATATTGTACCCCCTTAACCTAAGTCGCTAGAATCATCTGACCTTCACAAAAAATGAAAATTTCCCTTGTTGAAAATCCTCTGGGCATTTTCTCATATCAGGCAGTTAGAAATGTTGCCTACCTCTTAAAGTTTTTCAAATGACAGATCTCAGGTAACTACTATTTGCTACAGTATTTACCATATAGAATTACCTGCTCCTGCTAATTTCAAGTATACATAGGCATTCCTCTGAATCTTACTGGCATTTAAAATATCCATCCACTGTCGAGAAATAAAGGAAATTATCATAATTATGAGATAAGAATTTTACTTCAGCATTACGACCTTGTCAGTTTTAGCCTCTCAAATAGGCAAATAAATTCCCTACTTACTCTTTCTTTATAGCTTTTAATTTTCTTGGAAATGTGTCAGCCTAAAAATATACTAAAATATGTAGAATAGCCCAAGTTGACATCTCTCAAACTAGTGACATGATTTTTATAAGTATCTCTGTCAAGGACTGATACCCAGACTTTCAGGTAGGAGTGGTTCTGTGTGTGTCATTACCATATAACATGACATGCTAGTTTACTGTGTCATTTGTTCTCACTCACTCTGACTGAATTGTATTCCAATTCTTTTTGATACAAGTTCCCTCAGGGGAAAATTTTTATTGCACTTTTACATTTTCAGCAACCTAGGGCATTTATCTGCCTTTAGTATGTCATTGACCAGTGGATGCCAGTTTTCAGAGAGATGTGCATAAATATATATCTTAACTAGACACATAATAAAGCAGCAATTTATTTAAACAGCTTATTTTTTAATTGTCCATTTACTTAGCAAATATTGGAAACTGTTCACCAAAAAAGAAAAAAGTAATACAAAATTTATGAGGAAAAGTCTATCTATTACTGAAATTGTTCATTTTAGAGTCAGTTCACTAACAAATGAAGGAGACAGGAAATATCTCAATGATTCACATGCCATGAATTGTCAGTTGCAAATGACATTGATGAGAAATTCTTCCTGCAATAAACTATTGATTCCACCAGTCATAATGATATAGAGAACATGATATGTTAAGCTTGAACATTCAAGTCTGTTTTATCTGTTAATACAGTTATGTCAATTACATTTGTTTCCAGGACAGGGAATAGGATATTAACCTAAATCTATTTCCCACTATCTTCATGTTCACATAGTATTTAATTAGCTAGAGCTAGGGGCATGAGGAGAAGAAGACAACAGAAGATGAGATGGCTAGGTGGCATCACCAAGTTAATGAACATGGGTTTGGGTAAACTCTGGGAGGTGGTGATGGAAAGGGAGGCCTGGTATGCTGCAATTCATGGGGTCGCAAAGAGTCGGACACAACTGAGCGACTGAACTGAACTGAGGTTAAATGTAATGAAAGTCAGAAACATGCTAAGAGTGTTGGAAAAAGCAATAAATTATGAGAAGTTTTATATTTCAAAAACATTTAATTTGAAACAAATGTCTAATTTATAATTGATCTTAAAAGTAAAAACCAATGCTGCGCTCCAGTTTTCCCAGACTAACTTACTGAAGAAACTGTTTTTTCTTCATTGTATATTTTTGCTTCCCTTTTCATAGATTGACTATAGACATGTGGGTATATTTTTGAGTTCCCTATATTGTCCATTGATCTATGTGTCTGCTTTTGTATCAGTACTATGTTGTTTTGATGACTATAGCTTTGTAGTATAACCTGAAGTCAGGGAATGTGTATCTCCAACTTTGTTTTTTTCTCTTTTGCTTTGACTCTTCAGGGTCTTTTGCAGTTCCATATAAATTTTTGCATGATCTGTTTTAATTCTGTGAAAAAATTCATGTATATATTTATAGATTGAATATGCAAATTTATTTGGGTACATGAACGTTTTAACAATATTAATTTGTTAAATCCAAGAACAATGAGTAGAACATTTCCTTATTCCATATAAAAATAAACTCAAAATGGATATTAAAGATCTAAATTTAAGACTTGAAACCATGAAACTCATAGAAGAAAACACAAGAACGCACTTTAACATAAATTGTAGCATATGTCTCCTAAGCCAAAAGAAATAAAAATATAGACAAATGGCACTTAATTAAGCTTAAAAACTTTTGCACAGTAAAAGAAACCATCAACTCAGTGAAAAGACAGCCTATTGAATGGAAGATATATTGGTAAATGAAATGACAGATAATGGTTTAATATTTGAAATATATAAACAGCTTATACAATTCAATATTAAAAAAAATTTTTTTTAAATGGGTAAAGACCAAAATATACATCTTTCCAAAGAAGACATAAAGAGGCTTATAGGCCCATGAAAAGATGCTTGACTTTGCTGATCATTAGAGAAATGTAAATAAAAATCACCTTATACTTTACACCTGACATAAAAAGTTTGCAAATAACAAATGTTGGTGAGGATGGGGGAAGAAAGGGAACACTTGTGCACTGCTGATGGGAATGTAAATTTTTACAGCTGCTATGGAAAAGAGTTTGGAGTTCCTCATAAAACTAAAAATGATATGCCATATGATCCATAAATTCCACTGCTAGTATATATTTGGAGAAAATGAAAACATTAATTTGAAAAGTTACATGCTCTCCAGTACTCCTAGCAGCACTACTTGCAATAGTCAAGATATGGAAACAAACCATGTATTCATCAACAAATGAATGAATAAAGAACATGTGAAAACTATATCACACACACACACACAGATGGGAATATTACTCAGACATAAAAATGAATGAAATTCTATGCACTTGCAATACTGTAGATGGACCAAGAGGGGGTACTCTGCTTAGTGAAATGTCAGATAGGGAAAATCAGATTTTATATATTATCACTTATACATGGAATCTAAAAATAAAACAGAAACAGATTCACAAATATAGAAAATAAATGGGTACCTAAGGGGACAGGGAAAGGTAGAAATGTAGAAGGGCATGAAAGAGGTATGGGATTAAGAAATACAAACTACTATGTATAAAATAGATAAACAACAAAGATATGCTGTACAGCACAGAGAGATATAGCCATGATTTTGTATAATTTTAAAGTAAATATAACCTATAAAATATTCTGTAATATTTTGTAAATATTTTTGTAATATTTTGTAAAATATTCTGTAAACATGAAACTAACATAATATTGTAAATTGAATATATTTCAGTTTAAAAGTAAAAAAAAATGCATTTCGGTGGTTTTTTAGATTTTTTATTAATGAGAAGATAATATTACCATGAAAAAAAATGGCTTTTTTTCCTCTTAGAGGATCTGCTTAGTAATTTTAAACACCCAGATGATAATTCTCTAATCAATTGGTATTTTTGAAAATCCTAGCAGTATGTTCTATCTTTCAAGTTAGTATCTCCTATTATTTTTCATTTTATATATGACCATTTTCTGTCAGTTTTCCTTTAATAGAAATTTCCCAGATATACTCTTTTGGTAGGAAATTACAATTGTATTTGAGAAATAAAAAGTCTAATTAAAAATATTTCTTCTTATCCCTCTCCTTCGATTTCTGTTTCTCTCTCTTTCACATACACACACTCACCACACACACACACACACACACACACACACACACACACACACGCACACACACAGGGTTGAGAGAAAGAAACAGAGAGAAGGAAGCAAGGCATAAACTGAGGATGAGTGAGAGAGGGAGGGAGAAGGAGGAAGATGAGGAGAGGCTACTGTGAGCTCACCAAATGTCATGTATATGCAATTATTTTTGAAAATCCCAAGATCTGCTCTGCTCTGTTAAGTGGATGAGAGAAAACACTTCAAACTGGAAAGGCTTGAAATCAAACCCAGCTACTTACTCGTTATCTTGTCTTAAGTTTATAAATAATGGATATAGTAGGACTTACCTCACATGCGGGGCTTCCCAGGTGGCACCAGTGATAAAGAACATGCCTGTCAATGCAAGAAACATAAGAGCTGCAGGTTTATGTCCAGGTCTGGAAAATCCCCTGGAGAAGGGAATGGCAACCCACTCCATTATTGTTGCCTGGAAAATCCCATGGACATAGGAGCCTGGCAGGCTATAGTCCATAGGGTCACTAAGATTAAGGCGACTTGGCACACATGCACATACCTCATAGGTAGAGTTGTTAGTAGGACTAATGAGCTCATTAAAACTTTTACTATCATATTTGGCCCAATAAAAGTCTCAGTAAATATTTGCTCATATTAAGACACTGTTACTCCCTCAAGGAATTTATAGACTAGGGAAGGGCAGACAAGTGAACAAAAATTACTAATACAATGTGTCAAAAGCTAAATTAGACTTATGCCCAGGATACTGTAAAAATCAGATAATGAGGGTCTGTTTCATGAAAATAGTTCAGGGGAGGCTTGCAGAAGCTTCTACATACAAGCTGATTTTTACAGAATGGCAGTGTGAAGCATTTCATGTTTTGTTCCAGAAATCACAAGCTATTTAAACATAGCAGCATACCATGATTTTTGAAGTTGATCCCAAAGCAGAAATGTATTTTATACTCCTTAAAAGTCTACCCAGGTTTGATTCCTGGGTCCAGAAGTTTCCCTGGAGAAGGGCATGGCAAGGAACCCTAGTACTCTTGCCTGGAGAATTCCATGGATAGAGGAGCCTGGCAGATACAGTCCATGGGTCACAAAGAGTCAAGCACAACTGAGTGGCTTTCACTTTCACACAAAAGTCTGGAGTATAATTGGAAAACAAAATTATTTTCAAAGGATCCATAATACAGCAATGAGGAAAGTGTGCTCTGGAGTCCAGTGTAACAATGTGTACCTACATTGAATCCTGGCTCCTTTGCATGGTAACCACCATCAAATGACAGCACTTCTCAGCCTCAGGATCTTCACCAAGAATGAGATCATAGGAATACTGACTTCGGGTGTGGTGAGAGTTGAGTGAGTTAATCCTTTATGGAGTCCTTGCAGTACCTATCCCATGGTGAGTTCTCACTACTCAGTAAATCTGCCTTATTTCTTTGCAGTTTGATATAGTCTTAAAGTTATATCAATTTCATATTACTATGTTTCCATTATGTAGATGCTATTTTAATATAGAATATTTTCAATTACCTAAAATTGGGGGAAAAATCAAGCACCAAGAAGATATGCTATTTAATCAGACTTCCTAGGAAGGAAGATTGCTTATTCATATGCCTCCTTCAGAACAGACACTTAACTCAATTCTGGGATGCAGTGTTGATAAAATGCAAACTTATAGCCCAGTAGGGGAAACATGTATTAATCAAATAATCATACTAATAAATGCATAATAGCAAAGTATGACAAAGTCTCTAAAGGCAATCATGCTAATGAATGTGTAAATGTTATTTCAGTTCAATTAGGTACAGTTGCTCAGTCAGTACAGTCAGTTCAGTTGCTCAGTTGTGTCTGACTCTTTGCGACCCCATGAACCGCAACACACCAGGCATCCCTGTCCAACACCAACTCCCAAAGACCACCCAAACCCATGTCCATCGAGTCAGTGATGCCATCCAGCCATCTCGTCTGCTGTCTTCCCCTTCTCCTCCTGCCCACAGTTCTTCCCAGCATCGGAGTCTTTTCCAATAAGTCAACTCTTGACATGAGGGGTCCAAAGTCTTGGAGTTTCAGCTTCAACATCAGTCCTTCCAATGAACACCCAGGAATGATCTCCTTTAGGATGGATTTATTGGATCTACTTGCAGTCCAAGGGACTCTCAAGAGTCTTCTCCAACACCACAGTTCAAAAGCATCAAATCATTGGCCCTCAGCCTTTTTCATTGCCCAACTCTCACATCCATACACGACTATTGGAAAACCCATAGCCTTGACTAGAAGAATCTTTGTTGACAAAGTAATGTCTCTGCTTTTCAATATGCTATCCAGGTTGGCCATAACTTTCCTTCCAAGGAGTAGGCGCCATTTGATTTCATAGCTGCAATCACCATTTGCAGTGATTTTGGAGCCCCCCAAAATAAAGTCTGACACTTTTCCCACTGTTTCCCCATCTACTTCCCATGAAGTGATAGGACCAGATGCCATGATCTTAGTTTTCTTAATGTTGAGCCTTAAGCCAATTTTTTCACTCTCCTCTTTCACTTTCAGCAAGAGGCGTTTGAGTTCTTCTTCACTCACTGCCATAAGGGTGGTGTCATCTGCATATCTGAGGTTATTGATATTTCTCCTGGCAATCTTGATTCCAGCTTGTGATTGCTCCAGCCAAGCATTTCTTATGATGTACTCTGCACATAAGTTAAATAAGCAGGGTGACAATATACAGCCTTGACGTATTCCTTTTCCTATTTGGAACCAGTCTGTTGTTCCATGTCCAGTTCTACCTGTTGCTTCCTGACCTGCATACAGGTTTCTCAAGAGGCAGGTCTGGTGGTCTAGTATTCCCATCTCTTTAAGAATTTTTCACAGTTTATTGTGATCCACACAGTCAAAGGCTTTGAAATAGTCAATAAAGCAGAAATAGATGATTTTCTGGAACTCTCTTGCTTTTTTGATAATCCAGTGATGTTGGCAATTTGACCTCTGGTTCCTATGCCTTTTCTAAAACCAGTTTGAACATCTGGAAGTTCATGGTTCATGTATTGCTGAAGCCTGGCTTGGAGAATTTTGAGCATTACTTTACTAGCGTGTGAAATGAGTGCAACTGTGTGGTAGTTTGAGCATTCTTTGGCATTACCTTTCTTTGGGATAGGAATGTAAACTGACCTTTTCCATTCCTGTAGACACTGCTGAGTTTTCCAAATTTGCTGGCATATTGAATACAGCACTTTGACAGCATCATCTTTTAGGATTTGAAATAGCTCAACTGGTATTCCATCACCTCCACTAGCTTTGTTTGTAGTGATGCCTTCTAAGGCCCACTTGACTTCACCTTCCAGAATGTCTGGCTCTAGCTGAGTGTGAGTGATCATACCATCATGATTATCTGAGTCGTGAAGATCTTTTTTTGTAAAGTTCTGTGTATTCTTGCCACTTCTTAATATCTCCTGCTTCTGTTAGGTCCATACTATTTCTGTCCTTTATTGAGTCCATCTTGGCATGAAATGTTCCCTTGGTATCTCTAATTGTCTTGAAGAGATCTCTAGTCTTTCCCATTCTGTTGTTTTCCGCTATTTCTTTGCATTGATAGCTAAGGAAGGCTTTGTTATCTCTCCTTGTTATTCTTTGGAATTCTGCATTCAGATGGGAATATCTTTCTTTTTCACTTCTCTTCTTTTCACAGCTATTTGTAAGGCCTCCTCAGACAGCCGTTTTGCTTTATTGCATTTCTTTTTCTTAGGGATGGTCTTAATCCCTGTCTCCTATACAATGTCATGAACCTGCATCCATAGTTCATCAGGCACTCCGTCTATCAGATCTAGTCCCTTAAATCTACTTCTCACTTCCACTGTATAATTACAAAGGATTTGATTTAGGTCATACCTGAATGGTCTTGTGGTTTGCCCTACTTTCTTCAATTTCAGTCTGAATTGGCAATAAGGAGTTATGGGCTGAGCCACAGTCAGCTCCTGGTCTTGTTTTTTTTGACTGAATGGAGTTTCTCCATCTTTGGCTGCCAAGAAAATAATTGCATGGCGGCTGAAAAGGCACACTGAGCACGGCCAAGAGGAGCTACCTTGCATCTGAGATCAGGGGCGGCAGCTGCACTTTGCTGGAGACCCTGTGAAGAGAGACCCCACGTCCAAGGTAAGAGAAATCCAGAAGCACAGCTGAGAGGAGCTACCTCACGTTTGAAATCAGGGGCAGAGGCCAAGTAAAGCTACCCCACTCCCTCAAGCAGGGGCTGCATGGGCGCAGACAGACCAAGAAGAGCTACCCCACGATCAAGGTCAGGAGGGACAGGTGTGAGGAGATACCCGTAGTCTAAGGTAAAGAGCGGTGGCTGCACTTTGCTGTAGCAACCTTGAAGAGGTAGGAGAAACCCAAGCAAGAGGGTAAGTGTTGTGAAAGGGCATCAGAGGGCAGGCATACTAGAACCATACTAGCCAATCTGATAACATGGACCACAGCCTTGTCTAACTCAATAAAACTAAGCCATGCCGTGTGGGGTTATGCAAGACGGAAGGGTCATGGTGGAGAGGTATTACAGAATGTGGTCCACTGGAGAAGGGAATGGCAAACCACTTCAGTATTCTTGCCTTGAAACCCCATGAACAGTATGAAAAGGCAAAAAGATAGGACACTGAAAGATGAACTCCCCTGGTCAGTAGATGCCCAATATGTTACTAGAGATCAGTGGAGAAATAACTCCAGAAAGAATGAAGGGATGGAGCCAAAGCAAAATAGATGCCCAGTTGTGGATATGACTGGTAATAGAACCAAGGTCCGATGTTGTAAAGAGAAATATTGCATAGGAACCTGAAATGTAAGGTACATGAATCAAGGCAAATTGAAAGTAGTCAAATAGGAGATAGCAAGAGTGAATGTCGACATTCTAGGAATCAGGGAACTAAGATGGACTGGAATGGGTGAATTTAACTCAGATGACTATTATATCTACTACTGTGGGCAGGAATCCCTTAGAAGAAATGGAGTAGCCATCATGGTGAACAAAAGAGTCCATAATGCAGTACTTGGATGCAATCTCAAAAATGACAGGATGATCTCTTATCGTTTCCAATGCACACCATTCAATATCACAGTAATCCAAGCCTATGCCCAACCAGTAATGCTGAAGAAGCTGAAGTTGAATGGTTTTATGAAGACCTACAAGATCTTTTAGAAATAACACCCAAAAAAGATGTCCTTTTCTTTATAGGGGACTGGAATGCAAAAGTAGGAAGTCAGGTAACACCTGGAGTAGCAGGCAAATTTGGCCTAGGAGTATAGAATGAAGCAGGGCAAAGGCTAATAGAGTTTTGCCAAGAGAACACACTGGTCATAGCAAACACCCTTTTCTAACAACACAAGAGAAGGCTATACACATGGACATCACCAGATGGTCAACACCAAAATCAGTTGCTCAGTCATGTCCAATTCTTTGCAACCCCATGGACCACAGCACGCCAGGCCTCCCTGTCCATCACCAAATTCCAGAGCTTACTCAAACTCATGTCCATTGAGTAGGTGATGCCATCCATCCATCTCAACCTCTGTTGTCTCCTTCTCCTCCTGCCTTCAATCTTTCCCAGCTTCAGGGTCTTTTCAAATGAGTCAGATCTTTTCATCAATTGGCCAAAGTATTGGAGCTTCAGCATCAGTCCTTCCAATGAATATTCAGGACTGATTTCCTTTAGGATGGACTGGTTGGATCTCCTTGCTGCCCATGGGACTCTCATGAGTCTTCTCCAGCACCACAGTTCAAAAGCATCAATTCTTCAGTGCTCAGCTCAGCTTTGTTTATAGTCCAATCAGACACTAGGCTCCAAATGCTCTTTAGGAAAGCTGAAAAAATAAAATAAAGGTCTCTGATTTAGATGAAGGAGAATGGTGATCAGAGCAAGTCTGAATAGGAAAACCATAAGATAAAAAGGAATCATCTACTCAGAACTGGTGGAAGAAATGGGGGAGGTCAGGGCATTCTGGGAAAAGGAACAGAGTGTATAGTCATTTGTGTCAGTTGGGTGAAAGCAGGACACCTTCACAGAACAAAGAAGGGCACCTTAGTTGGAACAGGGGACGTGAGAAGCAGAGGAATGTGAGAGAGTTGGGAAGGTGGCCAGGAACAGTCACACTGAGTTTTGAATGTCTTATTATGGATTTGAGTCTCTGAAGAGCAACAGAATGAAACCACAGGGTTCTAAAGCAGTAGTGATGACATGATGAGATTTTTCACTGTGTGAAATGCTTAAAATAGGGAGAGAGGGCCACAGACAATGTGAGAGAGCTCAAGCTGGATATGTGTATCCAGGTCTTTGGAGAAGCAAAGATTACATGTACAAAGAAATGGGGAGAGAACTGGGAGAGGCTATTTTAGTCATCACACTACCCATCTTCTTGTGGGAGAGAAGGAAGATATTTGAGTGGGGAAGTCTTAAACCACTATTCAACACCACTGATGGGCAGCTCTTGAGTAAGTCCCATGTCTCCCAGTTATGGGTCTACCTGTTTGCATTCCTATTGGACTCAGTTGCAGGCCAGGAGCAGTCCATGAGAACCTGGGTCTCACCATAGTTGTGTGATGAATTATTTCAGCGTACAGCAACTGTGCTGTTTGGTCAAATACACTTAGATCATCTGAGAGACCTATTTTCATGGATATCACATACTGTGTTGACTGTGAAGAAGAAAAGAAATAAATGGATATGGTCATGATTCAAGAACTGACTTTAAAGAATTAAAGTCAACATTCAATGTACAAGATTTGTAAAACAGTATACCAACCAATTTATCCAAGATGCATTTGCGTTAACAAAAGCACCTCCATTCTCCCACATAATCCTGTTCTCTTATACAGTTTTATTTTTGGATCTGGCATTTAGTAACTTCTGATGTAGTAAATGTTTCACTTGTTTTCTTTGTTGTCTGTCTACATACCTTCCCAACAACATTCTAAATGGAGTGATGATAAGGTGACTTCCTTGTATTTTATTGCTGTTTTGCCACTAACTGAAGCAATATGGTCATTCAAGATATATTTGTTGGGTAAATTAATGAGGGGTTGATTTAAGGATGAAAGAAGAGAAACTTTCAGATAAGACTCCCAGTTTTATGATACATGCAACTGGATGGATGATGGTTCATTCACTGATGAAATACACAATGGAAGTCTTAAGACTTCTCATGCCTAAACATGGGGGTCAGAAAATAACAATTTCCCCCCAGTACTTGAGTTTGAAATTTCTTTGCAATAACCAAAAAGATCTTTCACTCTTTCTTAATAAACAAAATATTACAGTATAAAACTTAATGCAGGTAATGGAAAGTTGCAGTGTATTTAACTAATACATAATTAGCTAAATCAAGATGTGCAGTCTATTTTATAACAAACTAAAGCACTGAAATATGAGTTAACTTGTAAAATCAACCCATAATGTCTATTAACAGCCCATTAAGAGATGATTGAAATGATCAACATATAAAGGTAATTTCTGGAGGAAGCTTGGTCAGTTGTGAAAGCAGAGAAAAGGGAAAAGTCCTAGAAATAAAAGTTTTCAGTATCATTCAGACACTGATAAGGAAAACATTGATTCTTTAGAACTGGCTTTCCTTGCAGAATTTTGTATCTGTAAAATAGATATACAAAGTAATGTTAACAAATATTATTAAGTATGTAAATCATCAAACTCCCTGAATTCGATCCCATGTTTATAAAATTAAACTTACGAGTTTTTCTTCACAGTTGTCTATCTACCAGGAACCAGGGTCATGTAATAATGACTTCTCATTATCAATGGGAATTCTGACTTCTTGTAAAAGCCTCTTGGGCTCAGTTAACTTGGGCCCCCCTTCCTTTTGTAAGAGAGGCATTAAGCTAGCTTCTTAATATCCAAGGCTTAAGGCCAGATCCTGCCTCTGATAAGTCCACTTGTATAATAAGATGCCACTCTAAGAGGTATTTGAAGTAAATCTACTGGATATTGTTTTCAGGGGCAAAATTTGCACACTGCTGTTTGCTCACAAATTCCAGAACAACCAATATGTGGATTCAAGTTTCTCCTAAGCCCAGGCCACAGATTACCTTTTCTGATCCCCTATTCACTTAATTTCTTTAAATTCATACTCACTCTAATTTCAAGAATGAGGAACCATTCATTTTTATAGTTTTATATCATGTAGTATGAACAGTCGCTTTCCTTTTTCAACTCTCATTCCTCAAATACATGTCCCATATCCTCCAAAATCTCTAAATGTCCACGTTTTATCAGTTTCAAGTACAAATACAAATGTCACGCATTTCACAAACTGTCCTATTGTCTGAGTTAGCTTCTCTCTCCATCTTCTGCCATCACCACTTCCCTCAATTCTTAAACTTCCTATCCTGTTCCCATTCAGTCGATCAGTTGTGTCTGACTCTTTGCAACCCTATGGACTGCAACACACAAGGCCTCCCTGTCCATCACCAACTCCAGGAGCTTGTTCAAGCTCATGTTCATTGAGTTGGTGATACCATCCAACCACCTCATCCTTTGCCATCCCTTCTCATCCGGCCTTCAATCTTTCCCAGCATTAGGGTCTTTTCCAGTAGGTCAGTTCTTTGTACAGGTGGCCAAAGTATTGAAGCTTCAGCTTCAACATCAGTCCTTCCAGTGAATATTCAGGACTGATTTCCTTTAGGATTGACTGTTCTGATATTCTTTCGTTCCAAGGGACTCTCTAGGGTCTTCAACACCACAGTTCAAAAGCATCAATTCTTCACTGTTCACCTTTCTTTATGGTTCAACTCTCACATCCATACATGAGTATTGGCAAAGCCATAGCTTTGACTAGTCGGACCTTTGTCCACAAAGTAGTGTCTCTGCTTTTTAATATGCTATCTATAAACTTTCTATGGCAGGCATTGTTTTTCATTTATTATAATTTATATGCTCTTCAAGAAATGGGAATACCAGACCATCATACCTGTCTCCCAAGAAACTTGTATGTGGATAAAAATGCAACAGTTAGAACCAGACATGAAACAACTGACTGGCTGGTTCAAAATTGGGAAAGGAGTACACCAAGGCTATATATTGTCACCCTGATTATTTAACTTCTATGCAGAGTACATCATGGGAAATGCCAGGCTGGATGAGTCCCAAGGTGGAATGAAGATTGCTGGGAGAAGTATCAACAACCTCAGACATGCAGAAGATACCACTCTAATGGCAGAAAGTGAAGTGGAAAAAAAAAAAAGCAGAAAACCAAAACTCTTGATGAGGGTGAAAGAGGAGAGTGAAAAAGCTGACTTAAAACTCCAAATTCAGAAAAGTAAGATTATGGCATACAGTCTCATCACTTCATCGGAAATAGAAGGGGGAAAAGTGGAAACAGTGATATATTTTTCCTTGGATTCTAAAATCACTGTGGACAGTGACTGCAGCCATGGAATCAAAAGAGATTTGCTCCTTGGAAGGAAAGCTATGACAAATCTAGACAGTGTATTAAAACGCAGAGACTTTGCCAACATTAGCTGACAAAGAGTCACACAGTCAAAGCTATGGTTTTTCCAGTAGTCATGTAGAAATGTGAGAATTGGCCTATGAAAAAGGCTGACTGTTGAAGGGTTGATGCTTTCTAATTGTGATGATGGAGAAAATGCTTGAGAGTCCCCTGGACAGCATGGAGATCAAACCAGTGAATCCTAAAGGAATTCAGTCCTGAATATTCATTGGAACAACAGATGCTGAAGCTGAAGCTCCAATACTTTGGCCACCTGATTCAAAGAACTAACTCATTGGAAAAGACCCAGATTCTGGGAAAGATGGAAGGCAAAGGTGAGGGGAGCAGCAGAGGATGAAGTGTTTAGATAGCATCACCAATTCAATGGACATGAATCTGAGGAAACTCTGGGAGATAGTGAAGAACAGAGAGCCTGGTGTGTTGCAATCCAGGGGTTTGCAAAGAATCAGACATGACTTAGCAATTGAACAATAACAAGAGCAACACAAGCATATAATAGGTCTCCAACTATTCTAGAATATCCACAGATAGGGAATCCATCTGTTTCATGTATGTTCTCCTACTGTATTTTATACGTAGTGATTTATATAGAATAATTGCATACCAAGCACTTTTTTATAGCAAAATAAGTTAATGGTAAAAATACTCATCCTTTTATTTCTTGGCAGCAATGCATGACTTGGAGGATCTTAGTTCTTAAACCATGGATAGAACCTGTGCCCCCCAAAATGGAAGCACAGAGTCCTAACCATTCCTAGACTACCCAGGAATTCCCAAAATATTCATCCTTGAATCATTTGAAAAATCTTTGTGCTACTATATCAACTCAATGCTGTTTGTTATAAGTGTTTATAAGTATAACTAGGTCCTCTACTTAAGAAAACAAAATAAAATTATAGCAATATTTGTGAAGAAAGGATACAATTACAAGGAATATAATCCTCAAAGACCTGTCAATTTGTGCTTATTTCTATTTCTTTTATTATTCCTGCTTAGAATGAGTTTTCTTTTTTTAAATTTCAACTCAAAGTCTTATTCTTTAGAAGTCACATATTAGAATGAAATCCATTTAAATTCTCAGTTGCTGTCTAGTTTAAAATCATGCCATTTAAATATGCTTAGAATTCCATCTAGCAAACATATTAAGAAGATTATTTCTTCCTTCAAAATAAGCTCATCTTCTCCAGGGCAGAACCAATAATAAGCAACCATCATATTTGAGCTTACTAAATTTAGAGCCTTTTTAGGACCTTTTTATTTATTTATTTTGAAGATTTACTTTCTGGGAAGAAATTACATAGTCCATTTTGTGGGTCTTTTGAGAATTATAGCATTAAGGATATCTCTGCAGACTAATGAAGAGAGAAGACTTTCCTTTCTATTTTTTAAAGAAAATTGTGAAGTACATAAGCCAAACTGTATCACACATGTTTGGTATAATCGCACTTGCAATACTAAGTTAAACCTTGACACTGGCACTTCGGTACTCTGATGATGTATTGGAAAAACTTTCTTCCCTTTAGTAGTCTGACATTTGCCAAGAATGAACAGGTTAGTTATTCGGATATTATTCCATGCTCATCTCTGGATTAGAGAGACATCAACACAGAGAGTATAAGATAGTGTTGGCAATTCATTTAATGGAACCAACACAGCATTCTATACTGGATAACTGTTTTGAGAAAAAGTCTCCATATCAATTGAAATCAGGCACAACATACACATATTCACAAAACACATTCTGGCAGTAAAGTTTGAGGTTCTGACCAAATTCAACAGAATATATCAGTGATACACCAAAAAGAGAAACAAACCCTTGTATATTTTAATAACCTCTAGGAAAAATTAGATATTTTGGTATAAATCGACTATTATATTAATATTTATCAGCAATGTCATGCTCCATAGAGGCATGTAAGAGCATTTCATTTATTCGATCTCATTTTATGCAGTTGTTGTTATTTAGTCCTACTGTAAGTGTGAAGACTAGATACTATTGTATAGACCTTGAAATAAGAATATGTGAATTTATGTATTTGGTGCAAGCCTTTGGAAAATCTCTATGGCTCTCTGAATCTCTGATTTCCATGCAAAGACTTTCATAAATATTATGTATTTATTTATTAGAGAAGTCTTACTGACCTACACTTACATGCTTTCAAGTTATAAGAAAATAATATGCCTTATTAATTTCTGAGATTTTAAAAACAGTACAGAGATACAAGTTTAATTTTGCTTGTTATGAGACTGTTAATGACTGAATTACCTCTCCCCCAAATTCATATGGTGAAACCCCAGCCTGTCAATGTGATTATATTTAGAGATTTAGAGACAGAGCTTTTATTAGGCAAATAAGACTAAATGAAGTTCTAAGGATGGGGCTCTGATCCGATAAGATTCGTGTACTTTAAGGAGAGACATCACAGGGTTTCCCTCGCAATCCAGTGCTTGAGAATCTGCCTTCCAGTGCTGGGGACACAGTTCAATCCCTGATCAAAGAACTAAGATCTTACATGTCTCAGGGCAACTCAGCCCACATGCCACACCAGAGAGCCCACACGCCACAACCAGAGTGAGCCCTCTCTTGTGAGTTGGCTCATTCTCTCTTTCTCTGTCTTTTGCTCTCTTTCATATGAAGACAAAATTAGAAGGCAGGCATCTGTAAGGCAGGAATAGAGTCTCATCAGAATCCAACCATGCCGAAACCCAGATCTCAGACTTCTAGACCCGAGAAATGTTAGAAAATGAATTTCTGTTAAGTCACTCAGTCTGTGTTATTTTATTGTATAAACAGCCCAAGTAGACTAATATAGAGAAGACTCAAGAGAGTGATAAATGTAAATATTCTGTGCATTAAGTCAAATAAATTGAAGTAAAGGGATCAGCTAGAAGTATACTTCTTATATTCATATAAAGGATTTCTATGAAAATATTAAAAATAGTATACAGTTACATGAGAAAATAGATCACATACAAAACAAAATATATATTGTTAAGTAAGAAATAAAAGTTAAAAAACATATCCACCATGGGTATTTTATTTAATGTATTTGTGTACATATTATATATGACAATGCCAAAGGCAGTTATCTTTATTTGCTGAGGATGAGCCATTTTTAATTTCTTCTTCTGTATTGTTTCAGATAAATGAAAGTACTAATTATATAATATAAAAAAGGCAGTTGTTAAAGTTTTAAAATGTTGTCTAAACAAATTAAAATATTGCAAGTCAGTACTTCCAGGAAATAAATGGTAACAAGAACAGTATGTAGAGACAGCATATCCCAGATTTTGGAAAACTTTAAATAAATACACTATGTTCCAAAACTGAGCTTCTCAAATGGTAATGCCAGAACCACATTTAGATTTTTGAGAATCTCCCTTGGAGAAGGGGAGGAGGAAATGGTAACCCACTCCAGTATTCCTGCCTGGAGAATCCCATGGGCAGAGGAGCCTGGTGGGCTACAGCCCATGGTGTCACAGAGTTGGACATGACTGAGCAACTAAGCACAGGCACGGGCTTGGAGAAGGAAATGGCAACCCACTCCAGTATTCTTGCCTAGAGAATCCCATGGACAAAACGCAGCCTGGTAGGCTACAGTCCAGGGTCGCAAAGAGTCAGACATGACTTAGCGACTCAACAACACATACCTATGTATGGAGCATAGTTTATATATGTTGTTTTTACATTTAAAAATTTTTTTGAAGCTTCTGACATTTAATTTATAAAAGATATAGACAAGAGTAAAAAGAATGCCACCGTTTCCTAATGATCAAGAAGCTTAGGCAGTGGATGATCTGATTACAATAAATACCTGATCTTTACCCCACCTATATGCTTCAATTTATCCTTTTCTAAATTCAGTCATGATAACAGATAATACTGAATATTTCACCTTAGGTGTGGTAGTTTAAGAGCAAAAATTGTCATTATTTTATACCATTTGGTGATGTTTAAATAGTCTGAACAAAGCCATGTATGGGTGAGATGCTGATCAGGAAGCATCATAATATTTGTTTCAGATATAATCTCAGGAAAATTATTCAGGTGAATGTAAAGGATGTAGTGAAGATCAAGAATGAGATGAAGTATGAATTCATATTTATTGACTGACAGACACTAATCCAGGAGAAAAAAATGACAATGCAATTCACTGTTCTTCCTGGAAAATCTCATTTACAGAGAAGTCTGGAGGTCTGCAATCCAAAGGATCAGAAAAGAGTCAGACACAACTTAGCAACTAAACAAGAACAGTACATACAGACACCGGGAATGTAAAAGATAATAAGACTATTAAGGTCCATGATCTTATATTCTATGGAGCATATAGACAGCCAATAAGATGTTAAGTAATTAAGCATAAACAGTATAATTATATGTTAAAATGTTAACAAGACAAAATGAAAGAGTGATAGAGTTCTAGGAGATACAATTTGTGTGGTTAGGGAGGGCTCCTTTAAGGGATAATACCTAAGGGGACCTGAATGACTGGAAGATGTTTTTCTTGAAAGCATCAGAGGAAAGATATGTAGCCACACGGAATAAGATTGCAAATACAGAGGCAGAAATAAGCTTGGCTTTGATAAAACACAGGACATTTAAAACCTGTAGACTGAGCACACAAGCAGGAGTGGGAAAGCAAGTTAAAGAGAATTGAGGTATGTGTCAGAAGAATCCCACAGCCTCCAGAATGAAAACCACAATCACAGAAAGGTAAAAAATAAATGATCACATGGATCAGAACCTTGTGTAAATCAATGAATCTATGAGCCATGCCATGCAGGGCCATCCTAGACAAGTGGGTCATGGTGAAGAGTTCTGACAAAATGTGGTCCACTGGAGAAGGGGATTACAAACCACAACAATTATTCTTTCTGCAAGAACCCCATGAACAGGATGAAAAGGCAAAAAGATGATAGCAGAAGATGAATCCACCACATTGGTAGATGTCCATTATGCTACCGGGGAAAAGCAGAGAAATAGCTCCAGAAAGAATGAAGAGGCTGGGCTAAAGCAGAAATGATACTCAGCTATGCATGGGTCTCTTGGTGAAAGTAAAGTCCAATGCTGTAAATAATGATATTGTATAGGAACCTGGAATGTTCCTGGATCAAGATAAATTGGACGTGGTCAAGCAGGAGATGGCAAGAGTGAACATCAAGATTTTAGAAATCAGTAAAATAAAATGTACAAGAATGGGCAAATTTAATTCAAAGGACCATTATATCTACTACTGTGGGCAAGACTCTCTTAAAAGAAATGAAGTAGAACCTCATAGTCAACAAAGGAGTCCAAATATGCAGTACTTGGTTTCAATCTCAAAAACGGCAGACTTATCTCAGTTTGTTTCCAAAGCATACTCTTCAACATCACAGAGATCCTAGTCTATGCTCCACCACTAATGTAAAAGATGCTGAAGTTTAACATTTCTCTGTAGATCTACAAGACTTTCTAGAACTAACACCAAGAAAGATGTCCTTTTCATCACAGGGAATTGGAATGCAAAAGGAGGAAGTCAAGAGATACCTGGAGTAATAGGCAAATTTGGTCTTGCAGTGCAAAATGAGTAGGGCAAAGGCTAATTGAATTTTGCCAAGAGAACACACTGATCATAGCAAAATACCCCCTTCCATTAAAACAATATACCACTCTACACATGGACATCACCAGATGGTCAATAACAAAATCAGCTTGATTATATTTTTTGGAGCCAAAGATGGAGAAGCTCTATACAGTCAATGAAAACAAAACCTGGAGCTGACTGTAGCTCAGATCATGATCACCTTATTGCAAAATTCGGGCTTGAATCAAAGAAAGTTGGGAAAAACACTAGGCCATTCAGGTAGGATCTAAATAAATTCCTTATGATTATAAAGTGGAGGTGATCAATAGATTTAAGGGATTAGATCTGGTAGACAGAATGCCTGAAGAATGAAGTTTGGAACATTGTACAGATGGTGGTGACCAAAACCATCCCCCTCAAAAAAGAAATGCAAAAAGGCAAAGTGGTTGTTTGAGGATTCTTACAAATAGCTGAGAAAAGAAGAGAAGTGAAAGACAAAGAAGAAAGGGAAATATATCCCCAACTGAATGCAGAATTCTAGAGAATAACAAAGAGAGATAACAAAGCCTTCTTAAGTGAACAATGCAAAGAAATAGAAACAATGCAAAGAATAGAATAAGGCAAGACAATAGAATGAGAAAGACTAACAAGAAAGTTAGAGATACAGAGAACATTTCATGCAAAAATGGACACAATAAAGGGGAGAAACAGCAAGGACATAAGAAAAGCAGAAGAGATTAAGAAGAGGTGGCAAGAATACAGAGAACTAGACAAAAAATGTCTTAATAACTAGGAAGACCACAATGGTGTTGTCACTAACCTAGAGGCAGATGTCCTAGAGTGTGAAGTCAAATGGGACTTGGGAAATATTACTATGAAAAAAGTTAATGGAGGTGATGAAATTCCAGTTGAGCTATTTAAAAATCTTAAAAATGATGCTATTAAAATGCTGCAATCAGTATGCCACCAAATTCTGAAAACTCAGCAGTGGCCACAGGACTGGATAAAGGTCAGTTTTCACTCCAATCCCAAAGAAAGGCAATTGCAAAGAATATTCAAACTACCATACTCACTTCACATGCTAGAAAATTAATGCTCAAAATCCTTCAATGTAGTCTTCAGCAGTACAAGAACCAAGAACTTCCAGATGTTTAAGCTGGATTTAGAAAAGGCAGAGGAATAAGAGATCAAATTGTCAACATGCATTGGGTCAGAGAAAAAGTAAGGGGATTCCAGAAAAAAAAAAAAAGTCTTCTTCTGCTTCATTGTCTATGTTAAAGCCTTTGACTGTGCAGATCACAACAAACTGGAAAGTTCTTAAAGAGATGGGAATACCAGACCTCTTTACCTGCCTCCTGAGAAACCTGTATACAGGTCAAGAAGCAATAGTTAGCACTGGACTTGGAGCAATGGACTGGCTCAAAATTGGGAAAAAAGTGCGTCAAGACTGTATATCATCACCCTGCTTATTTAACTTTTGTGCAGAGTATATCATGACAAATCCTGGGCTGGATGAGGCACAAGGTGGAATCAAGATTCTTGGGAGAAATATCAACAACCTCAGACAAGAAGATGATACCACTCTAATGGGCAGAAAGTGAAGAGGAACTAAAGAGACTCTGTATTAAAAGGAAAGTGGAAAGTGAGAAAGTTGGCTTAAAACTCAACATTCAGTAAACTAAGATTATGGCATCTGGTCCCATCACTTCATGGCACATAGATGGGGAAAAAGTGGAAATAGTGGAAGCTTTTTTTTTCTTGTGCTCCAAATACACTGCAGCCATGAAATTAAAAGATGCGTGCTCCTTGGAATAAACGCTAAGAGAAATCTAGAGAGTATATTAAAAAACAGAGGTATCATTTTGCCAACAAAGGTCCATATAGTCCTATCTATGGTTTTTCCTCTCATCATGTATGGTTGTGAGAGTTGTACAATAAAGAAGGCTGAGCCCTGAAGAATTCACACTTCTGAACTGTGGTGCAGGTATAGACTCTTGAGAGTAACTTGTACAGCAAGGGGAGCAAACCAAGTAATCCTAAAGGAAATCAACCTTGAATATTCATTGGAAGGACTAATGCTGAAGCAGAAGCTCCAAAATTTTCCACCTGTTGAGAACTTTGGATTCATTGGAAAAGACCCTGATGCTGGGAAAGATTAAGGGCAGCAGGAAAAGGGATGGCAGAGAATGAGATGGTTGGATGGCATCACCAACTCAGTGGGCATGAGTTTAAGCAAACTCGGGGAGATAGTCAGGACAGAGAAGCCTGATGTGCTGCAGTCCATGGGGTCGCTTAGAATCAGACATGACTTAGGAACTGAACAGCGGTGAACAACTTGCTAGAACAAGGGACTGAAGTTTTGTTTTATATAAAATAAAAAGCCATTGGCTTGTCTTAGCAGGGAACAGTATGATAGGACTTCCATTTGTAAATGATCTTCTGATTGACCAATTTGATGAAAATCTCCTGGAGTTGGGGGATGGAAAATAATAATGGTATTTACAAGTGAATCAAGTGAGTCTATGATCAGACACAATTGAGAAACTATCTTAAGAGATGAGGACCAACATCCACTGGGGAGAGGGCACTTTAATAAAGCCTGAGTTTATCAGAACAAGATGTGTGCATGCTTGGTCACTCTGTCTTGTCCAACTTTCTGACTTTTTGGACTGTTGCCTCTTCTGCTCCTCTTTCCATGGGATTCTCTGGGCAAGAATACTGGAGTAGGTTGTCATTTCCTTATCCAGGGGATCTTCCTGACCTAGGGATCAAACTCATGTCTCCTGTGTCTCCTGCACAGCAGATAGATTTCTCTAGCCATCAATCATGGACAAATTTAATCATTCTGAATTTTTTTATTAAAAAATCAAATGTCCCATTTAAGTTAATTTGGTAGGTGATCTCCTGGAACTTACATTCTAGAGAGGTAAGTCAGATGTTAAACAAATGAAAAGGAACATTACTCCCTGTCCCCAGGGTAGGGTGACCCTAAATAGCAAACAAAAAAACACCATGATTGGTTAACAGAGAAACTGAAGGAGAAAGAAAAACTTTTTTTTTTTTCAGTTTAAACTTTAAGTCCATCATTTTTATTTTGTGCTTGGGCCCACAGATTATGTCATTGACCCTGTTTGTAGACTTTTCCCATATGTAAAATCAGAATTAAAATTCTACCTCTTCGAGTTGTAAAATTAAATAAAATGAAACATGTATAGCACTTGGCACAATGCCTAACAGATTTAGGTGAGAAGAAAGAAGACAATTTCTCTCTACCCCCTTACCACCTCTACTCTTTGCCATTGACTAACAACATGTTTCCTAAGATACTTAACTTGAATTAAGCATTAATTGAGACTGGAATTAAGTCTTGAATAAATTATTAATTATTATTTAATTATGTGTAATAATGGAAAATAAGAACAGTATTTACAAGTGAATCAAGTGAGTCTATGGTCAGACACATTTGAGAAACTGTATTAAGTGATGAGAACCAAAATTATCCACTGGGGAAAGGGTACTTTAATAAAGTCTGAGTTTATCAGAACAAGTTGTGTTCTGATAAATTAAGAATTATAATAAATTAATGATAAATTAAATAAATAAATTAAATTATGATAAATTAAATTCTTGAATTGAGAATTTTTGTTTTCCTCACCCATAAAATCAGAAAATTGGGAGAGACACTGAGATGTCTCTCATGTGATTCTCTGCAAAACGAAGGGGTCCTGAACCAGCATATCTTAGTAACATACCACACATGGCATGTCAGGAACACCTCTTAGCTCATGGAATAGCATCTCTTAACTACTGACTTACCAACATTGTATCTTACTTAAAATGCATCTGTTATAGGCTGCACTTTGTTGGAGCAACCATGAAGAGGTATCCTATGTCAGAGGTAGGAGAAACCCAGCAAGACAGTAAGTGTTGTGAAAGGGCATCAGAAGGAAGACATACTAGAACCATACTAGCCAATCTGATCACATGGACCACAGCCTTGTCTAACTCAATTAAACTAAGTCATGCCGTGTGGGGCCACCAAGATGGATGGGTCATGGTGGAGAGGTATGACAGAATGTGGTCCATTGGAGAAGGGAATGGCAAACCACTTCAGTATTCTTGCCTTGAAACCCCATGAACAGTATGAAAAGGCAAAAAGATAGGATACTAAAAGATTAACTCTCCAGGTCAGTTGGTGCCCAATACACTATTAGAAATCAGTGGAAAAATAACTCCAGAAAGAATGAAAGGATGGAGCCAAAGCAAAATAGATGCCCAGTTATGGATGTGACTGGTAATAGAAGCAAGGTCCGATATTGTAAAGAGCAATATTGCATAGGAACCTGGAATGTAAGGTACATGAATCAAGGCAAATTGGAAGTGGTCAAACAGGAGATGGCAAGAGTGAATGTCGACATTCTAGGAATCAGGGAACTAAGATGGACTGGAATGAGTGAATTTAACTCAGATGATCATTATATCTACTACTGTGGGCAGGAATCCCTTAGAAGAAATGGAGTAGCCATCATGGCCAACAAAAGAGTCTGAAATGCAGTACTTGGATGCAATCTCAAAAATGACAGAATGATCTCTGTTCTTTTCCAAGAAAAGCCATTCAATATCATGGTAATCCAAGCCTATGCCCCAACCAGCAATGCTGAAGAAGCTGAAGTTGAACAGTTCTATGAAGACCTACAAGATCTTTTAGAAATAACACCCAAAAAAGATGTCCTTTTCTTTATAGGGGACTGGAATGCAAAAGGAGGAAGTCAGGTAACACCTGGAGTAGCAGGCAAATTTGGCCTTGGAGTACACAATAAAGCAGGGAAAAGCCTAATAAAGTTTTGCCAAGAGAATGCACTGGTCATAGCAAACACCTTCTTCCAACAACACAAGAGAAGGCTCTACACATGGACATCACCAGATTGTCAACACCAAAATCAAATTGATTATATTCTTCACCGCCAAAGATGGAGAAGCTCTATACAGTCAGTAAAAACAAGACCGGGAGCTGACTGTGGCTCAGATCATGAACTCCTTATTGCCAATTCAGACTGAAATTGATGAAAGTAGGGAAAACCACTAGACCAGTCAGGTATGACCTAAATCAAATCCCTTGTAATTATACAGTGGAAGTGAGAAATAAATTTAAGGGCCTAGCTCTGATAGACAGAGTGCCTGATGAACTATGGATGGAGGTTCATGACGTTGTATAGAGACAGGGATTAAGAACATCCCTAAGAAAAAGAAATGCAAAAAATCAAAACGGCTGTCTGAGTAGGCCTTACAAATAGCTGTGAAAAGAAGAGGAGTGAATAGCAAAGGAGAAAAGGAAAGATATTCCCATCTGAATGCGGAATTCCAAAGAATAGCAAGGAGAGACAGGAAAGTCTTCTTTAGCTATCAATGCAAAGAATAGGTGAAAACAACAGAATGGGAAAGACTAGAGATCTCTTCAAGACAATTAGAGATATCAAGGGAACATTTCATGCCAAGATGGGCTCAATAAAGGACAGAAATAGTATGGACCTAACAGAAGCAGGAGATATTAAGAACAGGTGGCAAGAATGCACAGAAGAACTTTACAAAATAGATTTTCATGACTCAGATAATCATGATGGTGTGATCACTCACACTCAGCTAGAGCCAGACATTCTGGAAGGTGAAGTCAAGTGGGCCTTAGAAGGCATCACTACAAACAAAGCTAGTGGAGGTGATGGAATACCAGTTGAGCTATTTCAAATCCTAAAAGATGATGCTGTCAAAGTGCTGTATTCAATATGCCAGCAAATTTGGAAAACTCGGCAATGGCCACAGGACTGGAAAAGATGAGTTTACATTCCTATCCCAAAGAAAGGTAATGCCAAAGAATGCTCAAACTACCACACAGTTGCACTCATTTCACACGCTAGTAAAGTAATGCTCAAAATTCTCCAAGCCAGGCTTCAGCAATACATGAACCATGAACTTCCAGATGTTCAAACTGGTTTTAGAAAAGGCATAGGAACCAGAGATCAAATTGCCAACATCACTGGATTATCAAAAAAGCAAGAGAGTTCCAGAAAATCATCTACTTCTGCTTTATTGACTATTTCAAAGCCTTTGACTGTGTGGATCACAATAAACTGTTGAAAATTCTTAAAGAGATGGGAATATCAGACCATTTGACCTGTCTCTTAAGAAACCTGTATGCAGGTCAGGAAGCAACAGTTAGAACTGGACATGGAACAACAGACTGGTTCCAAATAGGAAAAGGAATACGTCAAGGCTGTATATTGTCACCCTGCTTATTTAACTTATGTGCAGAGTACATCATAAGAAATGCTGGGCTGGAAGAAGTACAAGCTGGAATCAAGATTGCCAGGAGAAATATCAATAACCTCAGATATGCAGATGACACCACCCTTATGGCAGTGAGTGAAGAAGAACTCAAACACCTCTTGCTGAAAGTGAAAGAGGAGAGTGATTTGGCTTAAGGCTCAACATTAAGAAAACTAAGATCATGGCATCTGGTCCTATCACTTCATGGGAAGTAGATGGGGAAACAGTGGGAAAAGTGTCAGACTTTATTTTTGGGGGCTCCAAAATCACTGCAAATGGTGATTGCAGCTATGAAATCAAATGGCACCTACTCCTTGGAAGGAAAGTTATGGCCAACCTGGATAGCATACTGAAAAGCAGAGACATTACTTTGTCAACAAAGATTCATCTACTGAAGGCTATAGTTTTTCCAGTAGTCTTGTATCGTGTGAGAGCTGGACAGTGAAAAATACTGAGCACTGAAGAATTGATGCTTTTGAACTGTGGTGTTGGAGAAGACTCTTGAGAGTCCCTTGAACTGCAAGGATATCCAACCAGTCCATCCTAAAGGAGATTAGTCCTGGGTGTTCACTGGAAGGACTGATGTTGAAGCTGAAACTCCAATACTTTGGCCACCTCATGTGAAGAGTTGACTTGTTGGAAAAGACCTTGATGCTGCGAAGGATTGGGAGCAGGAGGATAAGGGGAAGACAGCAGATGAGATGGCTGGATGGTATCACCGATTCAATGGCCATGGGTTTGGGTGGACTCCGGGAGTTGGTCATGGACAGGGAGGCCTAGCGTGCAGCAGTTCATGAGGTTGCAAAGAGTCGGACATGACTGAGTGACTGAACTGAACTGATACTAATGGGATTTTAAAATTTCTTTCAAATATTGGAATTACTGCTAATTATATTTTTTTATTTAAGCTATTGCATTCATTTCTAAGGTCTTTGATGATTCCATTATTGATAAAAGATTAATGCATGTATGACAGTATTAAATAGTTCTTATTACAAAGACAGTGGTGCCTATTTTCAACTTTTTAAACCTGGAGGTTAAAATCTTTTCTACTCTGAAAACATTATACTTTGCATAAAAACTGATATACCCACAACTATGTAAGTTTCTGGAGTTGCTTCTAAAATATTGTGTTGGACTTTATAAACTATACAGTAGATTATCTCTGCTTTTGCAGGATCAGATTTTAAATTATAAGTGACTTTTAAGATACACAAAAGGCTTAAAGAGAAGGAAATTTACTTTTTCATGTTTTTCTTTCTCTCTCTTCCATTCTGTCCAAAATGAGAAACTTCTCATCTAAGTCTAATTAAAAAATCACATAATACACAGGAGAAAGAATCTGGTGGCAAAATGTGAAAACCAGTACCCTCTGACAAGGAGTTGAAAAGACAGAAAAACATCCATATTAAATAGCACAGGAGCTGAATAGGAAATTAGAAAGCATATTTTAAGAATGAAAAATCAGCGTTATACATTCAAGGCTTAAGAACTGGGGCCACTCTCCAATATAGTATAAGAAACCAAGTAATTTATCAAGTGATTACTTTCTAGCTTTTTATTAGTGTACAGATTAAATAAACATATTGCCTTGGTCATGGGTAGATTAAAAATGAAATTAACTCATAAATGAGTTTAAAGAATAATTTTAGAATTACTAATTACAAATATATAACATGTTATAGTTTATTTTTCACATTTATTACCTAATGTGATGTATCAAAGAAAAAGATTTTACTTGGTAGAACTTCAGATACATTAATAGTCAGATTTGGATCCTAAAGGCTGTGTTTTCCTAAAATCAGTTCAAGGAAAGAGCCTGGAAATGAAATGTCATCTGTATCTCAGGAATAATGCTTATGAATTTTGTCCTTGCAGCTGCTGCCGCTGGTAAGTCGCTTCAGTTGTGTCTGACTCTGTGTGATCCCATAGATGGCAGCCCACCAGGCTCCTCTGTCCCTGGGATTCTCCAGGCAAGAACACTGGAGTGGGTTGCCATTTCCTTCTCCATGTCCTTGCAGAGCATAAACTTATGTTAAGTTGGGGATTTTCAACGTTATAATGTGAGAGCCATCACAGCTAAGCATGAGTCTTCCATGGTAGTACAGTGTGTAGGTAAATCACATTCACAATAAGATGATGATGCAGCTACAAAATGACAAGGAAATCTATCAAGAAGGTTTGAGAAGGTTTTTTCATGAGAGGCTTATTTTTATATCCCACGGAAGGAAATGTCATTTACCAGTTAACCTATCTAGTAGCTTTTTTCAAACTGATGAATGAATAGTTTCATGCCTATAATTGAAAGTATCTCTTCTTGAGGAAATCTGGTTCAGTACATGAATGTCTTCATAAAGAATTTGAGTGGGCTTAAATGCTTTTCATTTTAAAGGTCTGGTTTATTATTTGATCCTTTGTGTAATTACAATATGATGAAGATGGTGCTAATTATTATAGTAATATTCTTATTCTGTACTGTTTACCCAAAGAGATCAAAAGAAATTTAGACACTTTCAACAAAATAGCTTATTATGGTAAGCATGACAGGAAATACATTGGTCTAAAGCACAGAAAGCAGAAAGAAAATGGACTCATGTCAAAAAGAAAGCAATCAATTTTCCTTAAAGTTTGCATTTTAGTTTCCTGACACAGAGCTGAGAATATCCCTGACAATCCTGGGTAAGCCAATGATGCATCTAACATGGAGCTCAAAGGCTAAGAACTTAATTCTCTCAGACCCTTCCTTATTTTTACAACCTCACGTAAAAAGGCAAAACTTTGGAGTGCTGTCAATGCAAAGGACACTGACTTTGTTCTTGTATGAACCCCAGTAATCCAACTGTAAAAGGCAAATTCATACTAATCCACTACCTCTGAGAGTGGCCAGGAAAGTTGGAGAACATTATAAATAGGAAAACTGGAGAAGTATGTCAAAGAGAACAGTATCAGGATTTTGGGCTTTGTTTAAGAATGTTACAAAATTTAAGTCTGATTATAATAGTATTTTAGAAGAAAAATAAAGATATATTCAAATGCATAATAATTATTTGCTGAATGTGGAAACCATGGTCTATCCATCCTCCTTTCCACATATAACAAAAAGCTGGCAATTAATTTTAGTGTCTTGATATATAACTTATTTTGAACCAGATAAAATTATTTCAAACTTGTATTTATAGATAGTGTCATTAACACAAAACAAAATAATCTTCAAAAGTTAATTATTTTTTACTAATTGTGGGCTTTCCAGGAGGCACTAGTGGTAAAGAACCCTCCTGCTAAAGCAGGAGTCATAAAAGACTCGGGTTTGATCCCTGGGTCTAGAAGATCCCCTGGAGGAAGACATGGTAACCCACTCCAGTATTTTTGCCTGGAGAATCTCATGGACAGAGGAGACAGGCAGGCTACAGTCCTTGGGGTCTCAAAGAGTCAGACATGACTGAAGTGACTGAGGACACACATGTGTTAATTCTTGACATTCATTGTGTAATTCATAGTATCTTACCTATACTAGCCATTCAGTAAATGCTTGTTGTTCTGTTGTAGTTCAATTCCTCAGTTGTGACCGACTCTTTGCAACCCAATGTACTGTAGCATGCTAGGCTTCCCTGTCCTTCACTATCTCCTGGAGTTTGATCAAACTCACGTCCATTGATTCAGTGATGCCATCCAACCATTTTATCCTCTGTCACCCACTTCTCCTCTTGCCTGCATTCTTTCCCAGCATCAGGGTCTTACGGGGTTATATTTATGTAATTGTGTATTTTGCAAAGGTGTTTGATATAAACCTGTGTAATTCCTCACCCATTTGATCCCAAAGTAGGAACTACATTGAGTTTCTAACCTTTATTAGAGAGGCAGCATTTTCGTTTTCTTCAGTTTCAGGATTCTACTGCATATTCTGCCCAGAGTCTTGGTTTCTTCAGAATATTTTTTAAAGATTCAACTCTGAGTATGAATACTAATGTCATTTTTAAAAGTATAAAATCATATCCACTTGTATGTGAACACTGAGATGATTAGGCCTCTCCTCCAGGGTTCACTTCAAGAAAGCAGGTGTCTGAACTCTCAAAAATTGGTCCTTAAGGGGAGATCTATCTCTGGAATGAGAACAAGGTTAGAGAATTGTATGAATTTTATGCCTTCCTCTTCTGATCAGGTGCCAAGACAGCCGCATAAAATACTGCTAAAAAGGAAGCATTAGGAAACGTTAACAATAAGGAGAGCGAACTCGAAGGACAAAAAGTGAAGGAATTTCCATTAAGACATTATGTAATGCAAATATTAGCAGCATCTGTAGAATTAAGTTTTACAGGTTGTTTAGATTCTTTATATGATCTAAAACTGAAAGTATTCATGACTTCCTTCTCTACAAAGAGACTATTCCAAATGCTCACAGCTTATCTAGCTTTATATAATAAATAATCATTTTAAATATATAAGGAAAAACTAACCATTCCATGCCTCCCAGAGTAGTATGTACCATAGGCAGGGGTTATAATGTTCTTACAGGGTGAAAAACTATATAAATAGCTAAGAAGTAGTTTCTATCCTTAGGAATGTTATAGGATTTTTTTTTAGAGCTAACATGATAAACAATAATAAGAGCAATTATAATGCCATGCATTTCTATTTGTTTTTAATTATCTATAACATAATTTATCTTTAGTATATTTATGATATATCATGAAAGTATCAAATTAGAACCTGTAAAATGGAGCACAAAGAGACAGATGGTAAGCTGCAGTCAACAATAGAACACAAGATGAACGGAAATAAAGAAATTTATTACTCACAAGTCCTGAAAGAAGTACATGCCTTGCCATGAAGGTTCTGCACAGGGAAGTTAAGGTAGGATGCAGACAGAGCTATAGGACCTGGGGCTCATTAGGGTCTGTAGGTGGAGACCACTGCAGTTTCCCAGGTTAGAGTCAAAATGGTCAATGCAAACCAAAAGTGTGAGGTTTTGGTAAACCCCGAACCTATCCTATCAAAGGGGCACACAAATTATAGGCACAGGAAGAAGGAGAGACTGTTGATCACAGGAGTTCTTGGTGAAGTCATATCAGAAACTTATAAATGTTTGTGACTCTGTGTACGATTATTACAGAAGGGGCTAGTGTCAGCTCAGTATCCTTGCAGATCACTTGGGCAAACAAAATGGATGTTGAAGCAACAATTCCATGGAGCAGTAAATACCATGGAGCAGTATTTAGCTAAACTCTCAATAACATAAAAAGTATACTACAGGGATTTTAGGAGCACTGTATTAGGAACTTGGAGTAGTGACCAATATGTAGGTATTTATATAAAGATAGATATCTTATTATCTCACACCCCCAATCCCATTTTTCACAGATTATTTTCAGATATACTCTTGAAGAAGGTGGCCAGAGGAAGGAAACTATGGACAGAGGTTCATTACATTGTACAGGTGGCAGTGATCAAGACCATCCCCAAGAAAAAGAAATGAAAAAAGACAAATGGTGGTCTAAGGAGGCCTTAAAAATAGCTGAGAAAAGAGGAGAAGCTAAAGGCAAAGGAGCAAAGGAAAGATATACATCTGAATGCAGTGTTCCAAAGAATAGCAAGGAGAGATAAGAAAGCCTTCCACAGTGATCAGTACAAAGAAATAGAGGAAAACAATATAATGGGAAAGACTAGTGATTTCTTCAAGAAACTTAGAGATACTAAGGGAATATTTTATGCAAAGATGGACCTAATAGAAGCTATTAAGAAGATGTGGCAAGAATACATGGAAGAGCAACACAAAAAAGATCTTAATGACCCAGACAACCACGATGGTGTGGTCACTCACCTAGAGCCAGACATCCTAGCATCTAAAGTCAAATGGGCCTTAGGAAGCATCACTAGGAACAAAGCTAGTGGAGGTGATGGAATTCCAGTTGAGCTATTTCAAGTTCTAAAAGATGATGCTGTTAAAGTGCTGCGTTCAATATGCCAGTAATTTTGGAAAACTCAGCAGTGGCCAAAGGGCTGGAGAGCATCAGTTTTCATTCTGATACTAAAGAAAGGCAATACCAAAGAATGTTCAGTAGCCACATCATTGCACATTGATGATCTCACATCACCTCACATGCTTAAAATTCTCCAAGCCAGGTTTTAGCAATACATGAACAAAGAACTTCTAGATGTTCAAGCTGAATTTAGAAAAGGCAGAGAAACCAGAGATCAAATTGCCAATCTGTTGTAGCATAGAAAAAGCAAGAGCATTCCAGAAAAACTGCTATTCTGCTTTATTGACTATGCCAAAGCCTTTGACTGTGTGGATCACAATAAACTATGAAAAATTCTTAAAAAGATGACTAGACTGCCTTACTTTCCTCCTGAGAAACTTGTATGCAGGTCAAGATGCAACAGTCAGAACCAGACCTGGAACATTCGAATTTGGGAGAGGAGCAGGTCAAGGCTGTATATTTTCACCCTGCTTATTTAACTTCTATGCAGAGTACATCATGAGACATGCTGGGCTGGATGAAGCTCAAGCTGAAATCAAGATTGCTGGGAGAAATATCAATAACCTCACATATGCAGATGACACGATCCTTATGGAAGAAAGAGAAGAACTAAAGAGCCTCTTGATGAAAGTTAGGATAGTTAAAAAGCTAGCTTAAACTCAGCATTCAAAAAACGAAGATCATGGATCCAGTCCCATCACTTCCTGGCAAATAGATGGGGAATCAATGGAAACAGCGAGAGACTTTATTTTCTGGGGCTCCAAAATCACTGCAGATGGTGAATGCAGCCATGAAATTAAGACACTTGCTGCTTGGAAGGAAAACTATGACCAACCTAGACAGCATATTAAAAACAGAGACATTACTTTGCCAACAAGGTGTGTCTAGTTAAAGCCATGGTTTTTTCAGTAGTCATGTATGGATGTGAAAGTTGGACCATAAAGAAAGCTGAGTGCCAAAGAATTAGTGCTTTTGAACTGTGGTGTCGGAGAAGACTCTTGAGAGTCCTTTGGACTGCAACGTGATCAAACAGCGTAATCCTAAAAGAAATCAGTCCTGAATATTCATTGGAAGGACTGATGCTGAAGCTGAAGTCCCAATATTTGGCCACCTGATGCAAAGAACTGACTCATTTGAAAAGGCCCTGAAGCTGGGAAGGATTGAACACAGGAGGAGAAGGTGGGGACAGAGGACTAGATGGTTGTATGGCATCATGGACTTGATGGACATGAGTTTGAGCAATTCCGGGAGTTGGTGATGGACAGGAAGCCTGGCGTGCTGCAGTCCATGGGGTTGCAAAGAGTAGGACATGACTGAGTAACTGAAATGAAACTAGGATGAAAGGCCATGAACCCAGAAGTAAACAAACCTCGAAACGTGATATTGCACGTTTAAAAAAAAACATATTTAAATACCAACTTAAAAACCAAGTATGGTACACTCTTGAGTAAAGATTAACTTACAAGTTTGAAATGAAGGAGTCTCAGTGTTTCCTTAGACCAATAAAGGGTACAATAACATCAAAGGAGTCATCAATTTTTTTTCAAGAATGAAAAATATTGTGAAAACTATTTGTTAGTTGCATTTTCATCTTTTCAAAAACCTGACATGGGGTTCTATTAAGTATGAAAAAATATGGCTTGTTATCTATTGTCTATTGTTACTGTTCAGCAGCTCAGTTGTGTCCAACTCTATTCGACCCCGTGGACAGCAGGACACCAGGCTTCCCTGTCCTTCACTATCTCCCAGAGTATGTTCAGACTCATGTCCTTTGAGTTGATGATGCTATCCAACCATCTCATCCTCTGTCATCCCCTTCTCCTCCTGCCCTCAATCTTTCCCAGAATCAGGGTCTTTCCTAGTGAGTCAGCTCTTCTCATCAGATGATCAAAGTATTGGAGCATCAACATCAGTCCTTTCCATGAATATTCAAGGTTGATTTCCTTTTGGAGTGACTGGCTTGATCTCCCTGCTGTCCAGGAGAATCTCAAGAGTCTTCTCCAGCACTACGCATTCCAGGATGTCTGGCTTTACATTAGTGACCATACCATCAATGTTATCCAGGTCATTAAGACTTATTCTGTACAAGTTCTTCTATGTATTCTTGCCACTTTTTCTTAATCTCTTCCTTGTCTGTTAGGTCCTTTTTTTTTTTCCTTTCCTTTATTGTGCCCATTCTGCATGCAGTGTTTCCTTCATAGCTCTAATTTTCTTGAAAAGCTTTCTAGTCTTTCCCATTCTATTGTTTTTCTCTATTTCTTTCTGTTGTTTACTAAAGAAGGCTTTCCCCCCTCCTTGCTATTCTTTAGAACTCTGCATTCAGTGATTTTTATTAATTAATTCACACTTGTTCACATTTATTTCACCAATGTTATGTAAACGGCAGGTCTTCCCTCTCTCCCTCCAGCTATGGGAATAAAATCATAACTGAAGTACCCTAATAAAAACATGCCATTAAAACAGTGACTTTTATATCTCAGATGGAAGGGTAATGCATTCTTAAAATTACAACAGAGTTTGATGAATGTTTTGATAGAGGAAGTAAATGTAGATACCAGGGGAACACACGAGATACATTATCAGAAATGAGGATGTTTAAGCTAGAGTAGGAGATAGCCAGGCAGTAGGTTCTGGGACAATCAGAGGGGTTCAGAGTGGATAGCTTATACAACAACTGTGTAGGAAGATTCAGTTCAGTTCAGTTCAGTCGTGTCTGACTCTGTGCGACCCCATAGATGGCAGCCTACCAGGCTCCCCCGTCCCTGGGATTCTCCAGGCAAGAACAGTGGAGTGGGTTTCCATTTCTTTCTCCAATGCATGAAAGTTAAAAGGGAAAGTGAAGTCACTCAGTCGTGTCCGACTCTTAGCGACCCCATGGACTGCAGCCATCCATGGGATCTTCCAGGCAAGAGTACTGGAGTGAGGTGCCATTGCCTTCCCCAGTGTAGGAAGATAGAGACCAACATACTACAAGGAGATAAGCTCTCAGGATGATATTCAGTCAGGATGATCTTGTCTGACTATCTCAGATATTTTTTTCACGTGTTCTATGATAACTACACTTACCTCACTGATACAGACAATAACAGTTTCTTCCATGCAGCTTTTTACAAAAGACAATGCCTTAGTCCCTTATTGCAATAGATTTCCAATATACTTAACAAGAGCAACACTCACATAATTTTACCCTCCCCATATGCATAGATATTTACTGTTTCCTGCATATGATGTTGAATGTGTCTCTGAAATGCACATATTGAAATCCTAATCCCTAAAACTTCAAAATGTGACTATTTGGAGATGAAATCTTAAGGAACAATTTGGTTAAAATGAGGTTATTTGGGGGCTTTAATCCAATATTACTGGTGTACTATAAGAAGAGAAGATTAGAACGCAGGCAGGTACAGAGAGAAGATGATGTGGGGACACAAGTAAAAGTATTCTGTTAGCCAAGGAGGGAGCTCTCAGAAGAAACCAACAGTATAATATCTTGGTCTTGAGCTTCTAGCCTCCAGAACTGTGAGAAAATAAATATTCTGCTGCTAAGTGATTCAGTCTTTGGTACTTTATTTTGACAACCACAGCTAACTAAAATAAGCACTTGATTTACAATAGTGCTCACTGAGCACAGGAAGAGCAGGGAAAGAAAATTGTGTTATATTTTGGTCTGAGCCTGATATATAGGACATGGGAAAGCAATAACACAAAGATACTTTTAAGATTTCAGGTTAAGAGACCAATGTTCCCATAAACTGAAATACAAGTTTCAGTGAAGGAGCAGAGTTGAAAAAGAAAAAGATTGAGTCAATTTTAGACATTTTAAATCTGAAATGTTAGTATATTATTAGCTGGACATTGTCAGAAGACAACAATAAATACGATAGTGTGATTAAAATAGTAGGAATTTGGAAAGTGGATCAATGATTGAGTAAATCTCTATTAAAAGAGAAGAAACTTGTAAATAGAAGAGAAATAATTAAAATTTGGGGATCTACTTTTATTTATTGACTATGCCAAAGCCTTTGACTGTGTGGCTCACAATAAACTGTGGAAAATTCTTGATGAGATGGGAATACAAGACCACCTGACTTGCCTCTTAAGAAATCTGTATTCAGGTCAGGAAGCAACAGTTAGCACTGGACATGGAACAACTGATGGCTTCCAAACAGGAAAAGGTGTATGTCAAAGCTATATATTGTCACACTGCTTATTTAACTTATATGAAGAGCACATCGTGAGAAACGATGGACTGGATGAAGCACAAGCTGGAATCAAGACTGCTGGCAGAAATATCAATAACCTCAGATATACAAATGACTCCACCCATATAGCAGAAAGTGAAGAGGAACTAAAGAGCCTCTTGATGAAAGTGAAAGAGGAAAGTGAAAAAGTTGGCTTAAAGCTCAACATTCAGAAAACTAAGATCGTGGCATCTGGTCCCATCACTTAATGGCAAATAGATGGGAAAACAATGGTAATAGAGACTTTATTTTGGGGGACTCCAAAATCACTGTGACTGCAGCCATGAAATTAAAAGATGCTTGCTCCTTGAAAGAAAAGCTATGACCAACCTAGACAGCATATTAAAAAGCAGAGACATTACTTTGCCATAAAGGTCAGTCTAGCAAGGCTATGGCTTTTCCAGTGGTCATGTATGGATGAGAAAGTTGGACTATAAAGAAAGCTGAGTACCAAAAAATTCATTCTTTTGAACTGTGGTGTTGGAGAAGACTCTTGAGAGTCCCTTGGACTGCAAGGAGATCCAACCAGTCCATCCTAAAGGTAATCAGTCTTGAATATTCATTGGAAGAACTGATGCTAAAGCTGAAGTTCCAATACCTCGGCCACCTGATGCGAAGAACTCACTCATTGGAAAAGACCTTGATGCTGGGAAAGATTGAAGACAGGAGGAGAAGGAGATGACAGAGTATGAGATAGTTTAATGGCATCTCTGGCTCAATGGACATAGTTTGAGTAAACGCCAGGAGTTGGTGAGGAACAAGGAGGCCTGGCGTGCTGCAGTCCATCAAGTCGCAAAGAGTCGGACATGACTGAGCAACTGAACTGAACTTTAAAAGTATCAGAGATTTGTAAACTATGCTAACATCTCCAAATATTAGAATTTTATTAAAATCTATAGTACAAACAAGAGTTTTATAATTATTTAATTAAGACAATTATTCAAAAATGCAATGGGATAATTGGACTCTAACAATTTTTTTTTCTGTATAGAGCAAGGCAATTTCATATATAGTAAATAAAATTGTTAGAAAGATATAGGGAGGAAAACAGGAATAAATGAGGACTCTCCCTCTAGACATCTTAGAATATGTTTCTCAAATTTTGGAATGCATAATATTTTCCAAAATGTCTATAAAAATTCAGATTTTTGAGCCTGACTCTAAACTACCTGATTAAATGGCTTGGTTAGGACCTACAATTCTGCAATTTTACAAAGAGTTTCTTGTGACTTTTTAAAAATTGTCCACAGAAAAAAAATTGCAAAAGATTATCTTAGAAAATGCAAAAAAGATACATAGTAAATCAATTGGAGAACAATATCTAACATAAAAGCAGGAGGGAGAATATTGGATAAATAATATGTCAATCACATCATAGTTCAAAATGGAATTAAAGGATTACTTTTTGAATGGGCAGAGGAAGTGAGACAGAAACATATATCTCAAGTTCACATAAACTTTTATAAGATCCTGCATGTTGGTCCAAATAAACATTGAGAAAGTTCTTTTGTATGTGTTTTAAATTAATTTTAAAATTCAGACTAATTTTAAATGTACAGAGATTTAAGAAGATAATTCGCATATACCCTGTTTAAAAAGATATTGTAGAGTTGCAAGTACCCATCCCAAGTTTCCTTTATTATTAACATCTTACATTGCTATGGCATATTTGTCACAATTAATAAGCCAACAATGATACATTGTTATTAACAAAAGTTCATAATGTATTAAGATTCCCATAGTTTTTACCTAGTTTCTTTTTTATGTTTCAGGGTCTCTTACACAGTATCACATCACATTTAGTTACTGCCTTAATGCGTTTGGACTGCTATAATGAAATATCACTGACTGGGTAGATTATGAGCAACAGAAATTTATTGATTACTATTCTAGAGGCTGAGAAGTCTAAGATTAAGGCTCAGTATCATCATGTTCTGGTGAAGATCCTCTTCCTGGTTCATAGCTGGCACCTTCTGACTATAGAGTCTAGGGAGCTCCTTTTTATAAAGCACTAGTCAGACATGACTGAAGCGACTTAGCAGCAGCAGCAGCAGCAATCTCATTTATGAAGGCACCATAACCTCCCCTCCTCACTTGCTTATATGATCATTTACCTATATCAGGCTTAGTTCAGTTCAGTTCAGTCGCTCAGTCATGTCCAACTCTTTGCAACCCCATGAACTGCAGCACTCCAGGCCTCCTTGTCCATTACCAAATCCTGGAGTCCACCCAAACCCATGTCCATCAAGTCGGTGATGCCATCCAGCCAACTCATCCTTTGTCATCCCCTTCTCCTCCTGCCCCCAATCCTTCCCAGCATTAGGGTCTTTTCCACTGAGTCAACTCTTTGCATAAGGTGGCTAAAGTATTGGAGTTTCAGCTTCCACATCAGTCCTTCCAATGAACATTTAGGACTGATCTCCTTTACGATGGACTTGTTGGATCTCCTTGCAGTCCAAGGGACTCTAAAGAGTCTTCTCCAACACCACAGTTCAAAAGAACCAATTCTTCGGCACTCAGCCTTTTTCACTGTCCAGCTCTCACATCCATACATGACTACTGGAAGGAAAAACCATAGCCTTGACTAGATGGACCTTTATTGGCAAAGTAATATCTCTGCTTTTCAATATGCTATCCAGGTTGGCCATAACTTTCTTTCTAGGCTCAAACACCCTCAGGCCTAAACATCTCCCCAAATTCCCATCTACTTATACCATCACCTTCAGGGATTAGGATTTCAAATTGGGGAAGGGACCAACACAAACATTCACCAGTCATGATGTCTCCTTTGACTTCTATTTGGTGTGAATTTCTTAGATCTTGCGCTTTTTTGATGACCTTGACAATTTTGAAGAGTATCAGGTATGCACTTTGTAGAATGCAGCTCAGTTGGGGTTTATCTAATGTTTATCTCATGATCAAAATGAGATCATAGTTTTTAGAAGACCACAGAGGTAAAATGCCATTTTCATCACATCACGCAAAGAATGCATAGTATAATCATGACTAGTCTGATATTAAACTTGGTCACCCAGGTGAGATAGTATTTATCAGGTTTCTCTACTGAATGTTATGCTTGTTCTCTTTCTTGCATGCTGAACATGGAAGGAAGTCACTGCCCAGATCACACTTAAGGAGTAGGGAGTAATGCTGCATCTCGTTGAGCAAGTATTAATGTCTATATAACCTATTTAGAATTCTTCTGCACTGGATATACATGTTTTTTCCCCTCCTCACTTGCTTATATGATCATTTACCTATATCAGTATGGGCTGATCAGTTCAATTCAGTTAGTTACTCAGTTGTGTCCAACTCTTTGTGACCCTATGGACTGCAGCATGCCAGGCTTCCCTGTCCATCACCAACTCCCAGAGCTTGCTCAAACTCATATCCATCGAGTCGGTGATATCATCCAACTACCTCATACTCTGTCATCCCCTTTACCTCCTGCCCTCAATCTTTCCCAGCATCAGGGTCTTTTCAAATAAGTCAACTCTTCCCATCAGATGGCCAAAGTATTGAAGTTTCAGCTTCAGCATCAGTCCTTCCAGTGAATATTCAGGACTGATTTCCTTTAGGATGGACTGGTTGAATCTGCTTGCAGTCCAAGGGACTCTCAAGAGTCTTCTTCAACACCACAGTTCAAAAGCTATAACTTTCTTTATAGTCCAGTTCTCGCATCTGTACATGACTACTGGAAAAACCATAGCCTTGACTAGACAGAACTTTGTTGGCAAACTAATGTCTCTGCTTTTAGTATGCTGTCTAGGTTGGTCATAAGTTTTCTTCCAAGACATAAGTGTCTTTTAATTTCATCTGCAGTGATTTTTGGAGCCCCCTAAAGCAAAGTCAATCACTGTTGCCATTGTTTCCCCATCTATTTGCCATGAAGTGATGGGCCCAGATGCCATGATCCTGATTTTCTGAACGTTGAGCTTTAAGCCAAAATTTTCACTCTCCTCTTTCACTTTCATCAAGAGGCTCTTTAGTTCTTCTTCACTTTCTGCCATGAGGGTGATGTCATCTGCATATCTGAGGTTATTGACATTTTCCAAGCAATCTTGATTCCAGCTTGTGCTTCAACCAGCCCAGCATTCCTCATGATGTACTCTGGACATAAGTTAAATAAGCAGGGTGATAATATACAGCCTTGATGTACTTCTGGGCTTGACATACATATGGACTGATAGATAATTATTTTATAGTTTTAATTATAGTCTATTCACATTACTTCTAAAATTGTTCCAGCTGGTACCTTGAGGAGCTCTTTCACTTGGCTTCTCTATTTGATGTATTCCTTTTGTTCTTGCTGTTATTGTTATTATTATTAAGTTCTTTATTATCTAACACTATAAGAGAAAGTTTATCTCTTGAAAACTCTTCCTTGGCCCTATAGTCAGCCACTTCTCTCAGGACTCTTGATTCTATTCTTAGAGACTAGTGTTTAAGAAATCAAGATTTATGAAGTAGGTGTGTCATTGACACCAGAGTATTATTGCTTCTTAATTCTTTCAGCTAATAGAAAAGAAAATATAGGTGTGTAGACTAACCTATGTGCATAAACATTATATTAAAAATTATACTGTTCTTGGTCACTCAGTCCAGTCCAACCTTCCACAACCCCATGGACTATGGTCTATCAGTCTCTTCAGTTCACAGAATTTTCCAGACAAGAATAGTGGAGTGGATTGCCATTTCCTACAACAGGGGATTTTCCTGACCTGTGGATCAAATCCACATCTCTTGTGTCTCCTGATGTGGCAGGCAGATTCTTTATCACTAGTCCAATCCTAGAAACTCATCTTAAAAATTAGATATGCATCTATATCAAGGAAAGCATGTAGTCACATTCATTTCTGTATCCCATAGATTATTCTAGTTTTCTCTCCTTGCTTGTCTGTAAATTTTCACTCTGACTATTAGATACCTGGCTGCTGCTGCTCAGTCACTTCAGTCATATCCAACTTTGTGCAACCCCATAGATGGCAGCCCACCAGGCTCCGCCGTCCCTGGAATTCTGCAGGCAAGAACACTGGAGTGGGCTGCCATTTCCTTCTCCAACAGATACCTGGCTACTGTCATTTGTTGTTTATTTACTTAATTTTTTAATTAATGTAGAGTGTCAGAATTTTTAGCTCCTTGTTGGGAAACAGCTTTATTAATTATTATAAGGTTAATAGTTTAAAGGTGTTATACAGATATTTATTTATGCCTTCAATATTGCAGTCTCCTCTCCTTTCTGTTGTTTCTTAGGTCAGCTATAGCTTCGCACACGCCAATCCAATCAGTGAAGTATTTTAATATATTTTTTGTACAGGCATGCTTTGCTTTATTATGCATTGCTAATACTATGTTTGTTACCAATGGAAGGTTTGTGGCAACTTTGTTAAGCAAGTCTCTATCATTCATGCTATCATTTGTATATGGGTATACACTGCCATGCTTAAGTTTCCAAATCAGGTGGATAAATATCTAGCAGCACAATTGGTGGGTTGTATAGTAAGATGTTGTTTAGGTTTGTAAGAAACTACTACACTGTTTTCAAAGGAATTTTGCATTTCCGTCAGCAATAAATGAGAGTCGTTACTGTTCTGTACTTCACAGCAATTAGCATGTCATTTTTTTTTCATTTTAAATATTAGAATAGGTCTATAGTTATTGTTCTTCTGTGCAGTCTTGCCAACTCTTCTTAATATCTTCTGTTTCCGTGAGGTCCATACCATTTCTGTCTGTTATTGAGCCCATCTTTGCATGAAATGATTCCTTGGTAGCTACCGTTTTTTTGAAGAGATCTCTAGTCTTTCCCATTCTGTTGTTTTCCTCTATTTCTTTGCATTGGTCACTGAGGAAGGCTTTCTTATCTCCCCTTGCTATTCTTTGGAACTCTGCATTCAAATGGGTATATCTTTCCTTTTATCCTTTGCTTTTCACTTCTCTTCTTTTCACAGCTATTTGTAAGGCCTCCTCAGACAGCCATTTTGCTTTTTTGCATTTATTTTCTATGGAGATAGTCTTGCTCCCTGTCTCCTGTATATTGTCATGCACCTCTGTCCATAGTTTATCAAGTACTCTATCAGATTTAGTCCCTTAAATCTAGTTCTCACTTTCATTGTATAATCATTAGGGATTTGATTTAGGTCATACCTGCATGGTCTAATGCTTTTCCCTACTTTCTTCAATTTAAGTCAAAATTTGGCAATAAGGATTTCATGATCTGAGCCACAGTCAGCTCCTGGTCAATAAAGGACAGAAATGGTATGGACCAAACAGAAGCAGAAGATACTAAGAAGAGGTGGCAAGAATACATAGAAGAACTGTACAAAAAAGATCTTCATGACCCAGATAATCATGATGGTATGATCACTTACCTAGAGCTAGATATCCTATACTGTGAAGTCAAGTGGGCCTTAGGAAGCAATCACTACTAACAAAGCCAGTGAAGGTGATGGAATTCTAGTTGAGCTATTTCAAATCCAAAAAGATGATGCTGTGAAAGTGCTGCACTCAATATGCCAGCAAATTTGGAAAATGCAGCAGTGGCCACAGGACTGGAAAAGGTCAGTGTTCATTCCAATCCCAAAGAAAGGCAATGCTAAGGAGTATTCGAACTACCACACAATTGCACTCATTTCATATGCTAGTAAAGTAATGCTCAAAATTCTCCAAGCCAGTCTTCAACAATATGTGAACTGAACTTCCAGATGTTCAAACTGGTTTTAGAAAAGGCAAAGGAACCAGAGATCAAATTACTAACCTCCACTGGATCATCGAAAAAGCAAGAGAGTTTCCGAAAAACATCTATTTCTGCTTTATTGACTATGCCAAAGCTTTTGACTGTGTGGATCACAATAAATATGGAAAATTCTGAAAGAGATTGGTCTACCAGACCATCAGACCTACCTCTTGAGAAATCTGTATGCAGGTCAGGAAGCAACAGTTAGAACTGGACATAGAACAACAGACTGGTTCCAAATAGGAAAAGGAATACATCAAGACTATATACTGTTCCCATGCTTATTTAACTTATATGCAGAGTACATCATGAACAATGCTGGACTGGATGAATCACAAGCTGGAATCAAGATTGCCAGAAGAAATATCAGTAATCTCAGATATGCTGATGACACCATCCTTGTGGCAGAAAGCAAAGAAGAACTAAAGAGCCTCTTGATGAAAGTGAAAGAGGAGAGTGAAAAAGTTGGCTTAAAACACAACATTCAGAAAATAAGGATCATGGCATCTGGTCCCATCACTTCATGACAAATAGATGGGGAAACAGTGGCAGACTTTAATTTGGGGGGGGCCTCAAAATCACTGAGAATGGTGATTGCAGCCATGAAATTAAAAGACACTACTTTGAAGAAAACTTATGACCAACCTATCCAGCATATTAAAAGCAGAGACATTACTTTGCCAACAAAGGTCCATCTAGTCAAGAATGTGGTTTTTCCAGTAGTCATGTATGGATGTGAGACATGGACTGTAAAGAAAGCTGAGTGCTGCAGAATTGATGCTTTTGAACTGTGGTGTTGGAGAAGACTCTTGAGAGTCCCTTGGACTGCAAGGAGATCCAACCAGTCCATCCTAAAGGAAAGCAGTCCTGAATATTCATTGGAAGGACTAATGCTAAAGCTGAAACTTTAATACTTTGGCACCTGATGAGAAGAGTTGACTCATTTGAAAAGACCCTGATGCTGGGGAAGATTGAATGCAGGAGGAAAAGGGGATGCCTGAGGATGAGATGGTTGGATGGCATCACTGACTCAATGGACATGAGTTTGAGTCAACTCCAGGTCTGATATGCTGCAGTCCATGTGATTACAAAGAGTCGGACACGACTGAGTGACTGAGCTATACTGAACTAAATAGTTATTCTTTTAATTTGCATTTTACTAATGACAAATAATGCTGAGCTTCTGATATGCTATTTGCCATCTTGTAGCTATATGCTATGGTAAAATATTTGTTCAAAACTTTTGCCCATTTTTAATTGGTCTGTTTCCTTGATCTTGAACTGTACATGTTCTTTGTCTATTTTGGATGGAAGTTCTTTCTCAGATTTCTTTTTCAAGTGTTTTCTCTTAGTCTGTGACTTGTCATTTATTTTTTTAACAGCATCTTCTGAATAGAAGTTTTAATTTTAATGAAGTTTTATTTATCTATTTTTCTTTGAAGAATAATTCTTTTTGTATTATGTTAATATTCAACAACTAATCTTTAAACTCAGGTTTACATAGATTTTGGAATATGTTTTCTTCAGATGTTTTATAGTTTTTCCTTTTACAGTTAAGTCTATAATCCATTTTGAGTCAGTTTTTGTGTACTGTGTAAAGGCTGTGCCTAGGTTCATTTTAAGCAGTGGTTGTAAATGGCATAAGAAATAAAAGTTAAATGATCAACAAGGTGATTCCTAACGGATGTTTTAAAAGGTAATGGAGACAATAATAATAGGGACAATAATGTTCCTGAACTCTGGCTATAAATTATAGAGTTCTTTCTTTGATAGCAGAACATGGGATATGATAAATTTGTGAATCTTGCATGTCTGGATGTTACAAATGATTTAGTACTCTTAAAAGAAGTCATGAAATGACAAAAAAGTGACAAAAATATGAATGGATGATGTATGTTTTTAAAATGAAAATACTGATTATTAAAAGGACATATATCTTGATGCTCAGTTAATGGCATGGTTAAAAGTATGGATGTGCAGTAGTTAGGAAAACTGCTTTTGTAAGTTTTGAGTGGATTCAACATACCATATCATTAGAATATGCAAGTTGAGAAAACTGGAAGCACAGATGTTAAAAATAGGCTGGATGAGTTCTGTCATAATTTAGACAAAAATTACTTTGACAGTAAACTGGTGGGAATATTTAAAATATTGAATTGCAAAGAGAAAACAAACCCAGGAATCAATACAAAATCTATAAAGGCATATAAATAGAAAAAAAAGGCCAATACTTTATGATTCAATTAATTTTGTTTATATACAGTTTGCTAAAATCTCTGCTATGTGCTTTGGTGATAGAAAGCTGAATAACACATTGGGTTTCTCTTAAAAGAGCTTTAAACTTAACAGGGTAGAAAGACATGTATTCAAATAATGTAAGATGTATGTCAAATTAGACATGTACAAAATCAGTGACAACTCACTAAAGAATTTATAAATATGATGTAACAGCACTCAAATTATTAGAGAGGACAGTAGATGCGATAGTATAAAAGTGTGAAACTGCATTGTATATTCCAGGATTTATAGGCAATTCAGTAATTTGGGGGATATAAAACAAGAAATTTTTAAAAAAGCATTTCTCTTAATCTTGTATTTTTTTAAGTAGATGTGCATGTCGGGTATTGTGATCCTAATGTTCATGTGAATAGAAGTTAAAACATTTTATCCTTTATGTATGTTTATTAAAACTCATTAAATAAATGATTCTTCTCTTGTAATTAAGAAAGGAAAACTTCCTTCTATCCTAATTGTGTACTTCTTGGAAAGTTGAAGCATATAAAATGAGACTATTCAGATTCCTTTCTACCCCTTCATTTTGATGCCAATCACATATCATATAGAGCCTAAAGATACTGGTTTTAAAAAATAAAGGGAAAAAACACAATTTACACATAAATTATGTCAACCATACAAGATACATCCCTCAGATGAAAACCCAATATAATTACAGCATTTTAAGCACCACTGTCTATGCATTTCTACAGCCTCATTCACATATGTTTTTAAGATTGTTTATAACAACATAGTAAAAAGAAAAGACAATCAGATACTCCCAGCTTTATGCTGGTGCTGGTGCCTTCTAAAGCTCACAGAAACCAATTAGGTACATTCTCTTTCCCAATTCCACATTCAGAGATTTCATTGGCAAGAAAAACTGGTTATGGTGTAAGTACGTGCATCACAAAAATCAGCAAAGGCAACACATCAGATTTGCTTTCCCTGAGAGAATCAGTTATCAAACACTTAATAGTACAAACTGGATATTTCTTTATAATCATCTTTCAATATTGGAGGGAAAATTATTTCATAGTTCATCCACATTTGAATATGTCTTTAAAAAATTCTACAGAGAAAAACCTTGAAAATAGGTAAAGATCACTTAATCGTTTTAATAAAGGGACTGTACATTTTGGGAATCATTACTTGAACTATATATTTTGGGACTCATTACTGCTTTTAACAGTGAAAAATTTACTTCCATTATTTGCAAATCTCCAAATCATGGAAGTTTTTATGTCAACCAAGAATAATGAGATCGAAAATATCAGTATTTCTACCACCTCAGTTCTGAAAGAGTAAAACGTGACAACCACATAAAACTCCTTCATGCGAACCATGCTAAGATTCAGAATCAAATCTGCTATATATAGGAAAAGGATAGGATGCCTGTGAATTTCCACAGTTTGTCTGTATTCTGCGTATTAAGCTGTCAGGGACTATCTAAATCACTTCCTTTTCTGTCACTCTGTCCTCGGACAACATCCTTTGAGACACAACAGCATTCAGCAACAACCTCTCCCTTCCACGCCAGCCCCCAAAGTCTCAAAATGATATGCAAATCCTGCAATTCATCATGATCTGTGTAGTACAGGTTTAATTCTTCCTCCTAGGCCTCAATCTGCTGAAACATTACTCTGATATACAGTACAAAAGCAGTAACAAAGATGTTCATATCAGGCCATTGTAAGTTGGTGGCAGGCAGAGAAATCAATGAAGCCAAGGGGACAATAGCTGGAGTTTAAACAGGCTGCTGAAATTTGCTAAGACGCAGACAAAGGGCCCAGGCTGAAAGGGGAGCTACAGTGGAATTCCTTGGCCTCCATTATGTCGCTGAAACAATCCTTACTCAGAGAGTGGATTTGCATCTCTAATAGAGTTCAGGCTCTGTTTGTGAAAGGCTTTCGCGAGGCCTGACCCCGTGTCTCAAGAGCACATTGATACCCAGAGCCTTCCCTGTGCCTTGTCCCACACCACAGAGAGCCGTACCATGGGAAAATGCACTAACTTAAAAGAAAGCGAAGGAAGGCAAGAGGAAGGGAAAAAATTAAAGGCTTGAGGCAGTTTTGGTGGTACTTAGCAGTGAAAATTACTTTGGCAAATAATAGAACCTACTGCTGGTAATTACTGCTAACAAGCTTCCCCCAGCCCAAATGTGACACTTGGGCTGATGTGAGAAAAGCTGATATAGGCCAAGCTTATTAAGCCTGAATGAAAGGAACCTTTTCCCTATGAAAATACAGCAACTCGGAGAGCTTGCAAATCTTGTAATCTAGTGTTACCAATTATTCAGTAAAACAGAAAAAATGGCACTGCAATATTTAAAATACTTCTTGGATTTAATTCAGTAAGGTGCCCTAATCCCAAGCAACTATAATTATGAACATCCTTGGTTTCCTAAACATGTATGCTCAGTTCCAAACAAAATATTGTGGGTACTTAATCTACTTCATGAAAGGAAATCACTGAGGGAACCTTTAATACTTGATGCCCAGTAGATAACCTGGCAAAACATTTTTCTTCGTAAATTCAAAAAGAAATGATCATAATCTGAAACAAGGCAATACACTTTTCTCAAATATGATCATGACTCATTCATGATCTTAATTTTAAATTAATTTTAGTGTCGTTTGACATAGTAATGCTAATTTCTTTGCCAACTTTAGAATTATTACCATGAGAAAATGATCATATGAAATTAAAACATTGTTTAATTATTACATTTATGAAAACTTTTGCTTTGAGAGTAAATTCATATTTCATGAGTAAAAATAAGTAAAAAATTAGAAGTCTCAAAAATGTATCTTATGGTTACTATTGTTTACTACATACAGGAGAAGATCATATTCTTCCCCTTTAAGGACACAAGCATTTGTTAGAAGGTATTTCTTGTGTGCAGTAATGATTGCATGAGAGATAAATGCCTAATTCAGCATTTAGACTTGAATTCCATTAGAATGTAGGGCATATCCATAATCTTTACACATTAATATTTTCACAGATTTATAAAATATTGCATGGACTCCATGATATAAATGACGCTTCTATTATCCGACAAACTATGGAAATTTTAAGTATATTTCGTTTAAATTAACTAAACAAAGTCATATGCTATTGTGGACATCAAAGAGCTCAATTACAACTTAATTTTAAACTTTCCAACACAGCTGTGACTTCTTAATAATCCATTAATTCGTTGCTTGAATGTGCTGTTTGAATGTTTCCAATAGTTTGTTTTACTGCCACCTAATATCATTGGACAAATGACAATGCTACAAGAGATGTCATGCACTCTATCCTTTAAAAGTTAATATGGACTCAATCTGTGTTTTTATGATATGATTGTTTTTTCAAATTTCTTAAAACATCTTTTAAATATTGAGCACCATAGAAAGCCAAGGAGTCACATATTTGTCTACTTATTCATTTTGAACTGGACATGTTTAGTTTAAAATTCTATTGTTTTATGACTGTGAAAACTTTAAACCTACAAGGTTCTTCATGCAGCAAAGTATTGATTGGTCATATACCTAGGATTAGTGCCATGTGTTATGGTCAAGCCATTTATTCAGTAATATGGGTAATGAAAATAGATGTGAAAATTTTATGCTTAATGAACATAAGACATTTTTAATATTTCCTTAGATAAAACCAAATACTAAAAATATTAAAAATCAAGATTACTAAAATTTTGCATATTAAATTTATGTCATGAACTCAAGATAATTTAAAAGAGTTTTGCCACACATTTGATAACTAATAAACTGCATAACTATATGCCATTCTTATATTCAATTGATCTCCCTATAAAATTACATATTTTACTATTCCTGTGCTATTATAAAATCATGAAGATATTTTTCCTTTTATTAAAATGTTTGCATAAGCTATGACTGTTTTTAGAATATAAAGTTTATTTTAAATAACTCTATATACAGCTTACCTCTTAACCTTCCCTATTAAGATGGTAGTTAAATTTAATCAAATAATTCCTTTATTTAATAAATGTAGTAAATATTAGTAAATATACAGTAACCTACACTTCATAAAGGTCTGTGTCCCTCCCTCCCCAGAGATACACCAAATGTGACATAAAATATTTTAAGTGGGAATAGTTCAGGAGAATGCTGTTTATAACCAGCAAAGTAAACTATATAAAAGATGATTAATCTGTGGTTTAAAAAGTTCAATTTGATTTTTATACTTTACAAAATGATGATAATCATTTTATAGTGTTCTATCATAAGGAATTTTCTCTTTTGTCTGACCCCTAAAATCAGTGAAAAGAAAACCAAGCCTGGGAATATTAAAGAAATAGCTAAATAAATAAATAAAAAATAATAGCCTTTCCTCAGTTTTTTTTAAAGCAATGTAAATTGTTTCAGATAAGAGTGAGGTGCGACTGTGTATGTGCATGTGTGTATGTGTAAAATATCACCTTCACCTTCAATTAAAATGTGTACATTTAGTTACATAAATGTAACATAAAATCATTTTGACTGATAATCAATGCTATATTAATTCATATAATTGCTATTTCCAACTATGTGGAATATAAATGTTCTAGTAAGAATAAACATATACTCTTCCTGACAATTCATGGGAAAAAATTAAACATATATAGGAAATAAATGAAATTAGGAAAGTGGGAAAGAGAAAAAACAGAAGGTCAGAGGATAAGAGAAAAGTAAATAGAGACACTGGTAGGATGAGAGAAGCAGATGTGGATGAGAGATGGGGAAGTGGGAGACTGACAGAAATGAAGGGAGAAAAAGGAAACTTGTGCCTCACCTATTGGAACACACATGACTTGTAATTCTATACTCATTATTATATTTACAGAGAAATTCCAAGTTTATTCAGTGATGCATTTCATCCAATTCTTAATTCCATCTAAGACTTTATCTTAAGCCTAGTCTAAGGCATTTTGTTTCATCATAGAGGAAGCCTGTAGTTGAAACTAAACTTTATGAGAAAACAAGCTTTTCAAGGCTTTTCTATGGAGAAAAAAATTACACACCAAATGATAGACTGTAAAGAGTTTGAAAAGTTATGCAAATAAATTTGGTGAATCATATTTCTTAAGCCATGTCTTTTTTTAGTGTATAATAGATAAAATTAAGAAAGGTATTCTTTCATGAAAGAAAATATGGAAACTGATTTCAAATACCTTATTCTGCAAAAGTAAAGGTGTCTAAAATTATATATATATAAACAAACATATATACATCCCATATAATACATTATATATCATGTATAATATACATATTTAATGTTTTACATATAATTTGAAAGCTAGGAAATGATCAGCACATGAGACAAATCACTGAAAATGAAGCCTCTTGAGACCTTCAGTCATACTGATTCTTCAAAGAATTCTGGATTATTTAATTCTATGCCATTTTGTCCAGTTTTGAAAAGGCTGCTCCTTTTTGACACCTTCACAGTCTCTCTCTACTGCACAATGTTATTCCTAGTATATTCTCCCTCTTGTATGTCATATGCCTGTTGTTTCAGTTCCATTTCGCTCCCCTTTATTTGACCACTGCTTCAGGCTTGAAATCTCCTCTCCATCTCTCCACTCACTGTTTACCTGAATGTTGCAGTCTGCCCAGAACTCTCTTATTAATTATCCTCATGTTCAGATTCAATTGTGTCATACGCATACTCACAAACCTTCCCATCTCCCTATAACGTTCACAACATGTTCCCACTCCTCAAGCAAATAGTCAGAGCACTTCAAAATCCACACCACACACCCTTTTCAAAATTATTCTTACTCTATTCTCTTATACAAACCCAGAATCCTTACAGCAGAGGACTGCCATTCTGCGGTTTGTCAGTACCATCAATACATTCCAAATCTGACCATTTTGTTCTACTTGAAGTTGATCTGTGCATTTCTTTTGATCTGTGCATTTCTACTTACTTCAAAACTGACTTCTCTTATGACATCTGTTCAGGTCTCATTTGTGAACAATGCCCCTGAAACTTCATGCCTCTTATGATAACAAGCCTGTACTTTATGTAATACATGCATAATTAAATTGTGTCTTTTAATATCCAAGAGTACATAATAAATTTCCTTCCATACTAATACTAAATTAATATTGAATCAATTGAATACACAGGAATAGAGAGAGCTACCAATTGCTTTTATTTTAATAACAACCATGGAAGAGTTACTTATAATGTTAAGAGAGTCAGACAATCAAGAGCAAGTCTGTTTTTTCTGTTTTTTTTCTTTTTAAACATAGCTATATTGTCTTTAGTGATAAAAACAGTATATCCTTTAAATCAACTGATCATTTTCAGTAATGAATGCAATGAATTACATTGAGGGATTTATTTCCAAGTTAATTCAGAAAATGAAAAATATTCCTTAGATTTTAATTTTACTTGCATTGGAAATAAATGTAGATACAGATAAACATACAATAATGTTGCAATATGTCTTTAAAAATTAGTTTTCTTCATATAATCTTTCATAAAGAACTAATACTCCTAGTTTGATATGCTTTAGGATATGACATTTCTAACAATAATATATCAAGTTGATACAATATGCGACATCTTAACAAATATATTCAGTTCAGTTCAGTCACTCAGTCATGTCCAATTCTTTGCAACCCCATTGATCACAGCACACCAGGCCTCCCTGTCCATCACCAACACCCGGAGTTGACTCAAACTCCTGTCCATTGAGTTCGTGATACCATCTAACCGTCTCATCCTCTGTTGTCCCCTTCTCCCATTTTCAATCTTTTCCAGCATCATGGTCTTTTCAAATGAGCCAGTTCTTTGTATAAAGTGGCCAAAGTATTGGAGTTTCAGCTTCAGCATCAGTCTTTACAATGAACACCCAGGACTGATCTCCTTTAGGATGGACTGGTTAGATCTCCTTGCAGTCCAAGGGACTCTCAAGAGTCTTCTCCAACACCACAGTTCAAAAGCATCAATTCTTCAGTATAAAAGCTATTAATATATGACATTATGAGTATAGTATGAGATGAAAAGATTGATTATCATCAAACTTTTCATAGAAAAGATACTACAGGCATCCTGGAACAGAGAAAAAGTTTATTTTCAATACATACTTTGGCATAATTCTTGATTTCTTGTTATTTCACCCAACTGAATGACTGACATTTTTAGTTCCATTATTCAAGATGTAACATACAGTAACAATCCTCAAAATTGTTCTAATGTTGACATTTTTAAAAAACTTTATTCATACTTTTGTTTTTGTTTTAAAACAACAATTTCATTCATTCTATGTTGAAATTAAGCTAGTGTTGATACATTTTAGAATGAAGTTATAGAATTTAAAACATCTTTTTCTTCTTTCCCAAATTAAAAGATGAAGATCATTTAAAGGGCTTTTATAGGATTGGTTTTATTTATGGTTAAGTGAGATATAAAAAATGTAGTCAATTTACATATTTGATTTTTTCTTAAAATTTTTTTCTATTTTATCCTGATGAATACAACAGATATCTTAAAGATAATCTCAAATTTTAATCTCATCTAAGTTTACCCTAGTTGTATGAATTTATATTTTCCTTAGTGTTTCTGATACTGTAACAATGGTTAATATATAAATAGCAGGAATGAACTATGTAGTTTTACTTAGTCTATGAACGAATGCTTACAGATTTACCAATGTCTTGGAGAAAATTGCTAAAACCTTATATAACTCAAATTTCTATCTACATTATCAGCAAGTGTTAGGAGAGTCACTGATGACTGACTATTTTAAATTATTCCAATTCTTTGAACAGTATCAGGAATGCAAAATAGCAGGCCTTCTTTGTTTGGCTTCAACATCTGAGGTACTTTTTGTGAGGTCTCTCCAAAGTCATATATCACGATGTGAAAATATTTTGTACTAAGTAATGTGGTTCTCTAGAAAACTAACTTGATTTTTAATATGATTGTCATATGTTATAGAATAGTCCACTAATTTTCAATATGTAACAGACTGCTATAAAAATGTGAAGGAAAGCACAGAAAGACTTTACTCATTTCATCTTAACACTTTACATGAAAATTATAATAACATTTAATGAAATGCTCAAAATGTTTACTTTCCCAAAATTAGGCTTTTAAAAACTTTAAAAAATAAAGTTATTACTTATTTTTCAAATAAAATAGCATGCTGAGCAAGTGTATTTTAGTGAGAATTTTAAGACTAATTATGCAGTAATGCCTCCCTACCCCATTAGCATTCTGTCTCATATATTGGAGCTGTTTCAACTGTTCCCACATAACAACAGCAAAAATCACGCACTTAGTTTTTGTTGTAGCAAAGAACAAAGACAAAGAATATTTTTGAACTTGAATTTTCAGATCATAATAGCATCTTGTCTCCTTGGTATTTCTTTCATTTTGCCAACTGGGTGACTTGTTGAAGGGAATAAAGGGAGAAGGCTTCATACAGGGGAAGCCACCAATATCATTGGCAAGTGAAGCTCACGACAGTACAGGCAAACACAAAATGAGCTTTCACGCAGGGCTCTGTCAGTGTCATTCAGCTTTGCCTGAATGGATAACCCTCTCATGATTTATCTTCCATTCATCAAGTCAATGCCTGGTATCTTTTCAGTTGTGATGGATAAGACCTTAGTAAATTGACTACTGCCCGCTGAGCATTGTGAAGCATGAAAACTGAACAGGAAGGGGATCCAACCATATTTCATTCATATAGTAAGTGAGCCATTCTCCATAGATCTAAGAACTGAGAATTATAAAAAGCCTTGTTTCAGCTGGTCCATTGGTCTAGACCAGACAGCGGTCAAGGATTCACCTAGTTTTTAAGATGTGAAAGTAGAGTAAGAATAGGGGCTATTAGTAGCTCCTGTAACAGACCAACTGGAAAACTGGAACCAATACTAGGAAAGATCTACCTCTCTTTCAGGTCTTATTCTAGGTAATAGATATTTAGTTAAATCCTTTCAAACACCATGCTTGTTTTATTATGAAAAATAACTGTATCAGATACACATTATTGCCTATATTTTACTAAAAATAAAACACCAAAATTTAAGCTCCATTCCAGCAGTGAGTCTAATTGACTTATTCAGTTATATATTCCTCAACTCCTAAGATAGAATATCAGTTCAATAAATGTCAGTGAATAGATGGTAAAATGACAGTAGTGGAATAATGGAGGGAGAGAGGAAGGAAGCAAAGAAAGAAGGACAAAAGGAAAGAAACCTAAATTCATGTATTGGATTTAGGACTTGAACTGTGGATACATATTTCTAAACACAGTGGTTTTTTTCTCCACTTTAATAAAAGATCAACCTGAAAACTTTCTGAAATACTTGCTTAAATATGGGGAGAGCAAACACAATACATTTACTTAAATCTCCTTCATAGACATTGCATCTTTTGGTCCCCTAGAAAATTGTTTTTCTTTTTCCTCTCCTTTTTAAAGGCAGAGGAACTGTTTTAGTCCAAAAGTAAGGATTTATATAACTTGTATTTTCCCTGCAGAATTGTTTTTCAGATATAGTTCTTCCATTTGTGTTCTGAACTTCAGGTAGCCTTGAAACATGAAAATTATCAAGTGCCCTAAGTTCATCAAGTCATGACTTTAAAATGCCAGTGAACACATTTAAAGTCACTGCCATAAAATAAATACATCCAAAGATATGGACACTGAAAATGGAGAATACGTGCACAAAGTCAGGACTATTAAAATTATACAGTACTGAAAGCAAAGAAGTGACAAACCAAACACAAATGTAAAACAAATAATAGAACATTTTCTATCCTGATGTTGTAATGATTAAGACCCCTTATTATTACTTATTTTGTCCAGGCACAAAAAGTTACTGGAGAAGTTAGTTCTAGAGTAAATATGTTATTTTCCTTTTCTGTCTGCTTTTAAAGTCTGATTATCATCTTTCTAAAACTATTTCATCAATAACATTTGGAAAAAGATACTAAAGTATGATTAATTCTTCTAAAATGCATTAATGAGGGCTATTTTTCGATATAATGGATTTATTTAAACACATACAAAATACGGATAAAATATATTTCTCTTTGATATTTTCAAAAAGGAGCAATTTAGAAACTTTTTTTACAAATTTATGTACTCTTTGTTTGAAAAGTTAGCTAAGTTTCTATGGCTGGAGGTTGAAGGCAGGGGGCCATCCACAAGAACATACTCATACCATGAGAAAAATTGAGAAAATAAATCAGTGCAGAAAAGAGGGGTGGAGATAAGAGTGCAATGTAAGTAATAAGCTTGGTGGTATGTTTTTCGATTTTCCTGGATAAGCTGTCCTCCTACTCACATTTGCTTTGAATTTTCACTTCTTGTTTACCAAATAGGACATACTTTCTTTAGGAAGCAAAGTAAACAAATATACCCACCTCTGACAGTGTAAGACAGAGACAACATTCCAAAATAGATAGGTCAAATATACAGGAATGTATATAGATACACACACAGGCACACACACACACACACACACACACACAATGCCAATGTAAATTAAACTTGTTGATCTTCACAACCTCCTTCTCTAGAATTTGATATAAAACTTACTCAAGAGCCAATGATAAAACTACAAACTTTTTTCATTCTTTGCTTCTTCTCTGACTTGCTCTATAACCAATACTCTCTTAATCAGTTGTACCAGAGAAGGGGAAAAGATTACAGAAAGAGATGATCTAGAGTCAGCTTTTGTTATCTGTGCAAAAGAATTGCCTAGGAAGGCTTTAATAACATAGCTTATAATAAGGTTCTGAAATTGTCCTAGTATGTAAGTTGTATTTCTTCTATTTTATTATTAAAGGAAATTATTAATGATGAACCAGTTTGATTTTATTAAATCATCATTACAAGACATGAAGAAATTTTTTTTACTACTATTTGGTATAAATAATTGGTGGCCAAACTTTATGTTATCTCTTAAGAGAATAAAAATGCTCACATAACTATATGCCTTACCACATGCATCAAAGGTCAGAAATAGGTTCAACTTGTATCCCATAATCTGTAAATATATTTTTTGCACTACGTCTCAGATGTTCTAGGAAATTGGGATACATTACTCAACAATATACAAATAGCATTCACATCCTAGGGCTTATATTCTGGGTGGAGGAGGGGACACACATTACAATAAATGTTAAAATTATGGTTACTATCAACCAAGAATCAGAAAGTGAGGTTACTTCAATGCTTTTGATCATTTATTCATGGGTTCACTTTTTAAGGGGGCTTCTCAGGTGGTACAGTGATAAAGAATCTGCCTGCTAATGTAGGAGATGCAGGAGATGCAGTTTCAATCCCTGGGTCAGGAAGATCACCTGAAGAAGGAAATGGGAAATCCACTCCAGTATTCTTGCCTGGAAAATTCTATGGACAGAGGAACCTGGTAGGCTACAGTCCATGGAGTCACAAAATGTCAGATAAAACTGAACACACACAAACACTCCTTAACAAATCCTCAGGTCTTTTTACTTTAAAAAAGTAATTTGTTTGGTGGCCTTGAACATTTATGTAACCAGAAAGTCCAAGTTCACAATGTCTCAAAGTTACCAAGTAAACACATATGACATTGGACCAAGAATAAGGAGCTCTGGTTTCTAGCCAGAACTTCACTGTCATCTGTCTGATCTCCATGGAGTTACATATATCCCCCAGTGTACACTGAAAAAGTGAGTGAGAATTCGTATCATCTCCCCCATTACTAAAAAGTACTATTAGTATCAAATAATAGAATGTTTAAGGAACTGCTTTTGAAAGGATAAAAATCTATTCACCTTGGCAAGCTTCTTAACACTATTTTAGGCATTCACTGAATACTCTACCATATCTGTTGAGTGAATGGATAAATGAGTGAAGAAAAGCAAATATTTAGCACTATTTATGTTCTTTGGTAACCTGTTTTGTGAATGTTTGATCTTTTAGTTCAAGCTTAGTTTTTATAACAAAAAAAAGTTAAGTTCTCCCCTCTAGGGATGCCCAGAGAGCATTTTTTTCACAGATTTCAAATTCACCTAAGTGCCTTTAATGAAGGAGTTCTGTTGAAATAAATAAACAAAAGCCCTGTGTGATAATGATAATGAGCATATTGCTTATTAAATTATCATGGTCCCATCAGATGCTCCTTAAGTACTGTTAGTTCTGCAAAGAGGATTAATTTGTATATTTAGAGTTAGCATAATATCCTGCCATGTGACATATTCAGAACAGATGAGTAGTTAACTCACAGATGCTGAAGGATAAAGAGGTAACAGCATTTTTAATGACTTTTTATACAAATTAAATTTTCTTCACTTATTGTGGCTTTATTTTATATCCAGAAATCATTATTTTTCTTCCGTGCTTAATATTTTCCCTATGGCCATTAGACTGAAAAGGAGTTTTTAAAAGTAAATATTGAAAAGCAATTCATTTTTCTGACCAATTCTCCAAATATCAAAGACCTGGCAACAATGGGGTGGAAAACAGAAGATGGAAAATCCAGACTGGGTTGCACTGTCACTTGGCTTCAGCCTAAATCTAAGTTATGTGATCAACCACGCATGTGAACAAAAGAGACATCCTTAGAAGAGAGGAGGGGTTTCTGATGGAAATCACAGAGGGAAAAGAATATAGTTTGGGAAAAGAAAGCAAGGAGATAGGTGTCAAGGCCTGTGGGTTTTGCTAAACGGGTAGACGCCCCCATGCTCTTTGCAATTCTTCTCTGCTTAATCTCCATCCTCTTTTTCAGAATGCATTTAGGCCCAATCCAAGGATCTCTTATAAAGGAAAGTTTTGTATATTTTTGATGTCTGTGGGAAAGAAGTGCCCCTGGGGAGGTTTTAGTTAGGAATGCAGTTTGGAAGCATTTTCTGAGGGGAAAGAGGTTTTAAGGGAAAGACTATGTCATTAATTATTTAGCTTGAAATTCTGGGGTTGCATATTAGAGGTTTTTCTTATCTATCACAGTTTTATGCATCTCTACACAAATCAACTATCTAACTCTCCTATCTGCCAAAGGACAAAGCATCTTCTAATGAAATATCATGGTTATGAATAGTATCAGATTGGTCTTCTGCTGTTAGCTATTATGGTGAAGGAAAATAGGGAAATATATTTACCAGTAAAAACATGAAAACAAACAGATGAGTCAGTATGACATTGAATCAACATTAAAACATTGTGTTCAGTTTAAGTTTACTGTGAAAAAAAAAAGAAGATGATGAAAATGTGAAAAAATGCAATACCACAGCCCACCCAGAAAGGAGAGCATTCATTAACTGGGCACCATAGTCGATGTTTATCCTACTTGAAGTTGAAAAAAACAGAATTCACTCTCTGAAATGTTGTGAATTAACATGATACCTAATGTCCCTCAAAAGATTCTCACCCAACAAATATACTCAGGACTAAAGTACTGACAACTCATTTGCATCATAAACTAAATTGAATTACAGGTTTTGAGAATCTTAATATTTAAAATTCAATCATTAGATCAAAGTATTTCCTTCTTTCCTGTTTCTCTTTCATTCCCAATGAACACATTTTATGCTGTCATGGTCATTAAGCCTTAGATAAGTAGTTGAAAACATGGAAAATTTGGAAAGAAATAATTAAAACTCATTTAACCAACAACCTATTTTAGGCTGGTAATAACAATTTAAGTTTTGGATGAGTTAGAAGCCAAAATTAAACTCCATTTGTGTGCAGTGTGGAATGAAATTGAGGGAATAGGAAAAGAAAGGGAAAGGAAATATTTTTTACTCTTTTATTGAAACATCTACACAGGCAAAAAGAGTTCTTTTGCTCCATGAAGCATTGTAAGTACATGACTGGACTGCAAAAGTTTCTTTTTTAATATATTAAGAACAAACAGAATAAAAAAATAAAAACAACCAAACCAAACCAAAAACCTTAAAAAGTCTTTTAGAAAATATCCGGGTTTAACATGGTTTATCATACTTCAATTTTTAGAGTTGTACTATAATTCTGACGGAGGGTTCCTTGGTGGCTCGGTGGTAAAGAATCCTCATGCAATGCAGGAGACTCAGGTTTGATCCCTGGGCTGAGTAGATCCCCTGGAGAAGGCAGTGGAAACTCACTCCAGTATTTTTGCCTGAAGAATTCCATGGACAGAGGAGCCTGTCGGGATACAGTCCATGGGATCGCAAAGAGTCAGACACGACTGAGCAACTAACACTTCACAATTCTGAATTCTCACCTGGTAAAGAATTCTCCTGCAATGCAAGAGACACAGGAGATGTAGATTCAATACCTGGGTTGGAAATATCCTCTGGAGGAGGAAATGGCAACCCTCTCCAATATTCCTACCTGGAAAACTCCATGGGACAGAGGAGCCTGGTGGGCTACAGTTCATGTGGTTGCAGAGTCAGACACTGACCGAGCACATACCAACAATTCTGAAAAGAAAAAAAAAAACACCTCTAAAAATCAACCAATTCTAGAAAAAAAAAAAAAATTAGAACCTATCCACTTCTTGTCTCAAATTAGAACACAGTAGGTACCAATACAAAACAAGAGAATTGAATATATCTGAATTAGCCTAACTATTGACTTCCCAGTAATGCCCATCTTAACTTACAAGTTTCAATAAACTTTTCCCTGATATACATCATAACATCAGTATAAATGTTAGTCATGTCCAACTCTTTTTGAGACCCCATGGACTATTGCCTGCAAGGCTCCTCTGTCCATGGAATTCTCCAGGCAAAAACAATGGAATTGGTAGCCATTACTTTCTCTAGGGGATTTTCCTGACCCAGGCATCAAACTCTGGTCTCTTGAATTGCAGGCAGATCCTTTACTGCCTAAGCCATGAGGGAAGCCAATATCAATATAATGATCATTATTAATGCTAGCAACCCAATGAAAAATCTTTAACAATAGCTTCCCACTATGAATTTTAATATGAACATTTTCTTTCACTTTTCTAATGAGACTTTCTTCAGTTTTCAAGATATACTAAATTCCATTGGCATGTCTCTTATCATAATCAAGAACATAATATTTGTCTGTGTCCTCGGGAAAAAAGCTTAATGTATGTAATTAAAGACAAAAGAATAGGTAATCTTTTTTGCTAGATGTTACTATAAGTCAAGCACAATTCTGATTAACTTTTTATACATAATCTCATTTTATTAAAAGCAGAACCTCAAAAGTAGACACTACTGTTCTATATTCAGTTCAGTTCAGTCACTCAGTTGTGTCCAACTCTTTCCGACTCTGTGGACTGCAGCATACCAGGCTTCCCTGTCCATCACCAACTCTTGGAACTTTCTCTGACTCATGTCCTTTGAGTTGTTGATGCCATCCAACCATCTCATCCTCTGTTCCCTTCTCCTCCTGCTTTCAATCTTTCCCAGCATCAAGGTCTTTTCCAATGCTGCTGCTGCTGCTGAGTTGCTTCAGTCGCGTCTGAGTCTGTGCGACCCCACAGACGGCAGCCCACCAAGCTCCCTGTCCCTGGGATTCTCCAGGCAAGAGTATTGGAGTGGGTTGCCATTGCCTTCTCCAATGCATGAAAGTGAAAAGGGAAAGTGAAGTCACTCAGTCATGTCTGACTCTTCGCCACCCCTTGGACTGCAGCCTACCAGGCTCCTCTATCCATGGGATTTTCCAGGCAAGAGTACTGGAGTAGGTTGTCCTTGCCTTCTCTGCTTTTGCAATGAGTCAGCTCTTTGTTGCAGGTGGCTAAAGTATTGGAACTTCAGCTTCAGCATGAGTCCTTCCAATGAATATTCAGGACTGATTTCCCTTAAGATTGACTGATTTGATCTCCTTGCTGTCCAGTGTACTCTCAAAAGTCTTCTCCAACATCACAGTTCAAAAGCATCAATTCTTCAGTGTTTAGCTTTGTTTATAGTCCAGCTCTCACATCCATACATGATTACCAGAAAAACCATAGCTTTGACTATAAAGACACATGGCAAAATAATGTCTCTGCTTTTTCAAATGCTGTCTAGATATGTAATAGCTTTTCTTCCAAGGAGTAAGTGTCTCTTAATTTCATGGCTGTAGTCACCATCTGCAGTGATTTTGGCGCCTAAGAAAATAAAGTCTATCACTATTTCCATTGTTTCCCCACTTATTTGCCATGAAATGATGGGATCAGATGCCATTATCTTCATTTTTTGAATGTTGAGTTTTAAGACAGCTTTTTCACTCTCCTCTTTCACATTCATCAAAAGACTTTCTAGTTTCTCTTTGCTTTCTGCCACAAGGGTGGTGTCATCTGCATGCCTGAGATCATTGATATTTCTCCTGGCAATCTTGATTCCAGCTTGTGCTTCATCCAGTCCAGCATTTTTTATGATGTACTCTGCATATAAGTTAAGTAAACAGTTACATTACCTTCATCCCTAGGTTAATTTGTCTTGGGATCTACCAGTTGTGGATAATCATTTATTTTTTATTGCCACTGAATATCTTCTGGGATTTTCCATTGATTCCATTGCTATTTATGTTAGAAATTCTGCCACTTAATCCTGTTAATTCCTTGCTGATAATGAGGATTATGGTGATGAAAAAACGATGAGAACCATCATATTGAGTATATAGTTTGTGGCAGCTACTATCCCAAGCACTTTGTCATATATATATTGGATAACTTGAGATGATTTTAACAACAACAACTGGAATTCTTATTCTTTTACAACTTGCAGAAATACAATTCTCACTTTTGTAGTGAAAAAAAGATGGAATTACTCATTTTTTGTGGTTTATTCTAATATACTATAGTGTAGTATTCTAATATACTATACAATAACTATGTTTTGGTTTTATTTGACTTTTAATGATGACAACAGTTAAGCACGTAATAGGCAAATATATATACATGTAAATTTTATAACTATGAAAGTTATTCAGGCAAGAATTTTATTGACCAATGACATTTTTGTATGTATGTCATGATTTTGTTTCATGAGATATTTTAAATTATGGCCATTTTTTGACTTTTAATCAGACTGTATACACTACTTATTAATATAACTTATATTCAACTAACTAATCATCCTATCACAATGTGAATGCTTGCATGCTAAATCACTTCAGTCGTGTCTGCCTCTTTGAAACCCTCTAATCTGTAGCCTGCCAGGTTCCTCTGTCCATGGGATACTCCAGACAAGAATATTAGAGTGGATTGCCATGCCTTCCTCCAGGGGACCTTCCCGACCCAGGTATCAAACCCTTGTCTCTTATGCTTCCTGAATTGACACGTGGGTACTTTACTACTAGCACCACCCAGAAAGCCCTTCACAATGTGATCGACACATTTTACATTTTTCTTGCTCTCATGCTTACAAAATCTCCCATTATCTAGGAGCAAGGTACCTGTTAACTTATACTGCTATAAGCTTACAGTTGTATATTGTGTCACTTAATAGTTGTCCAGAGTTGCAAAAGAAAGCCAAATAGATTATCAGTGAGAATCACCTTGTTGTTTTGATAGAACTCTGGGAAATACTCTCACACACTTTATGCAATAATATTCTTGACAATAAGGATGGTAAAGAAATAGGTGCTAATTAGTTTTTTCTCAATCATATTTATTTTATATTCATTGCTAAAGATAAGAATCGAACATTTTTTTTGTTTTCCATCAGAATTACTTTCCTAGATGATTTAGCAACATATAAGCTACTGTTTTACCCTACAGCTAACACTAAAAAAGACTGTTAATTCTATCAAAGAAGATTCCAATTTTGTAACTAAAAAAAAAACAAGTCAATAGCTTGTCAATAGCTCTTAATTTTTTTTAAGTAATTAGATTTGATCATCAGAGCAAAAACATTTTAACAGAAGAAACTTGTTTCCTAAGAAAACTTAATGTTGTCTCATCTAGAGCAGACAAATGTTTTAAAATATTTTTAACACATGCCCTATAAGGTTCAAAAGACAGCCTTTTCTATCATCAATCATTCTCTTTGCTAATAATGAGCCATTCCTAACCATAAAATATAGATCAGATTTTGTTGCTTTCACATTTTAAGTTTCAGGTTCTCCTCCTGCGCTGATTACAGCATTGCCATACCGAAAGAAGAGGTCTTCGAAGAAAAAAACAAGGATCCATTAATCATGAATCATTATGTTTTGTCAGTTGGCAAAGGAATACTTTGCTCATTTATCCTTTGAATGAAATTAGTTCTGGCTCAGACCCTTTTAGAAGGAAATTCTAAATTGTCTTGGCATCTTCCTATAGCAGCTTGTGTATCTGCCATAAAATGGCAGATGGGGTTTATTAATGGCAGATGAGTTTAGTTTGCAGGATTTTTCCCTTTTTCCTATTTGATCATTTGAATACTGGAGCTCCGATAAGATTCATACATTATTGCTGTATATTTATCTATATTTTATCTTATTAATGAATGATGAAAGTGAAAACTGGTAATGTCTGTGCTGCCAAATATAAGCCAGCCCTGTATTTTCTCTGCAGTGGAGGAAGTGGACACAACGTTTCCTTAGATTTAAGCATCCAGACACAAAAAATAATCAAAATTGTTGAAAATATTTACAATAAGTGTGTGAAGTGATAGTTTGCTTGTAAACAGCTCTAGTCACTTAACTGAGTAATATAAGGATAATAATCATATATATTAATGTTTAACAGACATTTAAGTTTTGGAAAACAATGTTTCCTCATGAATAATTTCTACATTTTTCTACCTTCACTTAGTCATCTAAATGGGGAAAATGTATAAGTTTTCAATATGTAACACTGAAAACTAAACTGTGTGACTGAAACAGCAGAATATCTTGTGGGTGTAATAATCGATGGTTGAGTTTCCTCTATATCACTGTCTGACAGTGTGGTAGATGCTTAGGCAGACACATGGATTCTTTTAACCATGAGTGCATGACTGGCAGCAATCTGCAGTTTGGAATATGAGGCCTGCAATATACCCCCTCAAATACTTCCTTATTTTCATAGATCTAACACAGGTGCTGTAGAAAATATGGATATAAAAATGTTTTATAATCTATAAAGAGCTATAGACCTATGTGAAAGCTGTTACTCAGCCCAAGACCAGCAGATATAAGGACTCTACAAACTGTTAATAAAAATGCTTTATGCTGAGTGTCCATATGTTAGACTTGGTGGGAGTTAATGGTGAAAATTTTTATTTCAATGATTTAAAACATGGTTCAACTTGCTTTTGGAGAAGATTTACATACATTTGGAATAGTATATTACATACTTGAAAATAATTCAGAACATATGAAAAATGAAATAGTATTTTTAATAAAATAAGTCTTAATCAAAGAGAATCTGTAACTAAATGCATTTCTGTAATACGCAAGCATATCTTCACCAAAATTTGTGCTTATCAGAAAGGATAAAACAAACCTTTTGTTTTCCTTATGCAACTTGAAATAGGAATCAAAAACAGGATGCTGTTTCAATGTTAAAAAAAAAAGGTTTTATTTGCTTACAGCTTATATCTTAGCATCAACCAGACAATTGTATCAATTGTCTTCTTAATCCATTACACATTTTTGATTGTGTATACCTGGTAGTATGTTTATTTTAATAAAATGTAAATCAGTAGGCTCAAATTTGGTATCAACCTTGAACAGTAAAAGTGACATATAAATATGAGTTAAAGTGTTAAAATAAACTTAAGTAAATCTCTATTATTATTTTTCAAGATCCATAAATAGCTACTCATTTCTCATGATAGCACACAGCAATTAACTTAACAATTTAAACCACATTTTAAAATAGATATAAGGTGCTTTTACATTGTTTATTTTTGCCACAGTAATGATGGGTTCAGAATCAATATTTCTGTCAAATGCTTGCTTTGTACAATTATAACTTTTCCTAGCATCTGCAGAAAAATAAGACAGTTAATGCCTGTAAAAGATATAGTTCTTCCATTAGGGAAGTTTTTGTTTCTGTTTCATAAATCGCTATTGAATCATAACATAATTCTACACCTAACAGACCTGTAAAGTATGTGTTCTGACTCTTGCTGCCATTCAATATATTCCCAAAATACTAATCCATGTGTGTAAAGGATGTTGCATAGCTTCACATCAGGCACAAAAGGTCAGGATCCAGCCATTAGCTTTCTACAGATTTAAGACGGTGATGAAATGTATATCTCATTTTGGCTGCCAAAAGATAATAGGATTCCCTGAAATCTCATTACCTGCAAATGTAATGATGGTCTTCTTAAAGTGGAATAGCAGGAAAGGAAGTACAGTATTGCTTCAAAACTGATAGCATAACTAAATATCTATGAACATTACTATTTATGCCAATACTTCATATAGAGAATAAGTTTCTCTTGAATTTAGGAACCTTTTTAAGGATTACACAAACGCTTGAATTATTTTCCTCTCCTTACTGCAGGTTTAACATATATATACATATATGTGTGTGTGTGTGTGTGTGTGTGTGTGTGTCTGTGTGTGTGTCTGTGTGTGTGTAATTCTTTTTCCTGCATGACCCTCCTTTCCTGCTCTTTGTTAACAAGGTAACTCTCATTTCCAATTTTCCCTCTTCTCCTATTCCACAAAGTCTTGGGATACTGGATCCTATTCCTCAGTAACCAAGATAAAACTCAGTCCAAAAACACATATGTACATAGATAGATACATGCCTCTCAGGCCAGTGTCACTGAGGCCCAGAATTTTTGCTAGAGTGATGATAATGACAAATGTATACTTACTATGTGCCAGGCTCTTTTCTAAGTGTTTTTCATTCATTCAGTGTTTTAATCCTCATGATAACCCTCTGAGATAATGGGAAAATGGCATCTTACTCCCATTGGAAATTGAAATCTGACTTGATGCCTTATGGGACCCAGATGGAGAGTATCTTACTGAGAATTGTACCTACAGAGAGGAAACTGTCCTGAACAATGATGTTTTGATGATATTGTATGGTCTTCTGGGTCCAAATATGACAGAAACTATCAATTAAAAAGCAATGTCTTTGGTATTACACAGAATAATTTTAAGTATCAACTGCTATTAAACTCAATAACTATTATTAACATTACTTGACACATTATTGAAAATTAAGCACTATATTTTGCAGTGATATTTGCAATATAATGAACAGAATGAATTAAATTAACAGAATGAATATTAACACATATATACAGAATCTAGAAAGATAGTACTGTTGAACCTATTTACAGAGAATAAAGAGAGATGAAGATGTAGAGAATGCACTGGTGGACACAGTATGGGACAGAGAGGGTAGGACAAATTGAGGAAGTAGCATTGACATATATACACTATCATGTGTAAAACAGATAACTAGCAGAAAGCTGCTGTATAACACAGGGAGCCTAGCCTGGTGCTCTGTGGAGACCTAGGTGGTAGGATGGCTAGAGAGATAGGCTAAAGAGGGTAAGAATGTATTATATGTATATATCTATAAAATTATGACTTTTTCACATTAATATATGGCAGAGACCACAACATTGTAAAGCAATTATCCTCTAATATAAAAATAAAATTAATAATGAAGCTGGGAAAGAAAACCAGGACGAAGCTATAGCTAGCAGAATTCCCTGCCTGAGCAGAGTTTTATGGCAGAGACATTGTCTCCTTGAGGCCTTCAAATCAAATCAGATTCACACTAAACAAACATGTATTTGGCACCTACAGTGGCTCAGTTCTAAAGAATCCTCCTGCCACTGCAGGAGACACAGGAGATGTGGGTTCAATCACGGGGTCAGAAAGATGCCCTGGAGAAGGAAATGGCAACACACTCCAGCATTGTTGCTTGGAAAATCCCACGGACAGAGGAGCCTAGTGGGCTGCAGTCCATGGGGTCACGAAGAGTCAAACACAGCTTAGGGACTGAGCATGCAACTACTAGGAAATAGTACAGAAAAGAGATGTTGCAGAGTCAAAAATCTACAAGGGCCATGCTGCTGTGCATGAGTCAATCAGACCAAATTGAAAGCGTAATTAAGAGATTAAGAGGGACGAAGTTTTTGTGGTACTTTTTAAGTTTCTATAACCAAATGTGACTGAAATTTACAAATTCAAATATAAAATGAACTGTAGTGACTACAAGAAGTAGGACACATATATACACACATATAAATATATGCTATATATATATTTATATATGCAATATATATATTGCTTTCCTTCCCAAAATGTTTTCAAACATTATCCTTTTTTAAAGATATTAGAATAGATACGTTTTATATAAGATATTTCAGTTCTTAACTGTTCGTTAAATTTAGTGGGGTGTTGAGTATGACGATGAAAAACAAAACAAAACATGCTAAAATTGCCCAAAATGCAGGCTGCCCCAATTATGACCTCTGCAGTAAAAGGGCATAAACACCATTAACACTGTAAATTAGAAATTTTTATTTTAAAATGTGCCTCTTAAATTTTATCTCTTTTTTTAATTAAAATAATTCATTAGATAATTATATACAGTTTATAGATGAGAAAACAGAAATCCCAAGAAGTTAGATTGTTTGGTAATGCAGTGAAAGACATCAGAGTTTAAACTCATGTTCAAATAGTCTAACCCAAACTGACTTAGAAATAGATTTGAAAAGTTAATAATTAAAGTGATCTCTGATATGGCTTTATTATATATTTATTAATTTATCTGATTACTGATTATTTACTGGGCAACAATTATGCATCAGGTACTCTACATGCTCAGAAACTTTCAGATTAAAAACAGCAATAAAATGAGTAGTAGTAGTAATATAATGAGAAGGAGAAATGTTCTTTTAGAATCTCTTTTTAATTAATAAGAAATCCTATGCAATCACACTTAGGATCAGGCATAAAAATCAGGTCAGTAGTGGTGAGAGTGGGCACCCTTGTCTTGTTCCTGACTTTAGGGGAAATGCTTTCAGTTTTTCACCATTGAGGATAATGTTTGCTGTGGGTTTGTCATATATAGCTTTTATTATGTTGAGGTATGTTCCTTCTATTCCTGCTTTTTGGAGGGTTTTTATCATAAATGGATGTTGAATTTTGTCAAAGGCTTTCTCTACATCTATTGAGATAATCATATGATTTTTATTTTTCAATTTGTTAATGTGGCGTATTACATTGATTTGCGAATATTGAAGAATCCTTGCATCCCTGGGATAAAGCCTACTTGGTCATGATGGATGATCTTTTTAATGTGTTGCTGGATTCTATTTGCTAGAATTTTGTTAAGGATTTTTGCGTCTATGTTCATCAGTGATATTGGCCTGTAGTTTTCTTTTTTTGTGGCATCTTTGTCGGATCTTGGTATTAGGGTGATGGTGGCCTCATAGAGTGAGTTTGGAAGTTTACCTTCGTCTGCAATTTTCTGGAAGAGTTTGAGTAGAATAGGTGTTAGCTCTTCTCTAAATTTTTGGTAGAATTCAACTGTGAAGCCATCTGGTCCTGGGCTTTTGTTTGTTGGAAGATTTCTGATTACAGTTTCAATTTCTGTGCTTGTGATGGGTCTGTTAAGATTATCTATCTCTTCCTGGTTGAGTCCTGGAAAGTTGTACTTTTCTAAGAATCTGTCCATTTCTTCCAAGTTGTCCAGTTTATTTGCATATAGTCACTGTTGGTGGGAATGCAAACTAGTACAGCCACTATGGAGAACAGTATGGAGATTCCTTAAAAAACTGGAAATAGAACTGCCATATGACCCAGCAATCCCACTTCTGGGCATACACCCTGAGGAAACCAAAATTGAAAGTGACATGTGTACCCCAATGTTCATCACCGCATTGTTTATAATAGCCAGGACATGGAAGCAACCTAGATGTCCATCAACAGATGAATGGATAAGAAAACTGTGGTACATATACACAATGGAATATTACTCAGCCATTAAAAAGAATACATTTGAATCAGTTCTACTGAGGTGGATGAAACTGGAGCCTATTGCACAGAGTGAAGTAAGCCAGAAGGAAAAATAACAATACAATATACTAACACATATATATGGAATTTAGAAAGATGGTAACAAGAACCCTGTATGCAAGACAGCAAAAGAAACGCAGATGTATAGAACAGTCTTTTGGACTCTATGGGAGAGGGCAAGGGTGGGATGATATGGGAGAACGGCATTGAAACATGTTAATTATCATATGTGAAATCAATCGCCAGCCCAGGTTTGATGCTTGATACAGGGTGCTCAGGCCTGGTGCACCGGGATGACCCAGAAAGATGGAATCAGGAAGGAGGTGGGAGAGGGGTTCTAGAAGGGGAACACATGTATACCCATGGCGGATTCATGTCAATGTATGGCAAAACCAACACGATAATGTAAAGAAAATAAATAAATAAATAAATAAAATCAGGAAAGATGATAGAGAATCTTGACTGTTGAAATAAGGTATTTGGACTTGAATAGATAGGAAAATGGTTCATACCCCTCAAATTATCATAGAATTATTAAATGTTTCAATCATTTGGATTTTTGATTATGGAATTAAGATAAGAGTCTCTTAATCTGCGATTTGTGAGTTTATATGAACCACTTTAATTTTATGCAAATATCTGTGAGTGCCTGTGTGCCTGTGAATGCTTTTTTAGAGGTAGGACCCAAGATTTCCTGTTTTTTCCTATCACTCATTCCTCCCTCTCCTCTGTCTCCTGCGTGCTCTCTCCCTTTCTATCTTCTTCCCATCATCCTTTATTTGTTATCCAGTTTCTAAGCCACATTCCTGATTTATACAAGATTAGAATGAAAATGGACCTGTGGCACATATTTAGAAAAAGTCGAATGAAATAATTTAAATAATATTCAACCCTTTGAACAAAGTTCAGCATATAATTGTCTGCATTGCATATTAACTACAAAGAGAGTATCTGTGTCTTCAAATGTATTCAAGTCATCTTTTTCGAGTGTTGATACAGTCATAGATATTATTTTGGCCTTAATTTACTTCCTCAGTGAATGAATTACAGTATTAATAGCATAGGTTTCAAGCATATTTAAATAGATAGCTCTAAGCTATTAAAACAGCAATGATTAAACCAAAAGATTTCAAATCCTAGCTGTGCCACCTAATCACTGTGTAATATTCACCAAGTTACTATACTTTTTTATAAATTAGTCTCCTAAACTACATGATTGTTAATTTCCTTCTTGTTCTAAAAAATTTTTGAGTATATAAATCTAGAATATTTAATATATTATTAAAATTCTTTCCCTCTTATATAATGTATTTGTATTTAAACAAAATATAATTGAAGAGTCCAGTACTTAATTTAAGTGATCATTTTAGATATGGTAAATAAAAGGTAGGCAAGTGGGACTATTCTGTCTATATCACAGACTCTACCAAATTGCAATATATGTGTCTACTAATGCCTATGCGTTCATTGGCCAACATCTTCAGTTTGGCTTATGAAATTTCTGTGTTTCTTCTTTCAGTTATGTGTAATCATAAAGCCCTCTAAATATCCACTGTGGATTCCTTTATTCAACTTTTCTCACTTTCCTTCTGGAAATAAGACATCCTTGGTAATAAACTTCAAAAATCAGTAAAATAGGGATATGAATAGTATAAAATAAAATACATATATATGATTACAGGAAAAAACAAAATGGAGGCTTTACCTACATAAAGATTATACAGTGACAAAAATAGCAGATCAACAATTTACAAAAGAGAAAAGACAAAAAATTTTAGTATGTTACTAATCCTTTCTTTATCTGAATGTTGAATAATATTCCAATACAATTTTTACCATAAAAATAAATGTTTTAAAGGATAAAGTGATGTACATGAGCTCTATTTACTTGCATGATTATATTTTATTTGATGCCAGTTCTAAAATTAGAAAGTATCCTTGCCTCTAAATGGATGAAATTAACAGACATCCTGTATTGCATTGCTGCTGTTACCTTCCAATTTAATTATGTTAGTATAGTGAAGAGTTTTATAGATTTACTGGGTATTATTATAAATGTCATTTGACTGTGATGTTGGGCATTAACATGTCAGTTACTTGCTTTTAGGTTAATAAAATGTTTTTACAGGAACAAGAACAGTGATATGAAATGCAATGCATAAACTCATTTTGATGCACACAGCATGTAATTATAGCAAATATTCTGTAAGCAATCTGTTTAACTTATTTCTGTTGACAAAGTTCTACTTTGTCTTCTTTGCAGCATCATTACAGTGAGCAGGATAGACTAATCATTTAGTTTATTCTAAATCAGACAATTTTACAATCTTTAAGGAATACAGAGTTGGTTCCCTCATTTCTGCTTTCCCAGTGAGATGCAATCACTTGTCTGATGGGACAGCTATTATAGAAGATAGCAAAATGCCTTGAGTACCTTCTGAAGCTGATAAAATAGAGTGGCATCAGATAGTGACTGAACATCATTACATAAAATTGGAATCCTACACTCAAGAGACCTCGCACTTGATCAGGTATGTATTTATGCTACTTTGCAATACTTACTTTCAAGATAGGACAGCAAGCTTTAGCTGTCCAGATAATTACAGATTACTAGATTACTTGTGTTTTTGATAAGTGCTTGAGTACGAGTGTAAACACTAATACGTAAACATAAGAAAGCCAAAGAACCCATAATTCTAGGAAAGCGATACCTGTCACTTATAAGCAAAGTCAAGATCTCCTTCAGCCTCAATTGCTTAATTAAAATGCCACTGGCTATGAATAGCTTAATCCATAGTCAGAGGAGAACAGAGGCAAATATACAGAGGAGGATGAACTGGACAGGGAAAACAAACCAACCTCCATAGAAAAAGTAATAGACAAAGAGTAACAACTAATATTGACTACATTTAATCATTTTGTGGACTCTGTAATAATCTCACTCCAGTTTTTGATATTTGACTGCTGACAACTTTTAAGTCTCATTCCTCCTTCCCTCTGCCCCTGCTGCTGTGCACCTGGGCAACATGATAAGAAATCCTGGTGCTTCCTATTTCCATCAGGACAAGAGAATCGAGCAACACAAGCCCCTGCTGCCCACACAGTCCTCACCATGAACCCACTACCTTATTATTATAGAAACCTTAAAGCCAGTATTCTCTCAAGCAACTTTTGACCTGCTTGAGAGACCTGCCTTATTCTCCCTAAAAAGTCTCATTACATAAAAATTGAAACTTTTCATACACTCTTGGTGTATGGGCAGCATCATCAGGCTTGACATCTAAACTGCATTTTGGGAAGTTCCACTCTACTACTGGGGTGGCTACAACAGAGACAAAAACTTGAAGAAAAATGACCATGACAAAAAGTAGGTGGATATTTTCAATAACTTCAAATTATGGATGATGTTTAAATGATAAGGTCATAGCCTATTAGCCCCTGCAGTCCAAGTAGTTCTTTTCATTTCCTTTTTGAATTTATGTAATATTCTTGCCAAGTAGATATCCTAATAAATATTAATACAATGCCACAATAATATTTTTCTTTTACACACCCTTTGACTATTGTAATAAACCACCCGACATTCTCTATATAATCTCTGAATTTCTGCGCTCTGAATTCTTTTTCAACTATTCATTTAGCTCACAGTGCCCTCCTTTTCATAATTTTATGTTCATTTCCCATTTACCTTCATGATCTGTTAAAATAGCTATTGTTCAACCAAATCTAACTAGACTTTAATTTAGAAAATAAACCGTATTAAACACTTACCCTAGCACCAACATGTGCTGTACTGTCTTGTATTAAATATTTAATCAAATAATAAACTGAAAGTGTCAAATTTTCCTCTTAATGTTAAATTTCCATTTTGGGGCCCTTCATCCAAAACACTTGCTATTTTTGACTTTTACTTATAACTATTCCATATCTGATTGATTCCTCCTCATTCTTGCTGCTTACGCTGCTTCCTTGGAGCATCTTTATGTTGGGTCTTTGGACTTGTCAACTTTAAATGCTATGTCTGTGTTGAAATTCTAGTCCCCAGTGATGGTACTGATAGGTGAGTCCTCTGAGAGGTGATCAGGTCATAGGGGTGGAGCTCTCATGAATGGGATTAGTGACATTATAAAATAAATCTCACAGAGCTTCCTAGCTCCTTCTACCATGAGAGAATACAGCTAGAAGCTTCTGATCCCAAAGCAGAACCATATCTGGCTATGCTGGATTCTGATCTCGAACTTCCAGTCCTCAGAACAATGACAAGTACATTTCTGCTGTTTATAAACCATCCAATCTGTTATTGAACTAATGAATGAACTAAAAAATGAACTAAGGAAATCACTGATACTTTAGATTCTAATTGAGCAATAAGTTATAAGGAAAAAAATCTCTACCATCATAGAAGGCACCAATCAGCATATGAGAGATATGAATATAGCTTATAATGATCACAGTAGGGGTTCTGTATGAGGACAGGAGCCTGGGAGATGAAGCTGTAGAGGTGGCAGAGTTGCAAGTTTAAAAGCCTAATTTGCCTTTCTGAGGATCTGCATTCTACTCAGTGGGCAATCATGAACAACAATAAATGAATTTAAGTAGAGGAACAACCTAACAGAGTTGTATTTTTAGAAGATCATTCTCTAGCCATGAAAAGAATGGGTTGAAAGGAGATACTGAAGGACTAAAAATGTGTTAAGGGACAACCCCAAGAATTTTAAAAGAAAATTATGTATGTTAAGGTATTGAGAATAAAATTATTTTAAGGAATAAAAGCTAAAGGAGTTGATATTGTGTTGTCTATAAGGTGTAAGAGTTTGACATGGGTAGCATTTTCATTTATCTGATAATTGATTCAACATATGCTTATTGAGTTATTACTAATAATCTAATATTATACAGAAAATGTATTAAAAAACAAAATAGGCAAAATTTTTAACCTTACTGGAGTTTGCATCAGTTTAGTGAAAGGAGATATAAAAAAGATAAGTAAGTCAATGATATAATCAAAAGGTTACAAGCATTACAGAATCCAGAGCAGAGAAAGGGGAACCACGAATGGGAGGGGGACCTAGAATTTTAGCAGTGTTATCAGGGCAGGCCTTACTGAGAAGGAGACAATTGGACAAAGCCTTGAAGCAGATGATGAAGGGAGCCATAAGCATATCCCAAAGGATTTCAGGAAGAAAGAAGAAACTATGCAAAGACCTGGAGACATAGTACATGTCTGGTATGTTCAAGTAGCAACTATAGGACTGTGTGGAGAGGACTAGGACCAAGGAGCAGAATATGATGAGGTGAGGCAGAGTGGCAGGTGGAAGCCAGAGGAAGAAGGACCTGCAAGGCCATGAAAAGATGTTTGGACTGTTTTCTGATAGAGAGGGTTTGTGACAGAGTGACCTGAATATACTTAAATTTTAAAAGAAATATGATGTGTTCTATTATAAGTAAACCACGGAAGGCAAACACGCAAAGAATAAACCCAGTTAGTATCCTATTAAACTATTTCATGGACGCAAGATACTATTTCCAGGTAAGAATTCACGGAGACTTGGAAATGGTGGTAGCAGTGAAGATGGAGAGAATTAACTGTATTCTGGGAAATACTAATGGAGGACCAGAGACATGTTAGGAGACAATCACAATAATTCAAGAAGCAAATCATATATGTTATGATAAGAGACCAAGAATGAAGTTATTTTAAAATTTCATAGAGACAAACAATAGCATTTTCAGTTACATAGGATATCCCACAGCTGCTTTGTATACTAATGTGATGTTATAACATTTTTTACTTATAATGGACTTTGATTTCCAGAAGACAGAGTAGAAGAATTTTAGAGTTTGGAGTAGAGGGAGAAATGAGAATGGATGTACCTAACTATACGGAAGTTATAATGTAGAAGATAAGAGGTGATTTGGGAATCTAGGATCTAATTTGGTGATTGATGCAAACAGGGATCAAAGGCATGAATTAGGTTAAGTCTGGATGAATTTAAGGCAGCTCTCATGCTGGTGAGAATTGGTATTAAGGGATTGGGGGTGGTGCTCTCTGCTCTGCTAATCACTTCAATTCTGTCCGGCTCTTTGTGACCCCATGGATGGTGGCCCAACAAGCTCCTCTGTCCCTGGGATTCTCCAAGCAAAAATACTGGAGTTGGTTGCCATTTCCTCCTCCAGGGGATCTTCTAGACCCAAGGATCGAACTCCAGTCTTTTACGTCTCCTGTATTGGCAGGCAGATTCTTTACTACTAGCACCACCTGGGAAGTAGGAGGTGATATTAGCAGTCTAATCACCATAAATAGAAGTTCAGTCACTGGAGAAGGATAGTCTTACCCTAAGCATGTAGGGTCTCCTCTTGATCTCTGTGGATTACCAGTAGGAAAGCTGTCCTCAACCTAACGCATACAGCTCATACTGGGCTTTGTTAATGGAGTCAAGGAGATTTGAGAAGTTAGATCTATTTCTAGAATGTTCAGACTTCTTTCTTCTTCTTTTTTTGATGGAGTGGATACACAGCTGTCAAAATTTTGTAGTGCTTTTAATACCCTTCATTTCAGATACAGAAAAATGTTTGCATCTTGAGAAAATTATACATCTAAACAAAGAATTCAGGATTTGTTTCAAAATCAACTCTCTCTACCTAATACTTCACTGTCTCATGAATACTGCAAAAAGAGTCCTAGTTTAACTTCTGGAATTATATTTATTTCTTATTTGAATACAATGGGGTATGGATATTTATGTCTTAACTATTATGAAAACCATCAATATGGTAAACATCTGTGCTCTGTTGTGTACAAACAGTATGTTCTTCTGTGGTCATGTGATTCAAAGCATGGCTGTAGAGATGATTTACATAAGATATCCTACCTAAACTTGTGGGTTGACTTTAAAGGTTTGCCTAATAAATAAATTGAAAATGCCAATAATGATTTTCAGTGGATGTAGGAATATAAAGGACTAAACACATTTAGCAGGCCAGATTTCCCCTGGGTGTTATTAACCCACAGATCAGCAGCTGAAGATAGATATAGGCCAGGCACAAGGCAGCAAATCAGGGCTGTCGTAAGCATTGAAATGAACTCCAGAGGAAAAGCAAAGCAGTAAATTGTGACATTACCCTCCGGGTATTCAGTATTTATGCACCTACATGTTCCATAACTATGCACCTCCATAAAAGGACCAGCCGTATGCTTGTGAAGTTGTGAATGGTGAATTCGTACTTAAAAAGCTCTATGAAATATTTTTCCAATCAGTGTTTTTCTCAATCTACACAGGTAAAATTTTAATCTAAGCTTATGTAAGAAGAGATACTTGTTGGAATTTATTGGGACAAATCATAAGAACAGATTGTTTTTAGATAAAAATGTCCAAATGCTATAGAGACTTATGAAAATACCACTTAAAATGATGATTTTCCTCACTCCACATATCACTGAGCAATTATACCAACATCAGCATTATCCCCCAAGGTTCATTATCACTTTAGTAGGCGATGACAGCTTTACTGGAAGTATACTAACCACATCAGTCAATTAATATAAAAACCCATGGCAAGATGTTTAATAAAAGACTATGTTACACTTCCCATATATGTATATTTCTTTTCCGTGCAATCACTGAAGGAGGAGGGATTAATCTTAGAAACTTTCATATTATGTTTAGCTTTTGAATTTGAATTTTCAGTTTTTACAATTAAGTAACAAATTGGAGAAGATATGTGGTAATATAAGGTAGTTCTTTGTGAACACATGAGTTAACATATATGTTGCATTATGCTGCTAACACATAATTAAAAATCATTTGAAATTTAAGTGTCCACTTATAGCCATGAAGATTACCTCTGGACACCCACGTTTCACACACCTAGAGACAGTGAAGATGGCATCTTCACATGAGGCTTAGATGTTATCATATCCACCCAGTCTTATGACCCTAGATAATAGTAATGACTTTCCAATCTGTAAAACCCTTTGCAGACATGAAGGCTTACAGAAGTATAAGAAAAAGTGAAAAACAAGGAAATAAAAATGGTAGTGAGCTAGAGAACATATTTTGAACCTTTCAACTCCTTATTTGTATTTCCAATTTCTTAAGATGGGGTTTCCCAGGTGGCTTAGTGGTAAAAATTTTGCCTGTCAATGCAGAAGCTGCAGGAGATGAAGATTCAATCCTTGGATTAGGAAGATCCCCTGGAGGAAGAAATGGCAACCCAATCCAGTATTCTTGCTTGGAGAATCCAATGGACAGAGGAGCTTGGCTGGCTACAGTCCCAAAGAGTTGGGCACGACTGAAGTGACTGAGCATGCATGCATATTTCTTAAGACAGACATGTATTGCCTCCTTTGAGGAGGAAAAGTGGTAACACAATAGAGCAGAGTGTGGTTCAAGTACCGATTATTTCAGAATCACCAGCAATATATGTTAATTTAGGATCACCATATAATGCATCTTCCATACTGAAACCCTTCTGAGAGAAAAACAGGAGGTTTTGATAATTATGTCAAAGAGCAGGATAAAGCCAGGAATAACTTCTGACACTTCAGTTAAAAATGCAGATTTTTAGTTCCCAATTCGAATCTATTGAATGAAGAAAATGCTCTGTTTAAATATGTAGAAAAAATTTGATGTTTTCCAAAAGGCTTGTTTCTACTACTGTGGGCAAGAATCCCTTGGAAGAAATGGAGTAGCCATCATGGTCAACAAAAGAGTCTGAAATGCAGTACTTGGATACAATCTCAAAAATGACAGAATGATCTCTGTTAGTTTCCAAGGCAAAACCATTCAATATCACGGTAATCCAAGTTTATGCCCCAACCACTAACACTGAAGAAAATGAAGTTGAACTGTTCTATAAAGACCTATAAGACTTCTAGAACTAACACCCAAAAAAGATGTCCTTTTCATTCTAGGGCACTGGATTGCAAAAGTAGGAAGTCAAGAAACACCTAGAGTAACAGGCAAATTTGGCCTTGGAGTACAAAATGAAGCAGGGCAAAGGCTAATAGAGTTCTGTCAAGAGAGCACACTGGTCATAACAAACACCCTCCTCAAACAATACAAGAGAATACTATGCTCATTGACATCACCAGATGGTCAATACTGAAATCAGACTGATTATATTCTTTGCAGCCAATGATGGAGAAGCTCTATACAGTCAGCAAAAACAAGACTGAGAGCTGACTATGGCTCAGATCATGAACTCCTTATTGTCAAATTCAGACTTAAATTGAAGAAAGTAGGGAAAAACACTAGACCATTCGGTATGACCTAAATCAAATCCCTTAAGATTAATATGATTAGATCTGATAGAGTACCTGAAGATCTACAGGCATTGTTTGTGGCATTGTACAGGAGACAGGGATTAAGACCATCCCCAAGAAACTGAAATGCAAAAAAGAAAAACGGCTGTATGAGGAGGCCTTACAAATAGCTGTGAAAAGAAGAGAAGTGAAAAGCAAAGGAGAAAAGGAAAGATATACTCATTTGAATGCAGAGTTCCAAAGAATAGCAATAAGAGGCAAGAAAGCCTTCCTCAGTGACCAGTGCAAAGAAATAGAGGATAACAATAGAATGGGAAAGACTAGAGATCACTTCAAGAAAATTATAGATACCAAGGGAAATTTTCATGCAAAGATGGGCACAGTAAAGGACAGAAATGGTATGAACCTAACAGAAGCAGAAATATTGAGAAGAGGTAGCAAGAATACACAAAAGAACTGAACAAAAAAGATCTTCACAACCCAGACAATCATGATGGCATGATCACTCACCTAGAGACAGACATACATCCTGGAATGCAAAGTCAAGCAGGCCTTAGGAAGCATCAAAAACAGCAAAGCTAGTGGAGGTGATGGAATTCCAGTTGAGTTATTTCAAATCCTAAAAGATGATGCTGTGAAAGTGCTGCACTCAATATGTAAGCAAATTTGGAAAACTCAGCAGTGGCCACAGGACTGGAAAAGGTCAGTTTTCATTTAAATCCCAAGGAAAGGCAATGCCAAAGAATGCTCAAACTACTGCACAATGGCACTCATCTCACATGCTAGCAAAGTAATGCTCAAAATTCTCCAAACAAGGTTTCAACAGTACTTTATCCATGAACTTCCAGATGTTCAAGCTGGTTTTAGAAAGAGCAGAGGAACCAGATATCAAATTCCCAACATCCATTGGATCATTGAAAAAGCAGGAGAATTCCAGAAAAACATCTATTTCTGCTTTATTGACTATGCCAAAGCCTTTGACTGTGTGAATCACAATAAACAGTGGAAAATTCTGAAAGAGATGGGAATACCAGACCACCGGACCTGCCTCTTGAGAAACCTGTATGAATGGCAGGAAGCAACACTTAGAACTGAACATTGAACAACAGATTGTTTCCAAATAAGGAAAGAGGTACATCGAGCCTGTATATTGTCACCCTGCTTATTTAAATTATGCAGAGTACATCATGGGAAACATTGGGCTGGATGAAGGCCAAGCTGAAATCAAGATTGCCAAAGAAATATCAATAACCTCAGATACGCAGATGACACCACCCTTATGGCAGAAAGTGAAGAAGAACTAAAGAGCTTCTTGATGAAAGTGAAAGAGGAGAGTGAAAAAGTTGGCTTAAAACTCAACATTCAAAAACAAAGATCATGGCATCCGGTCCCATCACTTCATGGCAAATAGGTAGGGAAACAGTGGAAACAGTGACAGACTTTATTTTGGGGGGCTCCAAAATCACTGCAGATGGTGACTTCAGCCATGAAATTAAAAGGCACTTGCTCCTTGGAAGAAAAGTTATGACCAAACTAAACAGCATATTAAAAAGCAGAGCCATTACTTTGCCAACAAAAGTTTGTCTAGTCAAAGCTGTGGTTTTTCCTGTAGTCATGTATGAATGTGAGAGTTGGACTGAGCACTGAAGAATTGATGCTTTTGAACTGTGTTGTTGGAGAAGACTCTTGAGAGTATTGGACTGCAAGGAGGTCCAACCAGTCTATCGTAAAGGGAATCAGTCCTGAATATTCATTGGAAGGTCTGATGCTGAAGCTGAACCTCCAATCCTTTGGCCACCTGATGTGAAGAACTGACTCACTGGAAAAGACCATGATGCTGGGAAAAATTGAAGGCAGGAGGAGAAGGGTACAACACAGGATGAGATAGTTGGATGGCATCATCAATTCAGTGGACATGAGTTTGAGTAAATCCCAAGAGTTGTTGATGGACAGGGAAGCCTGGCGTGCTACAGTCCATGGGGTGGACTCTGAAGATTTGGACATGACTGAGTGATTGAACTGAACTGAACTAAAGGGCTTTTGGAAAAGAACAAATTATATGAAAGTGGATTTCAAGTTTATAGTAAGAAGCCAGAGGTTATGGTGAGATGCCCAGATGGTGGGATATGTCTGACAAACTTTCATAAAATTATATCTATAATTAAAATTTATGTGATTGCCAAGAGTAGCTGTAGCTATAGCATATATTCTCCTACTTCATCCAAATATTGGTTAAAAATGTGTTTCCAAACATTGGTACCTTCAGATTAAGTGATATATATATTTTTGAAAATTGGTACTTTAAGTTAAAGGAGAAAAAAAGGAGTGGATTCCTGATTGAGGGAAAATGACACAGAAAAAAACAGGTTTATAAGACAAAATACAAAATGGAAATTGAGAATGCACAAAAGATAGGTCATTGAAATAATTTGTGTTCAAGAGAAATATAAGCCTTCTCAGTATCATCACCAATACTGAGGGGCAGTAAATGAGTTTCTCATAGTATCAGGACTGAGGTCCTTATATTAAAAATCCATTCAAGCCCTCAGGACCTTTGTAAGCAGTCACTTGAGTCATATTGATAATATGATGAATGCAGTTACACCACAAGCTTTACTGTGTATTAGGAAAATTGCACTGTGGTAAATTCCTAGTTGGTGAAGTTCTCTTTGACACACAAGAATTAGTTTGGAACTCTGACTTATATTTCCTAAATGAGACTTTAAAGGCTATGACTTTTGATCTTACAGTGTTGCCAGCAAGCATTCACGTTACAAGTTGCACTCACCTTTGCCAGTTTTAGGATGTCAGCCAAAAGTAGCGAGTTTAGGAAGATAAATCCAATAATATTGTGAGAGTAAGAGTCTGGAACAACAGAAGGCAGTAAAACTAGCTAATCAACCCCTACAGAAAGATGAGTGTATGGAAATAACTCACTGGGGAGAATGTGGGCAGAATTGATAGTAGAAATGAAAAGGCTTTCAGGTAGAGATTGATATGAGCATCTGTACAAGATAAAATTAATATAGTACATTAAAACTAATTGAACATGAATTAAAGGACATAGTAGTACAAATTATTTTTTTACATTTAAATAAATATTCCATAATTTATTAGGTTTTAAACATTCCCAGAATTTATTAGGTTTTAATCTCTGTGCCTCAGTTTCCTTAGCAGTAATGTATCCAGTTTTTACTAATATACTATTTGTAATAATCTCTGCCTTGCAACCCCATGGACTGTAGCCCATCAGGCTCCTCTGTCCATGGGATTCTCCAGGCAAGAATAGTGGAGTGAGTACCCATTCCTTTCTCCAGGGTATCTTCTCGACCTAGAGATTGAACTTTGGCCTCCCACATTGCAGGTAGAGTCTTTACCATCTGAGTTACCAGGGAAGCCCCTACTAATAAGATATTTGCAATAATCCTTGACTTGTGGGTCTTGTTAATTATATATCTATATCTATTTCTCTCTCTCTCTCTCTCTCTATATATATATATATATATATATATATGTAATTTATACATATGTATTTTTAGTGTCAAGCTAAATAAATATCAATTGTGAATGTTATGATTATTATGCTGTTGTTGTTATTATAAAATGATATTTTTTCTTGAACACAATGAGAAGTCTGAAGGGTGAATAATAGTAATTACTGCCATTTATCAAGCCCCAAATTATGTACCAAGTCCTACCTCAACACTGTAACTAATACCTATATAAAATCTATTTAATGCACCCGTGACCCCAACAGGTCATTTTAGAAATAAGGAAATGCCTTTGATCATAAAGAAACCTGGGTAAATATGAAGGGGTAAAAATACATGCATCTCAATTCTTTGAAAACAGCTCTAACACTTAGGGTTCCTGATGGTGTAACAGCAGCATTTCCTCAAAGAAAAATACAATGTTGTGCTTGGCAGGCTAAATTGCTCTGTGGAGAGCAAGGTATTTTCAGTAAAGAACCAAAAATGTTATCTTTTTCTTCATTCCTCTTTTCTCTATCTTATTTTGTTTTTGCTTCTTTGTTCTGTCTCTTTACACACACACACACATACACACACACACACACCTTATACCTGCAGCAAAAGCATCCTCTCATAGGAAACCTAATATTAATACCGAGGCTGCATTCTCAGCTATACGAGTTAGGCAAGCTGTAAGCAATTCTCACAGTTCAGTACAGTTATTTGGAGTTCCGAAAAGCAATAATGTTATGCAGTAGTTGGTCTGCATTGTTCCAATGAGCCAAGGTTTAACATTGCATGGTAACTGTAATAATAAAATCCTAAACCATTTTAAATCATAGTTTGCCATGTACCACTGGAAATAATAAACAGGGTATGATGCTGATTATTTCCAAAATGACTCATTGAGTAAACGTTTTTAGACCATAGAGAAGACTGGCACAAAAACTATTTTAACTGTGATGCCATATGTAAATGAGTTATGCACAACGTCACTGGTGACAGACGATACTGTCAATGCAACTCATGATAATTACTTTTGTATCTATGAGTGCATATAATTTGATACTTATCTGACTTGAATACAAAAAAAGTCTTTGATATTCTTCAACTATGGTGGGAAAAGTGGCACATGTACACAAATCTGTTGATACCAACTATCTTTTGAAATAATTCAGAATTTATTGACCTCAAGCATTATCCAATTCTCTCTCTGTAACTCCAACATTAGCATTCCTTAGAATTTTAATGAGATTGGATTATTAAAATGTGGCTTTAAGTTTCTTATGTTATAGTGTGTTTCATTGAAAGGCATTAGTACAACAGATTAAGCAGGGCATGTCTTGTAAAGGCAAATCACTAACCTTTCATGTCTACTTCTATACTCTGTGTGCTACAGTGCTCTCTAGATATTAAAAAACACAGAATCAAATAAGGCTGTGCATTGCAATAGGAAAGATCAATGGCTTTTTTAACAGGTCCCCATTGACAGCCAAAGAATCTCACACAATGCTTTTTTATATAAAGCTTTTAAATATCAAAGAGAATTATATCCAAAGAGAAAATATATCAACCAACATAAACCTTAACCAGTGTTGGCATCTACAGTTCTCTGTTATATCAATTGTGTATAAAATTGGTATGCTGTGGTATCAGTCACAAAGAATATGTAAATGCTTAAGAATTTATTGTAATAATAAACAATACTAATATCTTTTTTAAGTGTTACAAAGAGTGCCTCAGTATCACCACCAAAAAACAAAAAGAACAAAACTGAAACAAAAAGCTTCTAAAATCAATGATTGAAAGCTTTCAAGCATTCTTTAGGTAGTAAATCACAGAAATGCTATGTTATAATTTTCAAAAAGAATTTGAACATTTTTTATATCTCAGTGTTCCAATTTGCTTCATCTTATTTGAATATATTGAAAAAAGTTTATTTTATTATACTACATTCCTCTGAGGACATATCATTTTAAATTCTCTAAATCTCCATTGCAAAAGTGAAAAATTCTATAGGTCTGTTGGATCTAGGGCTTTACAAATTAAATATTTTACTCTTACACTTCAGATGTTAATGATTACTTTTATAGAATGAATATAATGTTTTTATTAACAGATTGAAATTATGTGATTGTTTCAAAGCCTATTACATCATATCACAGTTTTATACATCTATAAATTCTTTTAATAGTCAGCGCAACCACCATTAAGATGAAAAATACTGTATTTGCTACATTAAATCAACCTGTAAAAGATACAGGGGGTCATTTCCACTACTTGAATGCTACTAGCTAGCCTTTATTACTATTACCCATGCATATGAAAAAAAGGCTCAATCCCTTAGGTTTAATTCCATGAGAGAAAAGAGAACAGTTGACTATGTATATATTATCATTGAGTTATATTTATCCAAGTAGTTGTAAAGAATAAGCTAGAAAGGAACTGTATACTTAGCTGGGAAAAACAGAGCGCAGGAACACAAGACTACCTGAAACTCTAAACTGATGAGAGTTTGACAATGCCCTGAATGAAGAAGTAGAAAACTAGATTATGGCACAAATTTCTACAGGAGGATTTGTGTAATTTTTGAAAAGTTACTTAATTTCTCTGTGCTTTTCACCTCCCTTATCTAAAAAGTAATGAGTGTCAAATGACAAGACAAATAAAGTGCTTTGATTTATTCTATGATAGCACCTAGTCTGGAGAATGTATTTGAAGAAACATACCCTAAAAAACAGTTCCATGTGAATATAGTCTCTCTTTTTTTTTTGTGATAAGATTATGCTACAAAGTAATTATCAACATGTTTTCCACTCTACAACATTATCTTCTCCCCCTATGTTTACTACAAAGCACCCAACACCTTACAGCAGTTAATCAATGCTGTCCCATGGGAGAGGTTTGATGACAGCCAGAGAAATCTGATAGACTGTGTCAAAGTGTAACATTTGAAAGAATAGTTGCAAAGCAGTTTTAAAAATTTTGTTTATGCATTTACATATGTATCTGTGTATTTTGCATCACAGAAAAGATACCAAAACCTGTGTTTCCAGAGAGAGAAAATGCAGGACCGTTATTTGTCAAGGGACTTTATGTAATCACTTTGCCTAGAGAACACTATATAACTTGTGGAATCCAAAGATTCTGAAAATTTTTGTAGAAAGTCTCCTCTGGGACCTGAGAGCAGAGAAGCCTGGAAGAAGCTTCCAGATCTCCCAGAAAGGGAAGCAATAAAGGATTAAAAGCTACTGTGGTTGCCAAGGGCAAGGAGATAGAGACAGCTCTAATAGATGTATCGGTTCTTTTTTTTTACATTATTGTGTTGGTTTTGCTATACATTGACATGAATCTGCCATGGGTATCCATGTGTTCCCCTTCCAGAACCCCCCTCCCACCTCCATCCCGATTCTATCCCTCTGTGTCATCCCAGTACACCAGCCCTGAGCATCCTGTATCATGTATCAAACTTGAGCTGGTGATTCATTTCACATATGATAATTTACATGTTTTGATGCTGTTCTCCCATGTCATCCCACCCTTGCCCTCTCCCATAGAGTCCAAAAGACTGTTCTATACATCTGCATCTCTTTTGCTGTCTCGCATATAGGGTTATCATTACCATCTTTCTAAATTCCATTTATATGCATTAGTATACTGTATTGTTGTTTTACCTTCTGGCTTACTTCACTCTGTATAATAGGATCCAGTTTCGTAAGTGAATTGGGAGAGCATCTGAATTCTTCCCACCACACTCTGTGGATAGATACAAATTTTCCCTGCTCCATCCTAGGAACTGAGTTAGTGAAATTTCTTTTGGCATGGAAGTCTTATAGTCTTGTAGTAGAACTTGGGCATTTGGTAAGAGATGTCCTGTGTGTGTGTGTGTGTGTGTGTGTGTGTGTGTGTGTGTGTGTGTGTGTGTGTGTGTGTGTTCAGTGCTCAGTGCTCAACTGTGTCCACCTCTTTGCAGGCCCATGGACTGTAGCTCACCTGGTTCCTTTGTCCATGGGATTTCCCAGGCAAGAATAAGGGAGTGGGTTGCCATCTCCTCCTGCAAGGTATCTTCTCAACCCAAGGATCAAACCAGCGTCTCTATCATCTCCTTCATTGGCAGGCAGATTCTTTACCACTGAGCCATTTGAGAAGCCCAATGTCCTTTATACTGGCTATGAAATGAGAATGAAGAAATAATAGCATATGTCAACATAAGGGATTGGTCTTCCAGGATGATGAAATAAATTTGTGCATCCTGAGGACAGTGATGTTCATAGGTCCTGATTGGATTCTCTCAGTTCTGCTGCTCCTGTAGTAGGAAACTAACTGCAAAAGTCCCCAGAATTGAGAGATCAATTCAGGGAAAGGTATGGGAGAATACAGCTGTATGTCCTGTAGGTAATTTACCTGTTCTTCTGTCTGGCACATAGTTGGCTCTCAATACAGAGTTCACCTTTATTGGTTAACAACATTATTATTAATAGCACTTAGTAACTAAATGTTGGATGCATATATAAATTTTTTACTTATTTTAGTTGATTTTATTGTGTTTAAAATGAAGCTTTACTGGGAGATAGATTATATTTACACACAAATACAGATTTTACTAATTTCCAGGTACTTAACATTAACTTAAACTTTTGAATGAATACTTAACATGGATACAAAAAAAAAAGGTATAATAGAAATATGCTGCTTCTATGGGTAATCTATCTAAAAACATGAAAATAAATATTGCTGAGTTTGAAAGTCAGAATTGTACAGCAATAATGTTGAAATTGCCACCACAACTTAGTTTTATGAAATGAATCACTTATTCTTTGAAAAAAGAGAGTGCCTCTTAGAGATTTTATAATAATTAACCAAAAAATACAGAATAAATGTTGAAATAAACTAGTTATACATCAGAATTTTTTTCTTACCTAACACAGAGAAACAGCTCTCCTAGATATTAATATATAAGGAGGATGATGACAAAATGAAAATATGGGCAGAAAATAGATTTGGGATGCATCAGTCATTTGCCCTTTCTTAAAATACAGACATAACTAAAGTGTCAAGAGTGGGACTGACAGTGATGGTATAGCATCTGACAGCTCAAACACAGCTTGCTCGTCAGTCTGATGCCACTGAGCCCAAGATGGCAGGATTCCACCATACAAATATGTCTGTTATCTTGAGGTTAGGAGAACTGGTTTTTCCCTTCATGTGAAGGAGCTTGTAATTATTATAATAAAATATTGGTTGCCACTCAATCTACAATTTCAGGACCAATAACCGAACCTTCATTTCCCAATTATGGAGGTTATGTTTGCAATATTATCTCCCCTTGAGTGTACTCAATCTGAATCTGAAAGACAATGGATAAGGGAGAGTATATTTCAGAATCATTTTTGAGATCTGTCATATTTCCCCTCATTTGCATGGCCGTGTGCTACAAAATTCCATCTTGGATTCTAATTTTCTGGCTCACTCAGATGATTTGCTCTGGGGATGTCAGCACTCAGGATGCTGATGCCAAGTGTTGTTTATGCCTTCCTGTCCTCTAGGGACTCATAAATCCATCCTGCATCCACAAGCTGTCAGAGGAGAAGAAAAGCACTGGTCACTAATCTTGTCATGATCAACTTCCTTCTCAGCACCCTGGTTTACAGCTTGGCCTGGATCGAAATGAGCTGGTAATACAAATGTATACCTTGGTTATCCTTCCTGTCTTTGCCATCAGAAGATCTTTACTCCTGACATTCTTTAAACCAAGTTAGACAGGCGTTACAGGAAGTTGAAAACACACCTCTACTAAAGAGCTCTGTGTGCATGTGTTGAGTAGGCTAGTGAACAATTTATTAAATTTTCTTGGGAGTAAGTAGTACCTCCAGTTGGCTTTTATTTCTCTGAGTTTTTCCACTTTACTTATGAGACTGAATATAAAGGAGAAGTCCCTGCACAGGAATAGCAACCGAGACTGAAAGTTCTCCAATCAAATGGCCCCATTACATCTGCCACTGACCCCTTGAAGGCCCATGATGGTTCATTTCTTTCAGCAAAGAATACCACCAGTGTTGATGTCATGTTCAATAATCTTGAGTTGCAGCTTTGGAGAAAAAAGTATATGTTTCCCAAACAGTGAATGTTGAACATCAAGACTTTAAGTTATTTTTTATCTTTTTATTCTCAGAATGAATAGGCAGAGACATTCATTTTCTCTTTCTTAACACTTTTCATTAATATACTTGACTGTTCTTTTCACCCTCAGATAAAATGATTTGTTTTGAATGCTATGGAAATAAGAGTCCTTTGTTTACTCAGAGCCTGACTACATAAACAAACATTTTTCTTAGGAGAATTCTCTATTCTTATCACTAACACAAGAAATAAGTTCTTAAAAAGGAAATATTTTATAGTCATCACTTCAACCCAGTTTAGGGCCAGTAGCCAATTTTACTACCTGCACAATTTCTTGGAACTTGGAAATTCATCGTTGTGAGACTTGCTCTATTCAACTTAATTTTGTCCTGATATTATATATATATATATATATATATATATATATATTTTAATTTTATGACAAATACCCTACATTTTGAGTTTTTTAACCTCGAGTTGATGTATAACCACTTTAGGAAAAGGGGCTTAACAAAATTGACTTCATATGACTTTAACATCAAACTGACCTGAGCTCCAGTCCTGCTCCTAATACTTCATAGCTGTATGCTTTGGGGCAAGACATTTAAATTCTGCATCCTTTAATTCATTCTCACACACAAAACCAAAGTATAACAGCACTAACCTTACAAGATGTTAGCAAGAAGCAAAGGCATTATTTTTAAAGTATCTAGAATAGTACCTTATGTATGAATAAGGTTCAAATGTATTAACTCTGCATCTTCTTTATGCCAATTATCCAGCACCCACCCATTTAGGGCAGCCCTGCTCATTGGAAAAAGAAAGTTATAGAGGTAAAATAAACATCTAGAGCATTCTTTAATTAAAGATAAAAAAGTATATCATTTGGTGGAGAAGAGTAAAGCTACTTAAGTTATATGTACCTATTAGTTACTACATTGCCTTTTTAAGAGGTTTTAATAGTTCTCCTTTGCATTGGCGGGCAGTGCTACCTCCTCTGTCTCTTTCAACTATGGTATATTTGAGATCCTACCCATAGCTTCAATCAGAAATGAGCTCAGAGTTATTTTCCATATTTTCTATGCCCTAGACTGTCTCAGCAATATTTTTTTCTTATTTCTTTAAATTGATATCATTACCCAATAAGATCTACGATTAATTTTTAAACATATCATCCAGTCAATGACATCCCTTGGAAATAATTTTCTTTCGATGAACTATGAACAATGGTTTTACTTGTATCTTTCTTAAAGTTCCTTGTATTCCTTCAGATGACTTACTCAGAGAAAATCAGGGATAGTTTGTCAGTTTCTATTCTGGTCTGCCAACAAAGTAGCAGATCCTTTGTAAACACAAAATTCTAAATTGGTTTGCATGTATATATCCTTCCCTACCTAGTTGAAGGCACTCTAACACAAGAGGTCAAAGAGAGGATCAAGAGTAATAAATGTTTCTAATTCTTGCTGAATTCATACTCTTCACAAAGAGGTTTTGCTTCAGATTCTTACTTAGCTTGACTCTAGGCTTGAAAGGATCACTTAGAGACAATAAGTCTTGAGGAAATATTCTGAAAGCAATGTAAAGATTTAGACTTCATGCAAGTTGCAAATTAGAATTCTATTGCAGTGGTTTCTGGTTGGCCTCCACCTGAAGTTTTTCAGCCTCTCTTTCCCCTAAGTTCTCTTCCTGATGGGAAGCCAGCCTAACCTTGCACTGTAGTTTCAAGAATAGAATTCTCTCTGATCTTGTAAAAAAAAATTTGTCTGAATACAGATATTTTTGGAAAGAGAGTTTCCTGGGCTTTATTTACAAATGAATTTAAAAAAGACTTAAGATTCCCTCCCAGCAGTAAGTAACCCTAGCAATTCCCAAGTACTGGTATTTGTGTCTATGAGCTCCTGGGTGTGCCCTTTTGAGTTTAAATTAAAAAAAAAAAAAGAAAGAAAAAATGTAGCCCACACTGTAGCCCTCTGAAGAAAATACTACATGTCTGGCATACTCTTCCTGTGATCCTCATTGGTACTTTCTTATTGATCTTTCTTTTCCCCTCTGATTTAGAATCAGTTAATCTGTTACTCCTGGGAGGTATGAATTTCCATATTCTGGTTGATTTATATGGATTTCCTGTAAACTGAAGACTGCAGGGTGAAATCAATCATCATGACGCCCAGAGCAGTGGCCAGGGATAGGACATGAGAAACATCTGATGTCTTCCATTCTTATTAGGAATGAAATGAGAGTACACTATTTTCAAGATGCTCCCTGGGCTGGGGAGACTCTTTGGAGAACCTGACACTGTTAAGAAACGAATAGAGACATCCCATTTTGTACTGTTAGCTTGTGTCTTATATTGGTGGAAAAAGAAGAACTAAAGGTTTTATCTGACCTTTTTAGGAGCTGTTGAGTTTACAGGACTTCTGTGGATAGGGACATGATAATATTCCAGAATCTAAGAAACTGATGCATTAACTCAGTTTTAGATAACATATCAGTATTTACTAGAAAAATTTAATAGTTCGGAGTTACATTCACTTATCTGAGAGTGTTTCTAGGATGTTTGCTTTCATTAGTTTTATTATGTGATTTGTTAACTGTTTTCATGTTAGAAATATTACATGTATATTCAGTTATCAAAAATAATATAAATACCCATTATTAAGACAAGACTCATTTTTAAAAAAGACAAAACTGCATTCTGACAGCAATACCTCACGTTAAAGTTTTGTGATCAACTTGCAACATAACAAAGAAAGAAAATCCTGGGAAAGTCACGGCTGGAGGTTTTTCTTTGTAATTGAACTTTATTTCAGTTCTTTTAATGTCCACATTTCCATTTGTCATGAAAATTTAAAATTAAGCCTCTCCAATGTGCACACTTTAATTTAATACAAGGAATGTAATTTATTATTTGGCACAGATTTACTGTTGTAAAAAGCTCTCACTGATGTCATGGTGAATTCTGTGCATGAAATGAGTGCAAACAAATGATTCATTTTTCATGCATATTAACAATCAATGTTACATTCTCCTCAAACAGCAGTGTAATGTTCTTCACCAAAATGCTCAAATGTTCTTAGTTTATATTTATTTCACTAAAGCTATCAGGTAGGAAAAAGTTTTAAAAGAATTAATGATATTGCCACAAAAAAAGTGATACAAAGAAAGTTTCCAAGTTAATTTGATTGCAAAGGATCGATCGGCTCCAATGACCAATTAGTGATAAGATAACCGTGTAAGTAGGGTTACCTTATAACCTATGATGTAGTTCAGTAGGTGAATTGCTGTCCTGTCTCTGTTGTTGGGATATTGTGAAAGAACTCTTGTTTTCACATATAACTCCCTTATTGAAATAGAGATGTTTCTTTATGAGTCAATTCATATTTTATTCAACAAATATTCATTGAACAGCTATTATGTACTGGAACTATGCTAGGTATTTGAGGTACAGCAATAAACATGATTGACAATATCATTAATATATCATGGAGCTTATAGTCTAGTGAGAAATTCTGGCAGTAAATAAGAGAAAAAATGAAAAATTATAGATTCATGGAAAGATCAGACTGTCTTAGGAGGAGGTAAAATTTAATATTTAACTCTCCACTAATAGTTAACTCCAGTCCAAATAGTTAGCTAAGAATCCAAGTAGGACTTTTAATTGGCTTTTTTCTTTTTCATTTTCTGTCCATTGTCATCCACAGCATTTCTGTTCAACTCTGGCTCCTCTATTTGAAATGCACTTATGATGTTTTTGATGAAAGCAATTAAGGAGAAAAGTAAATATCATATATTAACACATATATATGAAATCTAGAAAAAATGATATTGATGAGCCTGTTTGCAGGGCAACAACAGAGACACATACATAGAGAACAGACTTGTGGACATAGGAAAGGAGAGGGTGGGACAAATTGAAAGAGTAGCATGGAAACACATAAATTTCCATCTGTAAAATAGTCAGTGGAAATTTGATGTATGATGGAGGGGACTCAGGTGCTCTGTGACAACCTATAGGGGAGGGGTGGGGTGGGAGATGGGACATATGCATACCTATGACTGATTCATGTTGATGTATGGCAGAAACCACCGCAGTGTTGTAAAGCAATTGTCCTCTAATTGTTGCCACTGTTTAGTCACTAACTCATGTCCAAATCTCTGCGACCCCATAGAACACAACCCACCAGGCTTCCCTGGGCTTCACTATCTCATGGCGTTTGCTCAAACTCAAGTCCATTGAGTAAGTGACACTATCCAACATCTCATGTCATCCCCTTCCCCCCTGGCCTCGATCTTTCCCAGCATCAGAGCCTTTTCCGATAAGTCTGCTCTTCCTATCAGGTGGCCAAAGTGTTGGAACTTGAGCTTCAGCTTTAGCATCAGTCCTTCCAATGAATATTCAGGGTTGACTCCTTCTGCCCAAGGGACTCTAAGAGTCTTCCTCAGCACCAAAATTCAAAACCATCAATTCTTCAGCACTCAGCCTTTTTTATGGTCCAATTCTTACATCTGTACATGACTACCAGAAAAACCATAGCTTTGACTACACGGACATTTGTCAGCAAGGTCATGTCTCTGCTTTTTAATAGGCTGTCTAGGTTTGTTATAGCTTTCCTTTCAAGGAGCAAGCTTTCTTTACTTTCTTGGCTGCAATCACTGTCCGCAGTGATTTTGGAGCCCAAGAAAATGAATTCTGTCACTACTTCAACTTTTTCGCCTGCTATTTGCCATGAACTGATGGGATGACATGCCATGATCTTAGGTTTTTGAATGTTGAGTTTTAAGTCAGCCTTTTCACTCTCTTTCACCCTCATTCAGTGACTCTTTAGTTCCTCTTCAATATCTGCCATTAGAATGGTATTATCTGCATATCTGAGGTTGTTGACATTTCTCCTGACAATTTTGATTCCAGCTTGGGATTTATCCAGGCCAATATTTTGCATGATGTACTCTGCATATAAGATAAATTAGCAGGGTGACAATATACAATCTTGACATACTCCTTTCAGAATTTTGAACCAGTCTGTTCTTCCATGTCTGGTTCTAACTGTTGCTTCTTGACCTGCATGCAGGTTTCTCAGAAGACAGGTAAGGTAGTCTGATATTTCCATCTCTTTAAGAATTTTCCATAGTTTGCTGTGATCCAAACAATCAAAGGTTTTAGTGTAGTCAATGAAGCAGAAATAGATTTTTTAAATTCCTTTACCTTCTCTATTACCCAAAAAAATGCTGCCAATTTGATCTCTGGTTCCTCTGCCTTTTCTAAATCCAGCTTGTACATCTAGAAGTTTTCTATTCATGTGCTGATTTAAAGCCTAGTTCGAAGGATTTTGAGCATTACCTTGCTAGTGTATGAAAAAAACACAATTGTAGAGTAGTTTGATCATCCTTTGACACTTCCCTTCTTTGGAATTGGAATGAAATCTGACCTTTTCCAGTCTTGTGGCCACTGCTGAGTTTTCCAAATTTGCTGACATATTGAGCACAACACTTGAGCAGCAGCATCTTTTAAGATTTGAAATAGCTCAGCTGCAATTCCATCACCTCCATTAGCTTTGTTTGTAGTAATATTTCCTAAAGCCCACTTGACTTCACACTCCAGAATATCTGGCTCTAGGTAAGTGACCACACCATCATGTTTTTCTGGGTCATTAAGACCTTTTTTGTATAGTTCTTCTGTATATTCTTGCTACCTCTTCTCAATCTCTTCTGTTTTTGTTAGGTCTTTGCCATTTCGGTGCTTTATCATGACCGTCTTTGAATAAAATGTTCTCTTTATATATCCAATCCTCCAATTAAAAATTTAAAAAATACTGATTTTCTTTGATTTCAGTATTGCTTGATAAGTAAGACAGTCTGATAGAAGGATAAACTAGATTATAAGTACATTCACTTCTCTAATTTTCAATTTTTATTGATAGGGGCAAAAGTTTCCATGTATGCAATATAAAAACTGTAAGTTCAAATATATCTCATTATATAAGCCAGAAAAAATGCAATAGAAAAAAATTAAGTGTTAAATTTTCATTGTGAGAAAATGAAAAGTAAAAATAGTATAGTACTTTAAAGCAGTACAGATTAGCAATTATTTTAGAACAGCTTTATAAAAACCTGCCCAAATATAGGCTTCCCAAGTGGCTTAGTGGTAAAGAATTTGCCTGCCAAACAGGAGACTGATCCTTGGGTTTGATCCCTGGGTTGGGAGGATCCCCTGGAGAAGGAAATGGAAACTCACTCCATTATTCTTTCCTGAGAAGATCCATGGACAAAGGAGCCTGATGGGCTACAGTCCATGGAGTGCAAAGAACTGGACATGACTGAGTGACTTAGCAGCAACAGCCTAACATAAAATGATATTTTCACTCAGTGGTACAAATATACATCTCCCTAGCTGTTGCAAGTTGGATTCTCTTGAAAAACTTTTCTGAGATAAAAATTAGACAATGTGATGACATAGATGGCTGTGGTGGGGTGTGGGAAGGAGGTCCAAGAAGGACCATGTATATGTGTGTGTGTGTATATATGTGTGTGTGTGTAATAGGATCCATTGTACAGAAGAAACTAACATAGCATTGCAACGTGATTATACTCCAATGAAAAACAAGTTTTATCAGGGAGAGCTCTTAAGTTCACTTCCTTTGGGAACAAGTGAAACAGAATGGGTAAAGTGAGAAATTGAGCAGTGGTGTTATCTTACTGGAGGTGTCATCCAAACCAGGTAAACCTGTGGTCACCCTTCATTTTTACCCTGAATTGGAATAAGAAAGCCATATCCTCAAAGCCCTGCAGTCATCATCAGACGTGTAATCTCCCAGAAAGAAGATATGACTTCAAGCAAGGCACTTGTCTGCAGCAGAGACAATCTTAAAATAAGGCTGGTAGATGAGGGCTAGCTATGTACTGACAATTCTTCTAGCAGCATCATTCTTAAAGTGGGATCTGGGAGACATCTGCCCCTAACCATTTGAAACTGCTTCTTTTATAAACTCAGGGAGCAGTGAGTCCAGAGCTCTGGTAAGCCTCTCCCACTGGAGAAATTTAGATGAAGAGAATTAGTGAGAAAAACTACAGACACTACTGCTCCAAGTGGTCATGGGAGCCACAAAAGTTATTTCTATTTTCCTTCCCTACTATCCATTCTATTTATTCCCTTCAACATCAGCTAGCATATTTGCTGGCCTCAAGGGCCTGATGCATTCTTTCTTTTTCTTGGAGTGTAATTGCTTCACAATGTTGTTAGTTTCTGCTGGAGCTTGAGCCCTTAGTCATCACATCTTCTTGGCAGGTAGGGTGTTTCACTTATACATTCCCTATCAAAATATGACAAAGCAGTATCAAGAGACCCAAGTACAGCACCTGAATTTTATTTTCTGCTCTCACTGAATAACAACAGACCCATTGTATACTCCTGATAATCAGATTCAGTTAATTTTGACAAAATGATGATTCTTCTTCTTCTTGCCTCTTTTTCCCCTAACCCTACTCCTTAATCAAGTACCCTCAGATTACCATCTCAGGCATGAATGCTGATTACGTTCTTCAGCTCCTAGGAAGATATTGTCTATTTCCTCCCTTATCTGGACCTGTCTCCACCTGGATTATGTCCTGACTTACTCCTAGTGGCCAAGAGGGGAACTGGAGAGAGATGTTGAGGATGTGGTATATGTTACAACAGAAGCCACTCCATCATCTTCAAGCAAAGTAGGACCATTAGCCCTAAACAGGGAGTGAGCCATTTCTCCAGCTTTGAGGATTCAGGGGAATTTGTGTGTTCAAAGTTTATAGGTCCCATTAAAACAGATGTTCCCATCCCACATATCAAGGTCAAGTCTTTCCTAACCAAGGCCCAGCCTTAGCATAGCAGACATGATTAGATTGAGAATTAAACAATTTCTGAAGCTCTGGTACTCATCTGAATAGGCCCTGAACCTAATCCCCAGTTTCTCTGACTCTAGCTGCAGGAAGTAACAATCTCTTCATGGGTTAAAAATCCCCCTAGCATTAATACTTGGTTTTCAGTTGTCAATTAATCAGTTACTTTGAACCTTTATTTTTCTTTCCCTTAAGTAATAACATTTAGAATATGCACACAATTACAGGTTCTTTTAGCCACATTTTACTCTACATCTCTTACAGACCTGATACATCAAACCAACTAGTACAATCCTTTCCCCTGGGTGCACCACCTGAGGCAAACATTTTACCAATTACAATGGTGTACCAGGGACTATCTATATTCCACCTCCTGCCAGTGATGGGATCATTGCCAGCCAAAAGCAGGTAATTCAGTTCCAAAAGCCTATCTCTATTCCACCATATGATTACTAACACCATTTGTGTCTGTGGGCTTTCCAAGAAACAGATTTCGTGATGGAAATTTCCATGCAGGGGATTTACTAGGGAAAGGAAGAAGGATTGGTCAGAGGAAGAAGTTGAGATCTGACACAGTCCCAATGAAAACCTTTCAGTCTTAATGGAAGATTCAGCTGGGATAACTGTTCAGAGCTCTCCACAGTTGGGGAAAATGGGTCATATCACTGACTGATCTCCCACATCGATCAATCACTGAACAAAGGACACCTTTCATGGGAACGTACCTTAAGAAACATGGCTGTCTATAGCCATGGCAGTTCTCAAAGAAGGATGAGAGCTAAAGACTAGAGACAAGAAGTACAGAATAAGGTATCAATTCTCTATGAGAGAACATGGATGATGTCATTAATATCACAGTGTTCACCAAGCTAATATGTAACGTTGTGACTCATTTTCAATGTAAAAAGAAACACAGAGAGACTTCCAGCATATATTAAAAAGAAGATATTCATGCCAAGTATCTTCTTCCTGCTCTCTAAATCTACTTGGTTTCTGGTTTAAGTTAGGCAGGCAGAAGTCAAAGAGAGAGAAAACAGTAAATTCCACTAATTCCCTCCCTTGAGAGCAAATTCCTGATCTTAAGGTGGTCAACTTTAATGATTCTATTTCTAGAAAGAAATGACTTCTCCCTGCCCCTTATATTTGAAGCTGTGTTAGTACCTGCTGCTAGGCTGCTGTTCTTGTACAGTGTTTAAGAACAGCGTACACACTGCCCCCACCTTTGTATAAAAAGTGAAGTTGCTCACTTCATGTCTGTCTCTTTGTGACCCCATGACTGTAGCCTACCAGGCTCCCCTGTCCATGGGATTTTCCAGGCAAGAATACTGAAGTGGATTGCCATTTCCTTCTCCAGGCCTTTGTACTAAGCCCATCTATAAATAAACCCTTCTCAAATTGTCATTAGGACAACTTGAGTCAATGAACCCTGACTTATACAAACAACTTTCCTAATATTATCAGTAGTCTGTAAACTCCCTTAGGGCTACATCTGATATGTCTTTGTGTCTCTGAGATGCTCCAGGTATTCTATAGGTATGCAGTAACTGTATTAAATGAGACAGGTTTTATTTTTTTTTTACACATATACATAGGGTTTTTATTTATGTCAATACTAATATTATTTGAGGTTCTAATCACTTCTTATTTTGCCAAGGTTGGGAGTATATCTTAAATGTGGCCACATTTATTATATACTTTAGTTGTAAACAAAACATTGGCTCACTCAGATTCTCAGTTCCTTAGGTGTTATTAGAGGAGGTAGATACCATTTAACTGGGTCACAAGAAGTTAGAGTTACTCAAGATATTCCACTATTTGTATCACCTGATAGAAGTTGTTTGTTTTCTCAGATCCTTGTTTCTTCATCTCTGCAATAAGTGAAAGGAAACAAGTATCACTGAATTCTCTGTAATTATAATTTTTGTTGTTGTTTTCTGATGCAGAAAGTTGTAAAATAGGCATGTTGCTTGGAATTTTTATTTTGTATGCTTTTTAACTTCTGAGTCATTGAATTTTTCACAGATAGTGTCCTAGGCTATTGATGATCAATTCCTACCTTTTAGCGGATGGAAAAATTGAAAAATAGACAATGGCATTGAGGTTTTGGCAAAGACAACAATGTACAGTTCATAAATACTGCATTTGTGCTTTGGTGAAGTGGCCATTGCTCAAAGTTAATGGTTCTGGCAGCCCTGGATGGCCCAATGTTGATTGACTGACACAAAGGTCAACTGCTTAATTTATGAGCTGTCCTTCTAGAATAAAGACACAGATGCTGACCTGCTGGCAGGAGGGGCTGCCATTGAGACTGTTGATACAATAGTGATGATAGTTTAAAAAGAATCTATTCACCTTCTTTTGATCCCTGCCTCTTGTGATCAATGGCACTTAAGCCAGGTCAAGATAAGGAACAGACACTTCTGTGGCTATAGAACAAATTAAGATCAAGTTGCTACAAAGCATTATTAACTTCATCTGCATTCTGTCCTAACAAACTGAACTAGCCAGACATAAACAATTACTAACTACTACCCAGACTATAGACAAATTCAGGATGGTGTTCTCTCTACATTCTAAACTGCTCAAAAAAGAATTCAGTCACTCCATAAATCAAAGTTATTTAAAAATTCCAGTTCAGCAGTGAATTTTTTTTCAAGTCACAAATTCTCCCTATACTGCTTTGAATATTTTCATTGAAATAATGATGGCAATTTACAAAAATTGGTAATTGGAGATGGGTGAAAGTTGAATTTCTCAACAACATAAGCATACTGTTTAATTTATACATGCTTAGTCACTCAGTTGTGTCCAACTCTTTGTGACCCTTTGGACGGTAGCCTGCCAGGCTCCTGTGTCCTTGGGATTTTTTTCAGGCAAGAATACTGGAGTGAGTTGCCATTTCCTTCTCCAGGGGATCTTCCTGACCCAGGGATTGAACCTGCATCTGCTGGGTCTCCTGCATTGCAGGCAGAGTCTTTACCTGCTGAGCCACTGGGGAAGCCCAGGTTGTTTTTTTTTTTTTTTATCTAGTAAGTAATTATATTTGGGTCTGGATAATTCTTTGTCGCAGATAGGTTGTGCTGTGCACTGTAGAATATTTATCAATATCATTGGTTTCTACCTACTGGATGACTAGCAATACCCCTCATTTGTGAAAACCAAAACTTACTTCTAAACATTGCCAACTATCTTGTGGAAGAAAATTAACCCCAGACTGGAAACAACTAGTTTAATTCACAAATATTAAAAAAAAAAATTTTTTTGGCTAAGTAATGAACATTGGAAACTCTACAATGAATAGAATGTTGTCCTCTACTCCAAGGATCTTATAATATATTCAAAAAAAAATACAAGTAAATACTACCATTAAGGTATAAGGAAGGTGTTGTGTTTGCATGTGCTTAACTTCTATGCTTTTAAAAATGTTTCATTCAGTAATAATGTATTTGACAATGACTTTGTCATTAATTGATTAGGCCACAACCACACACCCTTGCCTGAAGGAAAATGGAGAAGCTAGAAATGTCACGGAGAGGTAATGAGAATAGGTCAAGATGAAAATAGGATTAAGATGGCTAAAATATGTGGCCCAAACTTTGATATTCTAGTGCAGAATTTTTTTTAAAAAAGTTAAATCTGAAGATGAAAACAAATGTTACTGTTAGGAATCAATCATACTTTTTAAAGAGATCTATCAAAAAATCTTGTCCTCATGTCCTCAATGGACATGAGTTTGAGTAAACTCCGGGAGTTGGTGATAGACAGGGAGGCCTGGAGTGCTGCAGTCCATGAGGTCGCAAAGAGTCAGACATGACTGAGCGACTGAACTGACTGATTGAGAAAAGCTTAGAGATCTTTAAATTGAAGGGTTTGCAAGTATAACATTTATACATGTACTACCATTAAACAACCTTTGGCACTAAGTTCCTGTGACACAATCTGTCCATGTTGATGCACTGACCTGCAGACACAGCACAGAGTTGCTAGCTCATGCTTCTTGTTGCAATTTAAAATTCCAGGGTAAATGTCAAGGTGCAGCAACACTTCTATGAAACTCAACGAAATTAGAAGGAAAACTCTAGCCAGGAGACAAAATACTGCAAGAGTGTTGCTGCCACATTCCAAGTAGACAGAAAGATACAAAAGTGTTTTATAGAAAAGGCAATGGAAAACATGTAATGGCTTAGTGAGCTCTTCAAAATAAATCTCTTAACAGGAGGACATACAGTTCTCAGTTGTGAGAGTCAAACTGTATTAGTACTCATTATCCGGTAAGAAGAATTATTTACCCATTTTAGGGCATGTCCAGGAGAAATGCAAACACAGTTAATTCACCAATAGGCAATAAGACCTATTGTAGGTCCTCTATGTGAGGAATCAGCAGAATAAGGGAACAGCAGCTCTGGGTTTTGAATGGTACTGTGAGAAGTCCAGGAAAGTGGTAGGTACTGCTAGCCTAGAAATCCACATTTCCAGTAGCAGTTTAATACTCAAAGCAAATACTGAGCATAAATATTTTGAAGATTGCAGAAACACGTGTTTTCTATAAAATTTAATTATACAACTTTCATAAAAACTACCCAGGTGACTTAAAAAAGCATCTCATAGAACAATGCAATTTTCTCTCTTGCATAACAGCAAAAATTATTAAAATCTAAGCACAGTTCTGAATATATGACTAAAATTCATAGTGAATTTTAGATAGTAAAATGTGAACCAATGCTGACAATGAGATTAGGGCAATTATTAACATCTGTTAATTAACATCTGCCAAAATTAGCATCTATTTTGGGATCAGTTAGGATTCAAGAAAGCAAATGTCCAGGAGATTGTAAGCAAGAAATCATTTCCCCCCCGCCCCTAAATTTTCTCAGCTGTAAGTGTAGGGACACTGTAAGCTCAAACCAGAAAGAAGTTGACCTTTGCATTTGGCCAGACTGTTTTGCAGATAGAGGCAAATTCTGCTCTGTACTGTCCACAACCAAGAGTACTAAGGGCCCAAAATGGAAAGGCAAAATAAAAACTGACTAATTTATTGTCTCAGTGTATTCCAACAAACATACTTTGTAATACTTACAAAGATCTATGTGAAATGATTCAAGTATGAATTAGAGTCCCTCCTTTCATGTCATTCACTAGTTAGTAGGGGACGATTAATGCAGAAGCAATAGACTAAAACAGACTTAATTAAAATGCTGTTAACTTAAATACAAACATAGTGATTTTAAAAAACCTAGAACAGTGAGGAAAGAGAATAGGAATAAAAAAGGGGAGAAGTTTTTTCTTAGCTCTGGCAAGCCTTAGAAAATGATTATTTAGTCCATATTCATCATGTGAATTAAAGTCATTCCTATTTATTTGTTGCTTATTCTATGTTCTTATAAATTTTGACAGCACCCTGCAAGGTACTTATTGATTGTATGAGAGCTGTTTTAGGAAGGGTCAGTTTCTCTTTTCTCAACCAGTTATTTAGACTTTGCCTAAGGTTTCCTTTGAAGTTGGTGATGTTTCAGTCAGCATCTCGAAGTGTGATATAATTTTTCAAATGTATCCCAGATATTTATATTTCTGAAAGTGTCATTTTATTTGAAAGGCAGCATCTATAAGTATTTTTAAAATATATTACACTAAGAAGCCAAAAACAATATTTTTTCAAGCATAATATGCCATTGATAAATAAAAAATAAACATATAAGGTATTGCTTTTCCACTGTATGTTTCCATTCATATAAGTTGCATTTAAATGTTTATATATGTGTGTGAGTGAACTATGAGTGCGTGTGTTCAAAGATGTTCATGTTGCAGGCTTATGGTGATGGAAATAAATTATGAAAATTCAAAGTGAAAAGTGAAAGTGTTAATCACTCCATTGTATTATACTCTCCAATCCCATGGACTGTAGCCTGCCAGGCTCCTCTGTCCAAGAGATTCTCCAGGCAAAAATATTGCAGTGGGTAGCCGTGCCTTCTCCAGTGGATCTTCCTGACACAGGGATCGAACCTGGTTCTCCTGCGTTGCAGGTAGATTCTTTACCATCTGTGCCACCAGGGCTTCAATTACACTTTATTTGAATCTGAAACTATTTAAGTAATAGAATGCACTTATATTATAATTTATAACATGTTTATGCTAATAAATGTTATTTTGGCTTCCCTGATGACTTTGTGGTAGAGAATCTGTCTGCCAGTGTAGGAGATAAGGGTTCCATTCCTGAGTCAGGAAGATCCCCTGAAGAAAGAAATGGCAACCCACTCCAGTATTCTTGCCTGGGAAATTCCATGGACAGAAGAGCTTGGAAGGCTAGAGTTCAGGGGGTCACAAAGAGTTGGATATGACTTAGCAACTAAACAATAACAACACATGCTATTTTAATAATAACTTTTGGCTTCTGCATTTGAATTGCATAGTTTTCAAAATATGTCCTTAGAAAAATTAAGCTTATCATTTATTTAACTAAATTGGTAGTTATTCGAATGATTTATCTAGATTTTTTAAAAGATTAAAGTACTGATTATTCTTAAACCAATTATACAATTATATTTTCTCAAAGGTAATTTAGAAATAAATCCTTGTCAGGAAATACATAACAAGAACTTTATCTGTTTGAGAATTAAAATTCCAGGAAAGTGTTTCATATTTTTGACACTAACACAGTTCAAAAAAAAAAGTTCCATGCCATTGAAACCAGCATTACATGGAAAGATGATATTATAGAATCAAATCAAGAAAAAGAATCCTGAGAAGTTCTTGTAGTTTAGAATAAATAGCAGCCTCAAGGAAAAATAAAACAGTGAGGCACATAATAGCAGATTTTTACACATGATTAAGTTATTGATTTATAAAATTATATTGTCCATGTTTTGCCTCTCTACATGAGAGTATAATGTAGTCTTTGTAATTATAAGTTTTCCATGCTATTTTTTAAAAGTGCAGTAAGAATATTAAAGTATTTGGCCATTTAATTAACAGACTATATTCCAACCATGATCACTAACAAATGAGACTGGTATTAAACTTACCTCAGAAAAACCAACTTTCCTAAGAGGGCTGTAAAAAGATCAGCATCCTTGTTGGAAGATTGCAACTTTTTTTCCCCCATTTCATTTACTAAAGTGAAACCTTTATAACACCCTTAGCTGTGGCAGTTTAGCTATCTAGACTACCCATTGAACAGTTACAAAGTGAAATATTAACAAAGCTGATTGGGTCTAGACCAAACCCCATTTATAAAAATCAATTCTAGCTCAGGAAAATATGTATGCTATATTTTATTACCATAGAAACTGATGTTGGAAAATACTAATCAGGTACCCAAGGAACAATTTATAAAAACCACAGCTTAAACAATGGTGTCATTACAATAATCATCCATAAACAAAGGAAACATAAATGATACACAGTCCCTTCAAATAGCTTAAAAGAATTATATTAGAAATAACATTGTATTCATGTTATTTTAATTTATTTTAGCTATTCAAGAAAATAGATACACCTTAGCAGGTGCTGAATAATGAGCAGAAAAATGAACATTTCTATTACATGCACCTGGATATTCACAGCTTAGATAACAATAACCCAAAGAAATACAATCACTACAGATTGCATGATTCTACTACTCTTCTCTGGAACATTTCACTCTTTCATGTTCTGTCTTTTCAAATTAAACAGAAGTCTTTTCTAGTTTTTATAATGTGATCTATCATTGAATATACATGTGGATATAAATAGTATTTTAAAGGTTTCATCTGATTATAATTCTCTATTAGGTTACTAAGCAGACATTACAAAGAAAATTCTACCTTTTTGAGTGCTTATCGCCAAGTCTTTACAGATACCAAATCACTTTGGCCTAACAAAATAAGTTTTTCTAAAAATCTTGGCCAAACAAATTCCTAGAAGGTAAGAATTTACCTTGATTTCACCGAGTTTTATACATGAAAGTAAATGATTATATAGCTTGCCCATTTTCACAAACAGCATGGAGTCTACCTAGAATTTGGACTGAGTAGAATAAGGTGGATATTATTCTTAATCACTATGTTTCATGATACAAATGTCTTCTAGCAGACATCTTTTTCTCAAAAGTAACAGGTTATGAAAAATCTTGATGGTATTCCCCAATATTAAGCATGAAACTTGATTTACTCTCTCTCTCTCTCTTTTTTTTAATGAATGTTGATTTTCTCATCTGGACAAAATGGGTAGAGAAGATCTCAGACAATCTTATAGGGTGTGAAAATAACTGAAGAAGACCATACTCTACAAACAAAATGTAACAAGTCATGAACTGACTGTCTCTATATTCAAGAGTTCAGTTCAGTGGCTCAGTCAGCTCCAACTCTTTGCAACCCTGTGGACTGCAGCATTTCAGGCTTCTCTGACCATCACCAACTCCTGGAGCTTGCTCAAACCCATGTCCCTCAAGTTGGTAAACCATCCAACAGTCTCATCCTCTGTCACCCCCCTTCTCCTCCTGCCTTCAAACTTTCCCAGCATCAGGGTCCCTTCTAATGAGTCAGTTCTTTGCATCAGGTGGACAAAGTATTGGAACTTAAACATCAATGCTTCCAATGAATATTCAGGACTCATTTCTTCTAGAATTGACTGGCTTGATATGGCAGTCCAAGGGACTCTCAAGAGTCTTCTCCAACACCACAGTTCAGAAGCATCAATTCTTTGGTGTTCAGCTTACTTTATGGCCCAAATCTCACATCTATACATGACTACTAGAAAAATCATAGCTTTGACTAGACAAACCTGTTAGGAAGTTAGAATAGGAAAAAGGAGTCCAAAATAGCAGTGGCTAAATGACAAAGAAGGGAAACGCCTGTGAAAATAGAACAAAGGAAGGTACGAGGACCAGAGTGAGGACCTCAGGTAAAACTAACAGCGCTCCTGACCAGCCCAATCTACACAAGGCAGGTCCGGGGGAGGAGGAAAAGCATATAAAAAGAGGCGCCAAAATTGGGCCGGGGCCTCTCTTCCCTTTGCGTCTTTTTGTCTTTTGGGTCGGCATGCCCTCATGCCTCGAATATGTATTTTCTTTTACTTTCTAAGTAAAACTGAGCTGTAACACGGATCTGTAACACTGGTCCATTCAAGAGCTGTAACGCTGGTCCATTTGAGGGCTGTAACACTGGCCCGTCACTTCAAATTTTTGTTGTGATGAAACAACCAAAGAAATTACGAAACCCCCCAGCAGACTGTTTGCAAAGTGATGTCTCCACTTCTTAATATGTTGTCTATGTTTATCACAGCTTTTCTTCCTAGGAGCAATTGTCTTGTAATTTCATGGTTTCAGTCACCATTTTCAGTGATTTTGGAGATCAATAAAATAAAATCTATTACCGTTTCCGTTGTTTCCCCATCTATTTGCCATGGAGTGATGGGACCAGATGCCATGACCTTAGTTTCTTGAATGCTGAGTTTTAAGCCACCTTCTTCACTCTCCTCTTTCACTCTCATCAAGGGACTCCTTAGCTTATCTTTCCTTTTTGTCATAAGGGAGGTTTCATCTGCATATCTAAGGTTATTGGTATTTCTGCTGGTAATATAGTTTCCAGCTTGTGCTTCATCCAGCCTGGCATTTCACATGATGTACTCTGCATATAAGTTATAAAAGCAAGGTGACAATATATAGGAAGACATACTCCTTTCACAATTTTGAACTAGTGTTTTGTTTGCTGTCCAGTTTTAACAATTGCTTCATGACTTGCATACAGGTTTCTTAGGAGGCAGGTCAGGTAGTCTGATATTCCCATCTCTTTAAAATTTTTCCACAGTTTGTTGTGATCCACACACTCGAAGGCTTTGACATAGTCAATGACGCAGAAGTAGATGATTTTTCTAGAATTCTCTTGTTTTTTCCATGATCCAGTGGAAGATGGCAATTTGATCTGCCTTTTCTGAATCCAGTTTGTACATCTGGAAGTTCTCAGTTCATATACTGTTGAAGCCTAATTGGAGAATTTTGAGCATTACTTTGCTAGTGGATGAGATGAGTGCAATTGTGAGGTAGTTTGAACATATTTGGCATTGGCTTTCTTTGGTACTGGAGTAAAAACTGACCTCTTCCAGTCCTGTGGTTACTGCTGAGTTTTCCAATTTTGCTGGCATATTAAGTGCAGCACTTTAACAGCATCATCTTTTAGGATTTGAAAAGGCTCAGATGGAATTCCATCAGTTAGCTTTGTTCATCATGATGCTTCCTAAGGCCCACTTGACTTCACACTCCAGGATGTCTGGCTCTAGGTGGGTGATCACACCCTTGTGGTTATCTGGGTCATTAAGATATGTTTTGTACAGCTCTTCTGTGTACTTTGCCACCTCTTATTAATATCTGCTTCTTTTAGGTCCATACAATATCTGTCCTTTATTGTGCCCAACTTTGCATGAAAGTTTCCCTTGGTATCTTTAATTTTTTTGAAGTGATCTCTAGTCTTTACCATTCATTTTCCCCCCCTCTATTTCTTTACAGTGATCACTTAGAAAGGCATTCTTTTCCCCCTTTTCTGTTTTTTGGAACTCTGCATTCAGATGCATATATTTTTCCTTCTCTCCTTTGCCTTTTACTTCCATTCTTTTCTCAATTATTGTAAGGCCTCCTCAGATCATTATTTTACCTTTATGCATTTCTTTTTCTAGGGTATGTTTGTGTTCAGGGTCTCCTGTACAATGTTATGAACCTCTGTCCATAGTTCTTCAGGTACTCTATCTATCAGACCTAATTCCTTGAATCTATTTGTCACTTCCACTGTATAATCATAAGGGATTTTAATAGGTCATACCTGAATAGTCTAGGGGTTTTCCCTACTTTCTTCAATTGAATTTTCTTCAATTTAAGTCTGAATTTGGCAATAAGGAGTTCATGATTTGACCCACAGTCATTTTTTGGTCTTGTTTTTTACTGACTGTATAGATCTCCATCTTCAGCTGCAAAGAATATAATCAATCTGATTTCAGTATTGACCATATGGTGATGTCCATGTGTATAGCTGTTTTTTGTGTTGTTGGAAGAAGACGTTTTGCTATGACTAGTGCTTTCTCTTGGCAGAACTCCGTTAACCTTTGCCCTGCTTTATTTTGTACTCTAAGGCCAAATTTGCCTGTTACTCTTGGTATCTCTTTACTGCTTACATTTTCATTCCAGTCAGCTATGATGAAAAAGATATCTTCCCCCCCACCCCCGGTGTTAGTTCTAGAAGGTCTTGCAGGTCATCATAGAACCATTCAACATCATTTTCTTCAGTATTAGTGGTTGGGGTATAGACTTGGATTACTGTGATATTGAATGGTTTACCTTGGAAATGAAAGTAAACCCTCATTTTTGAGATCACTCTGTCATTTTTGAGATTTCATTGTCATTTTTGAGATTTCACCCAAGTACTGCATTTCAGACTCCTTTGTTGACTATGAGGGCTATTCCATTTCTTATTCTGATTCTTGCCCACAGTAGTAGATATAATAGTCATCTGAATAAACTCACCCATTCCAGTCCATTTTAGTTCACTGATTCCTAAAATGTCAATGTTCACTCTTGCCATCTCTTGTTTGACCACTTCACAATATTCTTCTTTACAGAATCGAACTTTATTTCCTTCACCAGTCACATCCACAATTGGGTGTTGTTTTTGCTTTGGCTGTGTCTCTTCATTCTTTCTGGAGTTATTTCTTCAATCTTTTTCAGTATCATACTGTGCACCTACCGACTTGGAGAGTTCATCTTTCAGTGTCATATCTTTTTGTCTTTTTACACTGTTAATGGCATTCTCAAGGCAGGAATACTGAAGCAGTTAGGCTTTCCTTTCTCCAGTGGATCACATTTTGCCAGAATTCTCCACCATGTCCCATCCATCTTGCATGACCCTACACAGCATGGCTCATAGTTTGATTGAGTTAGACAAGACTATGATCCATGTGACTCAAGAATTCAGAGAATAGCAAAAAGGGGCAGAAGGCAGAAAACCTTATAGGATAAAGAATAGGGAACAAGGAAGAGAAAGAATGAAAATATCTGATAGGCTGGGGTTACGTATCTGGGTGTGTCTGAAGTATCAGGGAAGCAGGACAATGATTCATGTTGCTTGGCAATCATGAATTGGTAACTCAGATGGTCTGACTTTTGTGCATATGGACCATTTACAAGAATATGAAACCAAAAGCTAAAGATTTGCTTTGCTAACATGGTTTTCCAAGTTCATTGACATCCAAACGAGCAAAAAACAAGAAAAAAAATTAATGTGAGATCAATTTGACAATTCAAATAAACTTTATTTAACACTTCAAAATGTGGGTGATCTCCATTCTCAAGAGTTTGGAAAAATTCATACTTCATGAAGTGTTAAAATATCACCTAAATTGTCTTTTTTAATAATTTTAAGAAAGCCAAATTTTTTGACAGAAAGAACCAGTTGACTATGAGAAAATAAAGACTAAATAGAATAAAATAGAATAAAAATAGGATAAGAAAAGTTTTATTTTTAGTTTTTTAAGAAACCTCCGTACTGTTTTCCATAGTGGCTGTATCAATTTATATTCCTATCAACAGTGTAGGAGAGTTCTCTTTTTTCCATATTCTCTCCAGAAATTATTGCTTATAGATTTTTTGATTATGGCCATCCTGATCAGTGTGAAGTAATAACATATTTAATTTTGATTTGCATCTCTCTAATAATTAATGATGTTGAGCATCTTTTTATGTTCTTCTTAGCCATCAGTATGTCTTTTTTGGAGAAATGGTACAGATGAACCTATTTGCAGAACAGGAATACAGACACAGACATATAGAATGGACATGTAGATCTGGTGGGGGAAGGGAAAGTGAATTGTGAGATTAGAATGACATATACACACTATCATATGTAAAACAAATACCTAGTTGGAGCCTGCTGTACAGCACAAGGAACTAAGATTAATGCTCAGTGATGAATACATACATGGGATAGGGTCAGGGTGGGAGGAAGGTTCAAGAAGGAGGGGATATATATAGGCATATGGTTGATTAATTTCATTGTACAGCAGAAATAACACAACATTGTAAAGAAATTATGGTGTGTGTGTGCTCAGTGTTTCTGACTCTTTGCGACCCTATGGACTCTGGCCCACCAGGCTCCTCTGTCCATGGTATTTCCCAAGCAAGAATACTGGAATGAGTTGCCATTTCCTTCTTCAAGGGATCTTCCTGACTCAGGGATTGAACCTGAATATCCTTCATTTCAGGCAGATTCTTTACCACTCAACCACCAGAGAAGCCACAACAATTATTTAAAAAGAGAAAGAAGAGAAAGAGAAGGAAAAAGGCAGAAAGTGTCCAGTCCAAAAACTAAAGGCCTTTTACCAAAGTTTAGTATAGCTCTTCTTGTGTTGAGTGGTATGCACTGAAGCCCTAGGGCCCCCTGACAGGCTAGGTTTGAGCTGAATGGGCAGTTTGTACCCTGGAAACAAAAAGGTGTAGGAAATATCAAAGAAAAGTCTCTTAAAAACAGCTCAATTTTATATCTCACTCCAATAGACTGAAAAAATTATATATATATATATAAAGGAAACTATCCATACCTGACTATCAAGATAAATGAGAGGGACTCACTGTATTTCTGAAAACTTTAGATAAAACTGCCAAGTCAAAGAAGGGGCAAAAAGAAAATTCAATTAGGTTCCATATAGCTGTTCTACTGAGAAACAAACTGAAGAAAGGAAAGGAGAAATCAAAAGACTCTTGGAACATACAATCTGAGTGAATGGAAACAGAAAAAAACTAGAAAACAAATGCATCAAGTACTAAATCAGGTAGATCATGGGACCTATGAAAGAAGAGACTAGTAATCAGACAAAATCAGTTAAAAGATGAGCTAGTAGGAGAGAGTAATTAGAAAACAAAGTGAGAGGAAAGGTGCCCTGGCAGAACACTTTAGAAACAGGAAGTAAGAATTGGAAGACCATTTCTAAGTATTTTCCTGGAGGTCCCCTGGAGAAGAAAATGGCAACCCTCTCCATATCCTTGCTTGGAAAAGTCTATGAACACAGGGGCCTAAAGGGCTACAGTCTATGTGTATGCGGAGTTGGACATGAGCACAAACATAGTGTGTATCACTTAGAGTTGAAAGAGGAAAAACGAAGTAGAAAAAGTGAGTTTAAGGATAAAAACTCGATTTTGAGAACAGAAACATATGTAAAATTGGAGCCTCCCTGACTATAAAGAAAGCTGAGCACCAAAGAATTGATGCTTTGAACTGTTGTGTTGGAGGACTCTTGAGGGTTCCTTGGACTGCTAGGAGATCAAGCCAGTCCATCTTAAAGGAAATCATTCTTGAATATTCATTAGAAACACTGATGGTGAAGCTGAAATTCCAATATTTTGGCCACCTGATGCGAAGAACTGACTCATTGGAAAAGACACTGATGCTGGGAAAGACTAAAGGCAGGAGGAGAAGGGGATGACAGAGGATGAGATGGCTGGATAGCATCACTGACTCAATGGACATGAGTTTGAGCAAGCTCTGAGAATTGGTGATGGACAGGGAAGCCTGGTATGCTGCAGTTCATGAGGTCGCAAAGAGTCAGACAAGATTATGCTACTGAACTGAACTGATACAGAAAGCAAAACAAATAGAATCATGGAAATTTTAAGATAAATACTTTTCCGAAATGAGAAAATAGCTGGCAAGGTTCACCTTGTTCCCAGAAAAGTTAATAAGAAAACATTCAGAATCAAAACATGTGCTACTGAAACTATTAAATTATAGGTATAAAATAATAATAATGCCAAAGGCATGCAGACAAAGCAAATTATCTGTAAACAAAAAAAGCAAGAGAGCCTCAGACTTCTTTTAGGCAATCATTGTGGATTAAAGTCAAGACTATAATGTTTGCAAGTAAAAGAGAGTAAATAGAAATTCACTGATAGCCAAGTCACTATTAATGTGTAAAAGAAACAGAAATATATCCTCAGATTGTCTGGAATTTGGGAGATGTACTGGTGGCTCAGATGGTAAAGAATCTGCTGTCAGTGCAGGAGACCCAGATTTGATCCCTGGGTCAGGAAGAGCCCCTGGACAAGGAAATGGCAACCCACTCCAGTATTCTTGCCTGGAGAATTCCATGGACAGAGGAGGCTGGCGGGCTACAGTCGATGGGTTGCAAAGAATGGAACACGACTAAGTGACCAACACTTTCACTTTTTTTTTTTATTACTTGCAAGCTAATTTTTATATAATTTTTACAATTAAGATACTGGTCAAAACAATGAAATTCTGATGTGATAACTATGATAACAAAAACAGAACAGAAATACATAAGTGGGATAAACTTACTAGTTTAAAGGAAAAGTTTGCTTTCTAAAAATATAAACCAACAATAAGTTGTACATAAGTGATGTTTAAAGTGACTCAAAAGAATAAATAATTATTTATTTAATTATACATATAATATATATTTATATATAATATATAAATTTATATATATATAATAGAATAAATAAATATAATGCATACAAATATAAATCAGGTAATAATGAAATCTTAAAAATTGGCATTCAAGAAAAATTTATTCATTTGGGCCAAAGAGTACTTTGTAAGAGATAATGTCTTAAAAGAGCTGATACTCATCATTAATATGTGCCTGAACATGCTGGAGTGGGTTGCTATTTCCTTCTCTAGATGTGTGTGTGTGTATATATACATATATAAAGTCATGAAAAGATTTGTCAGATATACAAGAGTAGATATATATAGAATACATACATATTCTATGTATATAATAAAACATTTTTATCTGTTCTTGGACAAACAGAAACTTAAGAATGCAAATAATACAATTTATAAGTTTGATTTCAAAGAAATACAACAAAACTATATGCAAACAACAGAGCATATATATTATCAAGAGTCTATCAACCACTTGTTAAACAGGTTAATTTGTTAACTTGACATTGTCAGGGTTGAAAAATAATCAGTTACTCAAAAGTAGTGAATAAATATGCAATTGGGATGTCTTGCATGTAAGTTACCTAAACAACTACTTTAAAAGGATGCTCTCATTTGTCTCCTTCATATTCACAATTATTTCACACAGATATTACATTAATGCCTTAAAAAAATGGAATATTCTTACCAGGCCTTTTAGACCTGGTTTGTGTGATTGTATAAAATGACCCCTTTGAGAAGAACTTTTTCTACAAAGAAGATTCAAAATACTTGCATATGTGCTTCCAATTCTGGGAAGCAGCATGGAATGTCAGTGATTGATGAGCTAGTTATTTCAGAATTCCATTTTATGATAATATTTCAAAAATGTTAAGTCTTGTGGCAGTTTTGCCAGATCAAAAAGCTGTAATTCAGTGTGACCATAATGCTGAGCAGTTAGTTCTGGTCCCGTAGTTTGATGCCATCTTTACATTTGCAGATCAATCCCCCATACACCACTGTCACATAAAAAACACCCCATTGAACTGTACAATTTGGCATGATTGCCTAAGAGGCCTAGATTGAACTGGCATTAATTAGCTATGTCACACTATTATTCATTTCCCATGAATTTGCTCTTACCATTCAGATCAGGGATGAATTCACTAGCACAGCAGTGTGTAGAAATGATATATAATCCATTTGCTTGTGTTTGGTCTAGTATTCCTCTACACAGAAAAGTCATTGGTATAAAATTTAATGCACTCTAAATTTTATTCCATTCTTTGTACCCTCCCTTCCTTTCTCAGTGCAGATAATTCACACTTTAAGAGACCATTCCCAGCCTGAATATTGAAAGTGAAGCTCAGTTCTTTTTTTCATCTACGATGGCTTTGTTTTATTCTCCTTTCTAGATTCTCCATCTACCTATCATGCCCTCACTTTCTGCCAGTGGTCTTCTTTCCTTGTTTAAATGTCCAAGAAATATTTCATCCTGGATTTCTATGTGAAGTCAGGGTATATATCCCAATTTATTCTGAGTAGGGAATCCCTAAAAGAGAGGCTATCCATAAATAATATGGAAATATAATTAGCCAATAGGCTATATAATGGTCTTAGGTGAACTCTCTGGCCACCTTCATTTTAAAGCTATTGTTGAGCATCTTAAAGCGTTTTATTGCCCATTTTATTGTCCAGAATGTCTGGTCCAGAACTTTATCCTTTCTTTAAAACTTGTCTACATTCAGTCAGAAATATAGGACACAGAGCATTTAACTTTGTCGCTCAGAGGCAAACTAGTCCCATAAAGCTATAGTCTTCCAAACTGTGTGCTTTGAAAATGACTGAAATGCACTGCATACATTTTTTCTTTTAATGTGTCTGAAACATAGTTTAAAGAGCAAACAGTTTCTCCAGGATTTCACTGTTAAAATATATTACTAGACATTGTTTTATAAACTGTACAGTTGTGTAGTATTGGTAGTTATTCGTTAAGAGGTTTTAAACTTCAAGTTACAGAAAATTCTGACTCAGGAACAACAACAACAAATCTTTTCTAACAACAAATTATCTCTTCTAACATCAGGTAAGATACCTTTGACACACAAAATCCCCAGTAATTCTCAATATGCCAGTCTAACTCCTGTCCTAATGGGAAGATGGCTGCTGCCATTTCAACCATTACATACAGTCATTTCCCCACCCAGTAAAAGGGAAAAAAATCTTTTCCAAGGCAATCCAAAAATGTCTTCTCATATTTCATTGGCCAGTATTGTAACATATTAGCAATATTAAACCAATCATTGACAAGGACAGTAGGACCAATATGGTTGGCTTTTTTCCTTTTTTTTTTTTTCAGTAATTACCTTTGGACCTTAGGATAATGTCATCCTTCTCTGAGTTCCAATGGGGATATTGCCATCAAGAAAGAAAAGCAACCAATAGTGTCTTGGGAATTCATTCTCGCAGTTAGCTAATTCATATTTTGTTTTCTAAGAGGAAGGAACTCAAGCAGGTAAATGATCTTTAGTGGAATTTAGAACATTGATAGGATAGACCTATATATTTGAGGCAAATAATAAAGAATCAGGGAAAACATTCCTAGAGTGAAGATCACTGAGTTATCAGACAGCTGTTTATGTTAATAATAGGTGAGAAAGAGGGTAAGGAAGACTCTAGTTAAGGAGATTTTAAAAAAGTGAAGGAAGTCAGAGAAAGAAGTATACAGTAATATTATTTATATGTGGTTGCTATTGTTGTTTTTCAGTTGCTAAGACGTATCTGACTTTTGCAACTCCATGAACTGCAGCATGTCAGGCTCCTCTGACCTTCACTGTCTCCAGGAGTTTGCTCAAATTCAGGCCCATTGAGTTGGTGATGCCATCCCACCATCTCATCCTCTGCTGTTTCCTTCTCCTCATTCCCTTAGTCTTTCCCAGCATCAGGGTCTTTTCCAGTGAGTCAGCTCTTTGCATCAAGTGGTGAAAGTACTGGAGCTTCAGCTTCAGCCTCAGTCTTTCCAATGAATATTCGGGGTTGATTTCCTTTAGCATTGACTGTTTTGATTTCCTTGAATATGAATGAACTTATTTACAAAACAGTAACAGACTTACAGACTAAGAGAACAAATTTATGGTTACAAGAGGGGATGTTCTCCTCACTAGCAATTTGCTCTCTTCCCAGGGCCTCCCTACTCCCTGAGACACAGCAACATTGAAATTAGGGTAACTGATAACCCTAAAGCAGCCACTAATGAATAAATATTTATTTATTTGGGTGAAACAAAGAGTCAGCCATCTCTCAGTTTAAATCAGAAGTTAGAAATGATTAAACTGATGGGGAAGCCATGTTGAAAGCCAAGCTAGGTGAACAGTTGGCCTCTTGTCCAAATAGCCAAGTTGTGAATGTAAGAAAAACTTATACATGGGCATTAAAAGTGCTATTCCAGTGAACGTACAGATGAAATGAAAGCAAATCAGCTTTGTTGTTGCTATGGAGAAAGTTTTAGTGGTCTGAATAGAAGCTCAGACTAGCCACAACATTCCAGTAAACCAAAGCCTAAGCCAGAGCAATGCTCTGACTCAACTCTAGAAAGATGAGAGAGGCAAGGAAGCCATCTCCATAACACAGAAATACAAGCTAAAGCAACAGTGCTCATGTAGAAGCTGCTCCAAGTTATCCAGAAAGCCTAGCTAAAATAATTAATGAAGGCAGCTGCACCAAGTAACAGATATTTAATGAAGACAGAACAGTCTTACACTGGATGCCATGTACAACTTTCATAGCTTGAGAGGAGAAGTCAATGCCTGGCTTCAAAGTTTCAAAAATAGACTAGCTCTTTTGTTAGGGGTTAACAATATTGGCAACTTGGAGTTGAAGCCAGTTTTCATATACATTCTGAAAATTCTAGGGTCCTTAAGAATTATGCTAAATCTATTCTACTTATGGTCTATAAATGAAGTATAAACAAAGTATACCTGTTTATATCCTGATTTACCAAATCTTTTAAACCCACTATTGTGACCTACTTCCCAGAGAAAAATATTTCTTTCAAAACATTACTACTCATTGACAATGTACCTGTTCACTCAAGTGCTCTGATGAAGATATACAATAAGATGAATGTTGTTTTTCATGACTGCTAACACAATATCTGTTCTGCAGCTCATGGATCAAGGAGTAATGTAGATGTCTTATTATGTAAGAAATACATTTCATAAGTCTAGAGCTACAAAAGATAGTGATTCCTCTGTTGGAACTGGGAGGTCAACTGAAAACCTGGAGAAGATTCATCTTTTAGATGGCCATTAAAAATATTTGTGATTTATAGGACGATCTCAGAAAATCAAGTGAATGGGAGTTTGGAAGAAATTGATTCTAACTCTTATGGATGACTTTGAGGGGTTCAAGAGTTCAGTGAAAGAAGTACCTGCAGACATGGTGGCAATAATAAGAGAACTAAAATCAGAAATGGAGCCTGAAGATGTGACTGAATTGCTGTTATCTCCTGGAAAAACTTGAATGAATAACTGCTTTTTATGAATGAGCAAATAAAGTGATTTCTTGAGATGGAATCTACTCCGGGTGAAAATGTTGTGAAGACTGTTGAAATAACAAAGGATTTAGAACATTATATTAGCTTAATTGATAAAACAGTGGCAATGTTTGAGAGGACTGTCTCCAATCTTCAAAGTTCTACAGCGGGTAAAATGCAATCAAACAACCCTGCATAATACAGAGAAATCATTTTTGAAAAGAAGAGTCAACTGATGCAGCAAACTTCATTTTTGTCTTATATTCAGAAATGTCTACAGTCATTACAACCTTTGGTAACCACCACTCAGACCAGTCAACAGCCATGAACATTGAACCAAGATCTTCCACCAGCAAAAATATCATTACTCATGAAGGTTTAGATGGTAGTTATTTTTTAGTAATAAATTAGTGAAAGTTGCTTCAGTCGTGTCTGACTCTTGGTGACACTTTGACTATAGCCTGCCAGGATCTTCTGTTCATGGAATTCTCCAGGCAAGAATACTAGAGTGGATTGCCATTTCCTTCTCCAGAGGATCTTCCTGACCCAAGGATTGAGCCCCTGGTCTCTTGCATTGGCAGGCAGATTCTTTACCATCTGAGCCACTATAGAAGCAATAAATATCTATTTTTAAGCATAATGCTATTGCATAGCTAATAAACTACAGTAGAGTGTAAACATAACTTTTGTATGCACTGGAAAACCAAAATTATTTGTGTGATTCACCTTATTGCAATATTCACTCTGTTGTGGTGGTCTGGAATGGAACCCACCATATCTCAGAGGTATGCTTGTAAATCTCTTAGGTCCACACTATGTTCTAGTTACTCATTCAATAGCTACGTTTCACAAAAGTGTGTACATATAAGAACATTATAATTTTTCTTAAAAGACACACATTTTTTGAAAGGGTCTTGCATTTCTTAATCCAAAAAGACATAGTGGATAATGGCAGATATACAGGAAACATTTTAGAAAGCAGATGTGTTTTTAAATCACAAGTCTGGCCAAAGCATACCACTCCTTAGGTGCCATTCTGTGGGAAATGATTCTCTCTCTTCAATTTTTTTCTCTCTCGCTTCTGGAAATCTGAATTTCACTGTAATGTAGTATTAAAGAAAAAGAAAAAAAACCTCCAAAACCCCAGGGTTCTTTATACAACAGTTTTAGGTGATCAATATTATGGAAGTTAGATTGTCAGGGATATTATTCTCAACTAAGATTCTTAGAATCCCCTATAGGAATTTTTGGAAATAATCCATACTTTGGATGGGAACTGACACTAGTGGATGGGGCCAAACATACTGGATATTCTTTAAGGGTGAGGAAAATCCTGTTCTATAAAAACAGTTCCACCCACAATATGGATAGTGCCCCTGTAGAGAAGCAGTGGAGAATGTAAATTGGTAGGAGGAGTGGAGGGTGCTCCAAAAAAGACCCGACTGTCAGCACTATTGAATACATGATGTTAAAGAACCTGCCTGCCAATACAAGAATACCTACACCAGTATTCTTGCCTGGAAAATTCCATGGGCAGAGGAGCCTGGTGGGCTACAGTCCAAAGGGTCGCCAAGAGTTAGACATGACTGAAGCCATGACTGAAGTGACTTAGCACACACACCCATGCAAAATGCAGCCTGCCCAGCTCTTCTGTGCATGGGGTTATCCTGGCAAGAATGCTGGAACAAGTTGTCATTGCCTCCTCCAGAGGACCTTCCCAACCCAGGGATGGAACACATGTCTCCTGGAGGTCCTGCACTGACAGGTGGATTCTTTATCACTGAGCCACCTAGGAAGCCCCCAGGGTTCAGACATAGTTGCGCTGAACTTCAAAGTACCCAACTTTTCTCCTGAAGTGGAAAGACATTAAAACACTGCTCCACTAATATCCAGTGCAATCAACTTGGTTGTATGAACTTGCAATTACTATGTATGAATATAAAGACTTTCATCACAAGCTTGTTTTTCCAGGCTCTCAGATTTTATGGAAAAATTTGAGGATAAATAATATTGCTATTTATAGTACCAGGGGTTCCATGGTGGATCAGATGGTAAAGAATCTGCCTTCAATGCAGGAGACCCTGGTTCGATCCCTGGGTAGGGAAGATCTCCTGGAGAAGGGAACGGCAACCCACTACAGTATTCTTGCATGGAGAATTCCATGGACAGAGGAGCCTGGCAGGCTATAGTTCGTGGAGTCGCTGAGTCAGACATGACTGATCAACTAACACACAACATACATATGTATAAAATATTATTATTTTATTCTTCTTTTAGAGGCTTAAAAAGACTAGTGTGCTAAAAAGTGAAAGGCAAAGCTGATGAGATGGTGTGGTAGATTGATTGCATTGTTTTTGCACCCCCATGGACTGTAACCCTCCAGGCTCTCTGTGCATGGAATTGTCCAGGCAAGAGCATTGGGATGGGCTGCCATTTCCTACTCCAGGGCACCTTCTCCACCCAAGGACTGAACTCTTGTCTTTCCCATAGCAGGCAGATTCTTTACCATCTGAGTCATAGCATTTACCCCTGATTACATCGTTAGCCTCAATTAATGACCTCCTGTAGGCCACTGTTGACCCTGTAATTCACTAGTGTCTCTCTGAATTGACACTGAACTGACCTTGTGACCTGCTTTGGCCAATAGAATGCTGCAAGGGTCATGGTATGCCTTCCTTACCTTTCTTATTTTCTTTTTAGATTCTGCTACTTCTGTAAGAATGGACCTGGTATAACTCCAGCAGTCTCAGTCAAGACCATCCTGGACCACTGTTATAGAAAAACGACCCCAAACAAGACTAGGTCAGCAAATCCACCAACGCCTCCTCAGCTGTGTGTAGGTATGATATGAGTGACCGTGTGTTGTGCTGTGCTTAGGCACTCATTCATACCTGACTCTTTGCAACCCCATGGACTGTAGCCCGTCAGGCTTCTCTTATCCATGGAATTCTCCAGGCAAGAACACTGGAGTGGGTTGTCACGTGCTCCTCAGGGGATCTTCCCAACTCAGGGATCAAACCTGGGTCTCCTGCACTGCAGGCAGATTCTTTACCTTCTGAGCTACCAGGGAAGCCTATACGTGACTATAGAGGAGAGCAAAATAATTACCCAACTGATCTATAGATTTATAAGCATTAAGAATACTATTTATTTTAAGTTATTGAGTTTTAGAGGTGCTTGATACATTGCCAACTGATACAGATGATTTTAAGTTGATTCTTAAAACACAGTGTTTATGTCCCATGAGAATCAACACTGCTCTAACTTCTTAGGAACTGGAAACTCTGATTATATTAATATACCATGTTCTAAATATAAAGTCTGGCAAACTCTTCCAGGGCATGAAAGTATTAGCAATAGAGAAGCTCCTGCAGGCAGCTTCAAGGTCAGTAGACATCTGCTAAGAGTACTGTCTAGCAGGAAAAACATGATACATCCTGCTTGAGACATTAGGAAGTAGGTTGATTTGTTAAAACATATAAGTTACCACTTCTGGAGCGTGAAGGTTTCTTTTAGTCAAGCTCCTGGGATGTGAATTACTATAATTGGAAATTTAAAACAAATTTGCTAAAATTTTGAATCTTCAGAATGATAAAGCCTCTGGCTTACCAGTTATAAAAGCAAAGCTATCTTTCAGGGCAATTAATCACATCTGTCTGGAATGCTTCAACTGAAACAAAGATGCTTGTTCAAATGACTTTTTGGCATCCTTTCCCACCCATAAATCCATAATTTTAATCACAGGAATTGTTACCAAAGGAATTGTCTAGTCTGTACAGCATATTATTACTCAGTATAAGTGCTTAACCATTTTATGTAAGTCAGCTCCAGTGTTTAAAATACTTTTCTGAATCCCTAGAGCTAATTATTGAGCAACTGGCATGCAATAAACCTTGAAGCATCTTCAAAGAAAGAGAAGTTATAAGTGGGAGGATCTAAAAACTCAGAATTACAGTAATCAAATTATGTGGTCAGGAGACATTAGTTGTTGCTGTGAGGTCTCTGGAAGATAAACATGGCTGAAACCCACAACGAATGAAAGCTTACATCAACAAGTTTTGTACTAAGTCCTACACAAACAGATTGGGTGGGAAGAGAAATCTTCCAGAATTAAATCAGTTCATCATTTCCAGACAACATTCTTATAGCTCCATTGCTATCCAAATTAGGGGGGAAGTGGAAAAGGAAGCAGTGAGACTCTAATAAATCATCTCATAACCACCAAAATGTCATCTTTCCTGATTTGGAATTAAGAAGGGTTGACTCAGCCACCTAGAAATGTTCTATGAGTGCCCTGGAAAACAGTACAAAAGACATGGAAAACCTTTTTGAAGAAGCCATAGACTCCAATTTTATTAGTATGTTCTATATCAATTATGAAACCTTAATAAAAATTTATTCAGGTATTTGCTTCATGAAAATATATGAAGTTTACAAGTTTGTGTTTGTTATAACAAGATAAATCTTGCCATAGCAAATTTCTAACTATAAACATTGCTGTATAGTTGTCAAAATCCTAGATGATGGGTCTCTTGTTTCAAGTACAGATATTGGATAAAATCAACTTCCTTTAAAATGAAAGAATGCAAACATCTCTCTCTAATTTCATTTCAATGAAATATTATTGTACAAATAATAGAAACATGACCCAGCTCACTACTTAGCAGACACTATACTATAAATACTTTAAATTCTGTAATGTTTTTCAACCAGCTAACAATCTTGGAAAATGCTCGTTGGTATTAACAAACCACAACTTTCAAAAAGTTATAGAAACATGACAAAATGGAGTGACCCCATGGACTGTAGCCCGCGAGGCTCCTCTGTCCATGGGATTTTCCAGGCGAGAATACTGGAATGGATTGCCATTTCGTTCTCCAGAGGATCTTCCCAACCCAGGAATAGAACCCAGGTCTCCTGCATTGCAGGCAGATTCCTTATCGACTGAGCTATGAGGGAAGCCCATATTTTTAAAAACATAATGTTAAATAAATGCAAAATGAAATCAACAATATAGCTCAGTACAATTAAGGTGGATTAAAATAGTACATCTCAGTTTAAAAAACAAAAACTTTTCCAATGAATCATACTAAATTTATGAACTTTATCCAATTTAGATAAATTTTATTCAAACATAAATCAGCCATCTTAAAGGGAACACTTTTTCAGGAAGAGAATAACAATGGAAAGAGGAAATGAAGGAAAAAAATTAAACGTAAGAGGTATGCCTTGTAGAGATTTCAAAACTGCCTGAACATAATACCATTGATATGATACTTGATATGAAAGTTAGAGATTTTATTGTTTCATTATACACTTCTAAGTCTCCAAAATTTTATTATATCACTTATCATTTAATTTATATAATAAAGTATATAATTTAATATGTATTGATTACTTTTGTAGACTTTTAATCCTATACACATAACTGTTTCTTAAGTGATTTATTTTGGTCCATGTTTCTATTTCCCTTGAGATAAAAAAAATGCAAATATTATTGACCCTGACTTTTCTTTCACCTTTCCACTTGCCTTTCTTCTTTTGCCATCATACTTTTAATTTGACTCAGTTAAAAAGGATTAATTATGGGAAGGAGGGATAAATTGGGAGATTGGGATTGATATATACACACATTGCATGCTTGCATGCTAGGTTGCTTCAGTGGTGTCCGACTTTGCAACCCAGTGGACTGTATCCATCCAGGCTCCTCTGTTCATGGGATTCTCCACTGGAGTGGGTTGCCATTTCCTAGTTTATGAGATCTTCCCAACTGTGGGATTGAACCCTCATCTCTTAGGTTTCCTGCATTGGCAGGCAGGTTCTTTACCTCTAGTGCCACTTGGGAAGCTCATACACACACTACTGTATTTAAATAGAAAACTAGTAAGGACCTACTGTATAGAACAGAGAACTACTCAATACTCTGCAATGACCTATGTAGGAAAAGAAGAATCTAAAATAGAATAGATATATATGTAAACGTAGAGCTGATTCACCTTGCTGTACAGCAGAAATGAACACAATATTGTAAATCAACTATATTGTAATAATTTATTTAAAAAATGAATTAGTATAAATTATATATAGAACAATGAACATAAATCTGAACATTAATATATATTTACCTACTCTGCAACAACAAATATGTTTGTTTTTTATGTTTATAATTACTCTCATAATTGGAATCTAACATGGATACTAATATTGCTGGTTTATTTAAATATTTACTACTAATCAAGTAATGTGCTGAAATGATAATGCCATGCAACTTGAGCTAGTAAAAGAATATGCCTAGCTTTAAAGTTAAATGGATTTTCTATTCTTACTCTACTTTTCTTACAATTGTTTCACATTTTAGTTTGCTTTGTATATTTGGTTCAATTTTTTTTTTTAATTTTCATACTTGGTGTTTTTCTTTGAGTTTCAAGTTGTCTTTTCATTTCTTGAATAATGTATCTATCACAATGATCAGCTTTTTGCCCAATAACTATTCTGTCAAATTATAACTGTATTAGTAAGCATGATACAAGTATTTGACAAAACAAATTGTACATGCTTATGTCTGCAAAAATTCATTTTGAAAGTGAGATTACAAGCTCTCTGAGCACTATTTTATACCTTACTTAATAATCATTACATTAGGCACTCTTATCTTCTCCTATTCTACTGTAAATACTATAATGCCCAAGGAAATATCAGGCTTTGTATTTCAGATAGAACAAGTGGATCTGTGGTAAAGAATCCTCCTGCAATGCAGGAGATACAGGTTAGATCCTTGTGTTGGTAAAGGTCCCCTAAAGAAGGAAATGGCAACCTTCTCCAGTACTTTTGCCTGGGAAATGCCAATGGTAAGAGAACCTAGTGGTGTTACAGTCCATGGGGTCTCAAAAGAGTCAGACATGACTCAGCAATTAAATAACAACAAGAAAATGTGAAGAGAAGCCACTCACTGTTGGTCTCATTTTAACCAGTTTGGTTTCTAATTTAAATCCTTACATTCCAAATACAGCAATGCAAAGAAGTTTATGCTAAAACCTTTAACTTCTTCAATGCTCAATATAAAGACTCTTGAAAGCTTCTTTATTTCATGGATAGATCAGAGCTAAAAAATAGCACTTTCCTCCCAAATTTTTCCACAGAAAGCTAATTTTTGAGAGAAATGAAGGAGAAGATAAAACAATAATAATGATAAGAAAATCAAACTTCGTAAGCCAAACTACCAGCTAAATCCCCTTAACTGTAAAACACTTTAAGACACAATTCAAGACAAATAATTTATTTTTTTGAAGACCATCACTTACATTATTTTGTTCTCAATTAAATATTGTTTTCTCACATGGATCCATGACTTTTCTTTTTTTTCTTCTCTCAGAAGGTTTTTATAAAACAAAGAACCTCTCAAACCAAACTGAGCCTATTTACAAAACTGATCTTGCTTATATTTTGACTTTTCACTTTATATGGCATTTTAATTTTATTTTTGACTTTCAAATTGGTAATAATTTATGTTAATTAACCAATATGTAAAATTTTGCTATTCATAAATATTTTTCCCACTCTAGATGAAATGTATTATTTGAAAACATAGCTATAATTAAGTTCCTCAATTGCACTGTAAATATTTATTTAATTTATTTATTTATACTATAATGTTAGTTTTGCCATACTCACTGTAAATATTTGAAACAACAGCAATTTTCAAGATAATCAGGAAATTTTTGATATACATTTCTCTTTATAATACAGGTCTTTCAGGGTAGCTCTTACTTAGTCTAAACCAATGAACATTTACAGTAGGTTTTGAGAAACAGCTCAGTTCAGTCGCTCAGTCATGTCTGACTCTTTGCAACCCTATGGACTGCAGCACGCCAGGCCTCCCTGTCCTTCACCAACTCCCAGAGCATACTCAAACTCATGTCCATAGAGTCAGTGATGCCATCCAACCATCTTATCCTCTGTCATCCCCTTCTCCTCCTGCCTTCAATCTTTCACGGCATCAGGGTCTTTTCAAATGAGTCAGTTCTTCACATCAGGTGGCCAAAGTATTGGAGTTTTAACTTTAGTATCAGTCCTTCCAATGAATATTCAGGACTGATTTCCTTTAGGATGGACTGGTTGGATCTCCTTGCAGTCCAAGGGATTCTCAAGAGTCTTCTCCAACACCACAGTTCAAAAGCATCAGTTGTTCGATGCTCAGCTTTCTTTATAGTCCAACTCTTACATCCGTATATGACTACTGGAAAAACCATAGCTTTGAATAGATGGAACTTTGTTGAAAAAGTAATGTCTCTCCTTTTAATATGCTGTCTAGGTTGATCATAGCTGTTATTCCAAATTAACACAATTAAAATACAAATTAAATTTGCTATGTAGAGTATATTGCACATATATTAATTGGGTTTGGAAGGTTGACTTTGATTGATAGCATAGCCTAATCAGCATAATCAGTTAGTCATCATTTGTTTATATTGTGATGTCTTTTACTCATGAGGTAATAATTTTGTAATACAAATAGGTTGGAAAGTTACCAGCTTTGGTACAAATATTCTGAGAAAGTTTCAACTTCATCTCAATAAGTCATCTTCAGAATAACAACACCTGGGTGACAATAAAAATTAGTAATTGCATTGTGTCTTAAGGAGTTTTATAAACATCAACAAGCAAACTATTTACAATAATCAGTGTGATTTAAAGTAGCACTGAGTTATGCTTACCCAACAGCTGCTAGCTAACTGATTCTTTTCAGTTTCTAGATCTTGTTTTTACTTTGCTATTTTGTATATAAATAGGTATCTGCCTGTATGACCTGGAATGTATCCTTAAAATTATTTGCAAGGAACCAAATTATATGGCTTTAAGAGAAAGACCTTTTCAATTTCAAGTAGAAAATGGATTATGTGTTAATCTATAAAGTCTTACACTCCAGTCCTCAATTATGCTTTTGGTAACACTATACTATTACATGTTTTTAAGCATAGGAATGAATCTATGTCTAGTCACTCCAGTCATTTTTCTTATATTTTCCCCATAGGATAAGACAAGAGGCAAGATGGATGAGCTGCCACTCCTCCACAGAGGGATGCCAGCAAGATACAGACATTCTTGATGTAGGTCTTGGCATTAGCACTAGATTGGCATCAGACTCTTCAAAGTTTCCTTAAATAACATTGATCAAGATTTTATGCCAACCTCCACTCTTGACTAGCTTTCTTTTGTAAAGATTCTGCATGAATTTTGAAATCAGTTTTGATTTGTAGGCTTACTCAATTACAGGGGGAAAAAAAAACCTGCCTTTTTTTTTTTTTTTTTTCATTTCAGTTTGGTCACACACATTCTTCCTTTTTCCAAGAAACCACCATCCTCAAACCTTGGGAGGTACAGTTAGATTGGGTAACAGTCAAATTCCAAAAGTAAAGCTCTTCAAAGAATAAAAATCGATTTTTCACAGCTATTCAAAAATGCATAATGATTTGGAGTCTGTCTACTGGGAGGTATCACTTTCTCAACCACAAGTTCCCTCCCTCCCTCTGTCAACCCAGTCTCCTTGTGAGAAGAGTGTGTCAGCCTTAGGTGCACGCACAACTACTGGATTCACTTGTAAAGCAGCAGACGCTTTGAGCGCCCTCAGGCAATTGCTCTCCATTCCTCTGGGACACAGGCCTTCTTTGCACCCTTCTCTGAACAGAAATTATGCTTGAAAGCTTGATAATTTGATAAATCTTTTAATTGTGAGCTGTAAATCGTCACGTTCCTTTTTCGTTTGGTGCTAACAATATTAGCTTTCTCTGCAAAGAGCACATTGAAATGATTAGTTTAAAAGCATCCTGTTAAAAGGTTATGCATTCTCTCTCTCTCTCTTTTTTGTACTATCTTCCAGAAGCAGCCAAATAATGCAGATATTTTACTATTATATGAGGTGAAAAAAGCTGAGTTTGTCACATGCCTGGAAAAGATCAAGTGTTCATTGCTTACCTTAGAAACTGGGTTTCTATTTGTGTACTGCCTTTAGCTATTTCAGTCTGTATGACTAAGCATGCTCTTCCCTTTCCTGCATACAGTAGGAATGCTGACACTAGAGAATTCACTCTTTTTTTTAATGTTGTTGTAACAAAATCTTGTATTGGCTATGAGAGGAGATGGAGTCATCATCTCATTATGGAAATTTTGAAATTAGAATAGAAATTCTCAACAGGGTGCCACCCAGGGTTTTGTGGTATTCTAACAATAGTAAGACAATTTTTCTGGTATTCATGTTACCAAAATAGGACCGAGATTTTTGTCCAGTTATTCAGGAAGGAGGCCAAGAGGCACTTAAAATTCTACGAATCCGAGGGGAGGCAAGAGTCAAACCATGGGTAAAGGGAAAATTATGAAAAAATGAGATAATTTTAACCCCACAGAGCTGGATATAATGTAGAACATTACACTTAATTGTTATTTAGTCAATTTTCTCTATTTACATTTGAACTTTAATTCATAATAGAAACACAGAAATCTGTTCTAGGAGGCCTCTTTATTTTTACAACACTAGAATTTTCCTGAGGGCAAAATATTGCATGCTTAGGTATTTGTTTCTTTGCATCCAACAATACTATCACCAACCTCCTGGTAGCAGCATTTTATATGGTTTTAAATCCCATCTAGTCCACTTAATAGTTGTGCTACATTGGTTTCCTCACTTCCTGGAATTTCTGTTTTCTCTTCTTGAAATTAGATTAATTGGTTTTTCATAGAGGTATTTTAATAATACATGTGAAAGCAAACATTTTAGTAATGCCCCCAAATATTACATGTGAAATCAAACATTTTAGTAATGCCCCCAAATATTAGTTCTTTCTCAATTAAAAAGCAAGATGTAACACAAAAATTAAGTGGGCACTTAAAATATCAAGTATATTGATTTACAAATAGTATGAGTAACTTCACTTTGGTATCTGCTAGTCATTAACAACTTTTTGAAAAATGTACATTAATGGCTTTCTAAACAGTAGATAATAGTTAATTCGTAGTGTAGTGTTAGATATTTTATATCTCATATTAAATTCCTTTGTATTCCTATTGCCAACAATTTCAGATTCTCAGAGCTTTTTACCTGCATATTGCTGTAAGTTTGTTGTTTAGTCGCTAAATCGTGTCTGACTCTTTTGCGACCCCATGAACTGTAGCCCGTTAGGCTCCTCTGTCCATGGGATTTTCCAGGCAAGAATACTGAAGTGGGTTGCTATTTCTTTCTCTTGCCATAGCTTGATCCTCTGCAATTCATATTTATATCACTATTATTAAAATTATAAAATGAATCAGTAATCTTGGAATTTTCTATTCAAATACTGCTATTCAAATTTCAAAATAGAAATTTTCTATTCAAAGCTTTTATTTAAAGGCTTCACATAGTCCATTTACTATACCTCTATGTTTTTTCCCTTGTAGTGTCTGGCTCTAAAACTCATAACTCTTGTTTAGATATTCCTATGCCCACATCTTATATTTCAGAAGCTGATTTCCCTTCTACAAATATGTTTTCAGTGTCTCTGCATCCTTTTGCTCAAGCCAAACTTTCTGTAGGAATAACACCACCGCCTAAAACAACTTGCCTCCTGCTTCTCACCTGTTCGTCAGAATTCTGCATATCTCTCCTAATTTGGGTTAAATGGGATGTTCTTCAGAAAGAAGATTTCCCTTACGATCCTGAGGAAAAATGACTCCTCTGTCTTCTCTAAATGTTCACGTCAGACCATATATGCACTCATACGCACATATAAGTACATCCACATCCATACAGACATGCACACACATGCGTATTATGGTGGTGACAGTATTGTGTCTTAGTTTTAGCTTCTCTCTCCACACTCATTTACTCTCTAACTAGATTATTAGCCTAATAGGTAGTCTTTTTTGTTTCCATAATCTCTGTTACCTAGGGAATGAAATGAATCTCTCAATCCTTTTTTTGGATGAGGTTACTGTGCCACAGCTGGAGAAGGAAATGGCAACCCACTCCAGTATTCTTGCCTGGAGAATCCCAGGGATGGAGGAGCCTGGTGGGCTGCCGTCTATGGGGTCATACAGAGTCAGACACAGCTGAAGCGACTTAGCAGCAGCAGCAGCAGCACTGTGCCACAACAACGAATATTTTCAAATGAGAAGAAACTAAGAAGTAGAGGGAAGGAGCCATCTGGTAGTAGAGATGTCACATGAGGAATTTGGCGTGCTGGTGCCGGGAGTGGGGAGAGGGAGGAGACAAAAAAAAGAATTTCCGAGCAAAAACAACAGGGTCACAAAGAATGCAAGCCTATGTATATGTAAGTGATACTATTTCATGTTCATGGCTAACGGTAACTGCACCTTTAGAGAAATAGTGATAAAATAGCTGTACAGTCAGTTTGAGAAAGAGGAAGAACACTGTGTTTCCAAATGAAAAGGCTTGCCTTGTCGTCCCCTCTTCACAAATGTTCTGGACTGCTCTGATTGCACACTTTCACCCACAGAATTGTGACATCACTCCTCTCGATAACATTCAGATCTCCCCCATGACTTCCTAAATCTATTGCAAATTCTGTAGTTTATTTTTAAGATCTTCTGTGATCTTTTGATCTTTTGCCACCTTTCAAAGTTCTTTTTTGCTGTGTGCGTGTTACGCTCAGTCGTGTCCAACTCTTGGCGACCCCACAGACTGTAGCCCATCAGGCTCCCCTGTCCATGATACTCTCCCGGCAAGAATACTGGAGTGGGTTGCCATTTCCTCCTCCAGGCGATCTTCCCAACCCAGGGATTGAACCCAGATCTTCCGAATTACAGGCAGATTCTTTACTGTCTGAGTCACCAGGGAATATTGAAGGCTTTGCCATACAGGATTGCTCCCATTTTGAACACATTGCCTGGGCTTTCCAGTGCCACACTGTTCTCACAGGCTTTGCTCTGATTGGAATACACTGCCACCTAACCAGTTCTCATTTCCTAAAATATCCATCTCTGCTTATGTATTGAACTGCTACTTATGCTGCAAAACATTATTGAAAAATCAATTTTGGGGGAGAATTTTCCAGATACCTAGCATTATTTTCACAAATGTATTTCTTCATTATGCACTCTAATTTCAAGAATGCATAGAAATTATATTCTGTTTTCTGTTTATATACTTCTTATGCTCATATTAGTTTACAAATTTCTGACATGGAGCACGCCTTTTACAATACTGCACATGGATGAGACAAAAATATTCCTGGAATTTACACATGAATGATAGGGGCTGGTTTAATGGGTAAAGCCAAAATAAAGTTAGCAAAGTGAAATTTTATATTTTTATATGATATTGTAGAAAATGTAATTTCACATAAATTAAATTAAGAAGTTAGTATGGAGTATGGTAATCCGGCCTTTACAACAAAAGCATCAGTTGGTGAATTTCACAGTTAGCAAAGGTTGACAAATATCAGGAAACCAAAAACATAAAGAGACATCTTCAGAGAGGCATCTTAATCTAACATTTTGTTGTCAAAAAATAACTTAAGAAAAAGACAGCTTTTAGGTTTTTAACGCTCAGGATTTTCAGTTTCTAATTAATTCTTGTTCTCAGAAAAACCCTTAATGAGAGTGGTAACTAAAATTCTTGATGGCAGTATATCTTGAGTTCTCTATTAAAGGGCCATTGCTAAATTCCTACTCATTAAGACCTTAATTCTCCTACCCCTCAGCTTTCTATGATTTCTCTATCTAGTCTCAATTTGAGCATTCTATTCAATGAAGAAAATGCATTTATCTGAACCCCACACTTTCAAAAAAAATTATCATTCCTCTCTTCTCAAAAAAATCAAAAGCAAAACCAGGTGAGGTTATTTTTAGGATTACATTAAAAGACAAAATTAAAATTCAAGAAAAAAAATTAGCAACATATAAAATACACATAAAATCTAATAGAAATAATAGTAGTTATTTTAGGTGACATTTCTCTTTGAAAATTCTTATTTGTTCAGTTGGTTAGATTTCACATTCAGTGTTCTAAATTCAGTTTCAGTCTACCTTTCAATTTCTATTTTGCATTTGAGATATGTTCATTAACAGTCCATCTTGTGTATGGTGTGTGATTTGGTATAATAACCTCAAAAATAATAGAATATTCAGCCATAATCTCTAACCTTTAGCAGAGATAGCTATAGCACACACACAATTTTATAACTTAGACATAGTAGCAAGGACAATTAAACATTATCAGGAAAATGTTAAGTCAATTTTCTTTCGAAGTCATTCAGTCCAAAAAATAAAAATATCTGTGTTTTAAACAAAATTGTTTTAACCTTTAAATTCAATGGGTAATGAAAAACATTCAGAATTTTACACATTATTTAAAAGATACAATATACATAAGTTTGGAATGAATGCAATGGATGTCATATAATGCCACTTACAATAGAGAAACAACAAAAGGTGAAATGAATAACCTTATTTCAACTAATAGCTCATTGTACATGTTGGGAGAAATTTCAGTCCTCCCTCATTTGAACTCTTCTACAATAGTTGATGAAATAAGAATAATTCAGCCCTTTCCATGAGCTGCTCCACAACAAAATTCTGTCAGTATTCTCTCTGCCGAAGTGCTATAATTAGAACTTGCTGGAAGCAAAATTACAGTGATAAATAATTATATTTTCTCTACTAACAGCACATGTGGGAATACAATGGAGATAAACACAATGAGAAAGAGAGAGACAGAGCATTCCTTCTGCCTAACATGTTTGATAAAAGCTGCACCAGAGACAGGCTACAAACTTAGTATGCAAGTGGTAACTCATTCTCATGAACCCAGAACTCCCCAGTTTGTCAATGTCGAGGAAAAAAGAGTCCTTGGCATTCTTCAGAAATCACTGACAGTGCCATGTAAAATGCTCTTCCATAGGTCATTATGGGTCAGTCTAAGAATCTCTGTATTCTCTTTATCTGTCACTTTGCAATTTTCTCTACAAGTTTTTAGTTTTCCTTCTTGGCACATCATGATTAAACAAACATCGGGATTGCCAAATAAACACAGGTGGATTAGCTGTGCAAACATGACCTACAAATGACATGGAAGATGTACCCCATAGAAAGTGCTTTTCTATAGCATAATAGACAAACGTTGAATTGACAGTTGTAGAAAATTGTTCTTTTGCCAAAATTTCCCAGAGGAATCATATTATGGAAACTGAAGTTTTTTTCTTTTCCCCAAAAAGGAGTGTGATGCCTGCTCACACAGGATACCCTCTCCTTTAAGATCCTTTAATCTCTACTGGCTCTACCCAGTGCTTCATCTCTTCCTCACTCTGTTCTCTAATATAGTGAGGTGTCCAGAAATCCCGTCTAGTCTAAAACATCATCCAGCTCAGCTCTGTCTGAGAAAGTTGGTGGAGCTGAAAATTTGGGATTCAAGGTAGGTCTCACTTCTTGAAGAATTAGAGATTGAACAGAATGAAAAGTAAATAAATTACCAGATATGTTGTTTTAGAAACACAGATCATCCTTTAAATCTCTAGGCTGATTGAGAAAGCTTCTCCTGCAGATGTAAGCATTAGCCTTACATGGAAATAGTCTGTTCAGTAAGGGCTATCTGTGCATGTTGATGAGGTGAAACCCAGATAGGCTTATAATATCCTCCCTATTTGTTTTGAAGGGCCATTGTGTGTGGGGCAGGTGGGATAGGAAAAGGCAGAGAATGGGGTAGTATAATATAAGCTGTATTACTGGACTTGTGGCTCAACTGGTAAAGAATCTTCCCACAATGCTGGAGACCTGGGTTTGATCCCTGGGTTGGGAAGATCCCATGGAGAAGGGAAAGGCTACCCACTCCAGTATTCTGGCCTGGAGAAGTGCATGGACTGTAGAGTCCATGGGGTTGCAGAGTCATACATAACTGAGTGACTTTTACTTTCATGTTCATGGAAATTTTATATGAAACTAAAAGAACACAATATTTTGTGGCCTTTTTTATATAAGCAAGCCTTCCACATATCTTCCCCAAGAAGTTGACTCTACTAGTTTTTAGTGCTCTTTTCCATGAACCATACACTCAAAGTTAGGTAGAGTCCTGTGTTTTCTGAGATCCAGTTCCTCCAACATTTTTCCCAATAGTAGCCTAGTTATTTCCACAGAACTTTTTCTCTCCATAGTTTTGCTCCATGTGAGTAGATGTTATAATTTCAAAACAAACAAAAAACAAATCTATTTGTCCTAAATTATGTTCAACCTATTTAGCATTGCAGTGATTGCTCTGTACCTGGGACAAATAGCCTCTGGAAGTTTGAATAAGTGAGGGCATTATGTTTTTTCTTCCACAATCTGGCCACCAGGTAGTCACTGGCAATGAAAAAGTATTAGATTAAATGCTTCTTAGAATCTCAGAGACATAAAGCAATTCAATCCCTTCCTATGGCACGAGGAAGGTCAACTATCTTCCCTCCAGTGCTCCAAGATGGATGATGCTTTTCTGTTCTGAGGGTTGAGACATAACATATTGTCATTTGGTTAGGCTACAGAAGCAGCCAAGGGCCAACAGTTTGCATTAACAAAAGGATCTAGATTTTTGACCCTTGCGTGAAGAACATAGGCCTTTCACATAAGAATAAGGCTATGTCACCTCTGTAAATTGTTGTTTTTCAGTCACTAAGTCATGTCTGACTCTTGGCAACCCTGTAGCATGCCAGGCTCCTCTGTTCTCCACTATCTCCTGGAGTTTGCTCAATTTCCTGTTCATTGAGTGGGTGATGCTATCTAACCATATCATCATCTACTGTCTTCCTCTCCTATTGCCTTCAGTCTTTCCCAACATTGGGGTCTTTTCCATTGAGTCAGTTCTTTGCAGAAGGGGGCCAGAGTATTGGGAGCTTCAGCTTTAACAACAGAGCTGCCAATGAATATTCAGAATTAAATATTAACTGGCTTGAACTCCTTGCTGTCCAAGGTATTCTCAAGAGTCCTCTCCAGAACCACTTTTCTAAAGCACTAATTCTTCAGTACTCAGCCTTCCTTATGGTCCAAATCTCTCATCCATATGTGACTGCTGGAAAAACTATTGTTTCAACTCTATGGACCTTTGATGGCAAAGTGATGTCTCTGCTTTTTAATATGCTGTTTCACTTTTTCACAGCTTTCTTTTCAAGGAGCAAGCTTCTTTTAACTTCATGACTGCAGTTACTGTCCAAAGTGATTTTGGAGCCCAAGAAAATAAAATCTGTCATTGCTTCCACTTTTCTTCCTTCTATTTTATGTAAGTGATGGCTCTAGATCCATGATCCTAGTTCTTTGAATGGTGAGTTTGAAGGCAGCTTTTCCACTTTTCTTTTTCATTCTGATCAAGTGCGGAGAAGGCAATGGCACCCCACTCCAGCACTCTTGCCTGGAAAATCCCACGGATGGAGGAGCCTGGTAGGCTGCAGTCCATGGGGTCGCTAAGAGTCAGACACGACTGAGCGACTTCACTTTCACTTTTCACTTTCATGCACTGGAGAAGGAAATAGCAACCCACTCCAGTGTTCTTGCCTGGAGAATCCCAGGGACGGGGGGAGCCTGGTGGGCTGCTGTCTATGGGGTCACACAGAGTTGGACATGGACATGACTGAAGCGAGTTAGCAGTAGCAGCAAGAGGCTCTTTAGTTCCTCTTCACTTTCTGCCATTAGAGTGGCATCATCTGCATATCTTAGGTTATTGATATTTCTCCTGGAAATCTTGATTCCAGCTTGTGCTTCTTCCAGCCCAGTATTCACATGATGTGCTCTGCATATAAGGTAAATAAGCAGGGTGACAATATACAGCCTTATCCTTTCCCAACTTCGAACCAGTCAATTGTTCCATGCCCAGTTCTAATTGTTGCTTCTTAACCAGCATACAGGTCTCTCAGAAGACAGAAATATCCAATTTGCTGTAATTCACACAGTCAAAGACTTTAGCATAGTCAATGAAACAAAAGTAGATGTTATACAGGAACTCATTTACTTTCTCCATGATCCAATGAATGTTGGCAATTTGATTTCTTGTTCCTCTGCCTCTTCAAAACCCAGCTTGTACATCTGGAATTTCCTGGTTCATGTGCTACTGAAATCTAGCTTGAAGGATTTTCAGCATAATTTTTCTGGCATCTGAAATGAGCACAATTGTACAGTAGTTTGAATATTCTTTGGCATTGCTCTTGTTTGGGAATGGAATTAAAATTGACCTTTTCCAGTCTGGTGGCCATTACTAAGTTTTCCAAATTTGCTGATATATTAAGTGCAACACTTTAACAGCATTATCTTTTAGGATTTTATAAGCCCTTCTGAAATTCCATCACCTCCATTGTTCATACTAATGCTTGTTCATAGTTTTGTTCATACTAATGCTTCCTAAGGTGTACTTGAGTTCACACTCCAGGACGTCCAGTTCTAGGTGAGTGATCATACCATTGTGGTTACCTGGGTTATTAAGACCTTTTTCATCTAGTTCTTCTGTGTATTCTTGCCACTTCTTCTAAATCTCTTCCACTTTTGTTAGATCCTTACTGTTTCTGTCCTTTGCCATGCCCATCCACATCCTTGCATGTAATTTTCCCTTGATATTTCCAGTTTGCCTGAAGAGATCTCTAGTGTTTATCATTTTATTGTTTCCCTCTATTTCTTTGTATTGTCCATCTAAGAAGGCCTTCTTTTCTCTCCTTGTTCTTCTCTGTAACTCTGCATTCAGTTGGGTATATCTTTCCCATTGTCCTCTGCCTTTCACTTCTCTTCTTTCCTCAGCTGTTTGTAAAGCTTTCTCAGACAACCACTTTTGCTTTCTTGTACTTCTTTTTCTTTGGGATGGTTTTGGTCACCGTCTCCTGTACAATGTTATGAACCTCCATCCATAGTCCTTCAGACATTCTCTCTATCAGATCTAATTTCTTGAAGCTATGTGTCATTTTCACTGTATAATCATAAGGGGTTTGATTTAGATCATACTTGAATGGCCTAATGGTTTTCCCTACTTTGTTCAATTTAAGCCTGAATTTTGCAGAAAGGAGCTCACGATTTGAACTACTGTCAGGTCCAGGTCTTGTTTTTGCTGACTGTTTATAGCTTCGCCATCTTTGTCTACAAAGGCCATAATCATTCTGATTTTGGTATTGATCATTTAGGATGCTGTCCGTGTTTAGAGCTGTCTCTTGGGTTGTTGGAAAAGTGTGTTTTCTATAAACAGTGTGTTCTGTTGACAAAACAGCCTTTGCCCTGTTTCATTTTGTAGTCAAGCTTGAATTTGCTTGTTATTCTGGGTATTTCTTGGCTTCCTACTTTTGCCTTCCAATCCCCTATAATGAAAAGGATATCTCTCTTGGTGTTGTTTCTAGCAGTTGTTGTAGATCTTCACAGAACCAGTCAACTTCAGCTTCTTCAGCATCAGTGGTGGACACATGGATTACTGTGATGTTGAATAGCTTGGCTGGGAAACAAACCGAGATCATTTTGTCATTTTCCTTTTCATACTCTCCATGGCATTCCCCAGGCAAGAATACTGGAGTGGGTTGCCACTTCCTTCTCCAGTGGACCATGTTTTGTCAAAACTCTTCACTATGGCCCTTCTGGCTTGGGTTCCCCTGCACAGCATGTTCATAACTTCACTGAATTATGCAAGCCCTTTTGCCATGACAAGGCTGTGATTCATGAAGGGGATCTCCCTAAATACTTGTCTTGAGTACCATCATTTTCACCAGTGGATAATTATTTCTAATATCCCTTGGAGCCACCAACATTGAATTGATGTACTTGGACCTTATGAAAGTTCTATTCTGAATCTTTACATTTTCTCAGTGATGTAAGAAGCAAGGTCATCCACTGAAAGTGAAGGTAAGTAAGAAGTATTGGAGGGTGAGGAAATAAGAGAAGTATGAAGTCTTTAAGGAGACAGGAGAATGGGAGGATTGGGAAGTGTAGTTTTATTAGTTGGCAGTATCATGAGTCCATTTATAGTTTCTGGTCATGGTTTCAAGGTTGATCACCTTTGTGGCACAATTTTCTCATGACCATTCAACTGTTTGTTCGCAGATGTGGAGTAGGCAAAGAATTGGATATAAGTGGAGTTAGAATTGCATCTCATGGTTTATGCTTAAGTATTTTCAAAGAAAATACAGCACAAATATAAAAACAATGTTTGTGATGTAAACTGTGTACTTCCACCACCAAGTCTTCTGAAGTTCATTATTACTTATCCAAATTAACAGTCTCAAAGATTCTAAATAGAAAATATCTGCATGAGCAGCTTGTTTAAACTAGGTTCTTATTGTTATCCCACCCTATTTGGTATCCAACAAAACACTTATTAAGATTAAAAATTAATCTATTTCTTGATTCAATTTGTCACTCTCTTTCTTTGAAATTTTATGCCCCAAACGTCAGGCAACATTTATCAGTTTTTGTTCAATATTCTATTCTCAGTGCCTAACACAATGTCAACAAAGGTCCATCTAGTCAAAGCTATGGCTTTTCCAGTAGTCACATATGGACATGAGAGTTGGACTATAAAGAAGTTGAGTGCAAAAAAATTGATGTTTTTGAATTGTGGTGTTGGAGAAGACTCTTGAGAGTCCCTTGGACTCCATGGAGATTAAACCTGTCCATCCTAAAGGAAATCAGTCCTGAATATTCATTGGAAGGACTGACGCTGAAGCTAAAACTACAATACTTTGGCCACCTGATGTGAAGAACTTATTTGAAAAGACCCTGATGCTGGGAAAGATTGAAGGCAGGAGGAGAAGGGGACGACAGAGGATGAGATGGTTGGATGGCATCTCTGACACTCTGGACATGAGTTTGAGTAAGCTCTGGGAGTTGGTGATGAACAGGGAGGCCTGGTGTGCTGCAGTCCATGTGGTTGCAGAGTTGGACACAACTGCTGCTGCTACTGCTAAGTCACTTCAGTCGTGTCCAACCCTGTGTGACCCCATAAACGGCAGCCCACCAGGCTCCTCTCTCCCTGGGATTCTCCAGGCAAGAATACTGGAATGGGATGCCATTTCCTTCTCCCTGGACACAATTAAGCGACTGAATTAAACACAATGTCTGGCACAACATAGTAAATAATCAATATGTATTTATGGACTGAGTAAGTAAATGAAGAAGTAATATTAGGAACTAAATTAAGGAAAGAAGGAAACAATCTGGCTGTGGTTTGCATTATATGATTTATTGGGTTTTTTGAGCCAAGAAATTCTGTTTTACTACCTTTTCTTGTAGCACAATTATACATCGGTTATTGACCTGGGAAGCAGAAAGAACTAGAGCCAGTTTTCTCTTCCCTACACTTCTCCTTCCTATTTCTCCAAAACATTTCCCAAAAGAAAATTACACAGTCAATCACCCATTCGAGATGAAGCGATTATCTAAATTATGAAGAATCACGGAATACAAACTTTTCAGAAACACTAACATATGAATTCACTTTCATTTGAATTTTGAATTTTGATTTAACATAAGCTGACTTTACAACTCTCTCCTACTTCAGCCCCACCCACAGTAGGTTAGGTTATCATTCTTAGTTATTATCCTTCGCAAGGCTTCAAATACAACGCTTGTGTTAAAACTTCGGGTGACCCTACATTGGCTGCTTCACCTGATGAATAACACTCAGTATCTTTGGAACTTCTTTTTATACATCCTTACTTGCAACAACACATTTTTATTTCCTAGTCTCATTTCTTTCCCATATTCTCTACAGTTCTCCATTTGTTTTTCATGTCTTCCTGTGAACCTACACTGCCTTGCAGATCTGAGTCATATTCTCTTTTTTAAAATAATTTATTTTTTAATTGAAGGAAAATTGCTTTACAGAATTCTGTTGACTTCAGCATACATGTTCTACCTTTTCAGATATCAAGATCTTACTCTCAGTATTCTTCCAATAGTCTTCACCCAAGCCCAACAATAGGCTTCAAGAAGCCCTGCATTCTTGTAAATTTAGCATCAAGAAAACCTATCTTTTTAAATACACAGATTATTTTCATTTAGGTACAGAATGAAGAAAGACATGAGGAATAAAGAATTAGCCAGGGCCACTGGCAACAGTCAAGCCATGAATTAAGAGACAAAGACATATACAACCAGTACAGTTTTTTATTTGAATTAACCTATCTTCATTAGGATAGAAAATCTCTTCCAATAATCTTTATTAATATAAGAAACTGGACCTTTTGACTGGAAGGTATTTCAATCCACTAAGTGCTTACCATGATTTGGACAAACTCACTGCCAGGCAAGGAAGTTTGCACTTTCTTCCTTTGGCTTTTTGCCTTAACAGTGAAGCCTAACTTAAAAAACAAAAAAGTGTATGAGATATTCTTCAGCTTAGTTCAGTCACTCAGATATATATGATCCTTTGCGACCACATGGACTGCAGCACAGAGGCTTCCCTGTCCATCACCAACACCCTGAGTCTACTCAAACTCATGTCCATAGAATCAGTGATGCCATCCAACCATCTCATCCTCTGTCATCCCCTTTTCTCCTGCATTCAATCTTTCCCAGTATCAGAGTATTTTCAAATGAGTCAGTTCTTTGCATAAGGTGGCCAAAATATTGGAGTTTCAGTTTCACCATTAGTTCTTCCAATGAATATTCAAGACCGATTTTCTTTAGGATTGACTGATTGGATCTCTTTGCAGTCTAAGGGACTCTCAAGAGTCTTCTCCAACACCACAGTTCAAAACCATCAATTCTTTGGTGCTCAACTTTCTTTATGGTCCAACTTTCACATTCATACATGACTACTGGAAAAACCACAGTTTTGAATAAATGGACCTTTGTCAGCAAAGTAACGTCTCTGCTTTTTAATATGCTGTCTAGGTTGGTTTTTGCTATATAGCTTTTCTTCCAAGGAGCAAGCGTCTTTTAATTTCATGGCATTCACTATCTGCAATGATTTTGCACCCCAAAAAGTAGGCTTTCACTGTTTCCATTGTTTCTGAATCTATTTGCCATGAGATGATAGGACTGGATATCATGATCTTAGTTTTCTGAATATTGAGTTCTTCTTTTCTTTCTGCTAGCCGGGTGGTGTCATCTGCATATCTGAAGTTATTGATATTTCTTCCTGCAATCTTGATTCCAGCTTGGGCTTCATCCATCCCAGTATTTCACATGATGCACTCTGCATAAAAGTTAAATAAGCAAAGTGACAGTATACAGCCTTGACCTACTCCTTTCCCAATTTGGAACCAATCTGTTGTTTCATATCTTGTTCTAACTTTTGCTTCTTGACCTACATACAGATTTTTCAGGAGGCAAGTAAGGTGGTCTGGTATTCTTATCTCTTGAAGAATTTTCCACATTTTGTTGTGATCCATACAAAGGCGCTGATGGAGTCAACAAAACAGAAGTAGATGTTCTTCTGAAACTCTCTTGCTTTTCCAGTGACCCAGTAGACGTTGGCAATTTGATCTCTGGTTCCTCTGGCTTTTCTAAATCAAGCCTGAACATCTGGAAGTTCAAAGTTCACCTACTGTTGAAGCCTTTCTTGGAGAATTTTGTGCATTATGTTGCTAGCATGTGAGACGAGTGCAATTGTGTGGTAGTTTGAACTTTCTTTAGCATTGCTGTTCTTTGGGATTGGAATGAAACTGAGCATTTCCAGTCCTGTGGCCACTGCTGAGTTTTCCAAATTTGCTGCCATATGGAGTGCAGCACTTTCACAGCATCATCTTTTAGGATTTGAAATAGCTCAACTGGAATTCCATCACCTCCACCAGCTTTGTTCATAGTGATGCTTCCTAATGCCCACTTGACTTCACATTCCAGGATGTCTGGCTCTAGGTGAGTGGTCACACCATCGGGATTATCTGGGCCATGAAGAATTTGTTTGTATAGTTTTTCTGTGTATTCTTGCCACCTTTTCTTAATATCTTCTGCTTCTGTCAGGTCCATACCATTTCTGTCCTTTACTGTGCCCAGTTCTGTGTGAAATGTTCTCTTGGCATCTCTAATTTTCTTGAAGTGATCTCTAGTCTCTCTAGTCTTTCCCATTCTATTGTCATCCTCTATTTCTCTGCATTGTTCACTGAGGAAGGCTTTCTTATCTTTCCTTTCTATTCTTTGAAACTCTACATTCAGATGGATGTATCTTTCCTTTTCTCCTTTGCCTTTAGCTTCTTTTCTTTTCTCAGCCTTTTGTAAGGCCTCCTCAGACAACTGTTTTGCCATTTTACATTTCTTTTTCTTGGGAATGGTCTTGATCCTTGCCTCCTGTACAATGTCACAAACATCCATCCATAGTTCTTCAGGCACTCTGTCTATCAGATCTAATCCCTTGAATCTACTTGTCACTTCCACTCTATAATCGTAAGGGATTTAATATTCTTATCAGGTATAAAAATGAAACTTTTACTGAGATATTTATTTGAATTTTTGTTTATTAAAAATATTAAGAAAATTTTGTTCTCTTTTTCTTATTTATTTCCTATTAGATGTATTTTCCAAAGAATTTTGGGGAAATTTCCTGCCTTACTAAACAAAAATGCCAATGCAAATGCTGTTAATGAAATTCTGGGACACTCAGCATTGTTATCGTTAACATTAGTACTATCTTGATGATATAGAAGGTTGCAGACATAAGCTAGGCAATTGAATGTGTTGGGAGTTTATCTGAGTTATTTCATTTGAAAGCACAGTATGATATGAGCTTTCTATCTTTCAGATTTATACTTTCTTCCATGGGCCACAGGAAAACTTTTTTTCCAAAAATCTAGTTAGTAAAGGCTTACTCACTTATTTTTTTCCTGGACTAAGTGAAGTTTGAAGTACACTTTGGCTCTGTTAAATATCATGATCCAAGTAAGAGAAATTTAAAACCAAACTCATCCAGATAATTGCCCCAAATCTCTAGATCCCTTTAGTATGTGGACACAGTTTAGAAAATATTTTGGAAGGGATTATATGCTTTATTTTAAAGCAGTTGATTCCTAGGATGAATTCAATAAAAGCGATTTGTCATCACTATTGATTCATGGTAAGTAGCTATCCTGGGAGCTTGGCATTACATGCTAAACTTTAAAACTTTGCAAAACCTAAGAGTTTACCCATTGAAATAGAGTAGTATGGGAAGTTTTTAGAGTTAGATGGAGCTTCAGTAATAGTAATGACTTGAGCAAAGACTTCAAGGAGATTACTAACAGACAGGAGAATAGCCTACCTGTGCCACACCTTCAAGAGGAATTTCTTAAAAATATATTCCAGTAATTTTACATGTGTGAAATCAGCTGTGTTTTGCCTTTTAACTCTACATTTTAAAAAAAATAATTACAGTTAGAAAAATACAAAGTAACTTGCAAAAACTTCTATTTCTTAAATGTTGATCCTCAGAAAGTTCCAATGAAAGGCACCACACATGTTTCTGAGTAATTTTTCACTTATTAAATCATGGTTGTTGTTCAGTCATGTCCAATTCTTTGTGACCCCCAGGGACTGCAGCATGCCAGATTTTCCTGTCCTTCACCATTTCCTGGAACCTGCTCAAACTCATGTCCATCGAGTCAGTGATGCCATCCAACCGTCTCATACTCTGTCATCCCCTCCTCCTCCTGCCTTCAATCTTTCCCACCATCAGGGCCTTTCCCAGTGAGTCAGCTCTTCAAATCAGGTGGCCAAAATATTGCAGCTTAGCTTATGCATCAGTCCTTTTAACGGATATTCAGGGTTGATTTCCTTTAGGATTGATTGGTTTGAACTCCTTGCTGTCCAAGGGACTCTCAAGAGTCTTCTATAGCACCACAGTTTGAAGGCATCAGTTTTTCAGTGTGTAGCCTGTTTTACGGTCCAGCTCTCACAACTGTACATGACTGCTGGAAAAAACCATAGCTTTGACTATATGCAGCTTTGGAGGCAAAGTAATATCCCTGCTTTTTATACATTGTCTAGGTTTAAATCATGGTAGAAACTAGAATGAAGCATTGAATTTTACTTTTCTTTTTTTTATATATATATTTAAAACATAATTTCGAAAGGAAGCAAATATACATTGAGCTTCTTGTGAAGCTCAGACTGAACCCAAACTACATAGTCTGGAGACTAAAAAAAGAGCCTTACAATTTGTCCCTTCCTAGTAAGTAAGATATAACAATTGAAGATATTTTCATTGCCTAATGATCTATTTGATTCCAGAAAAGGAAAAGAGAGACACAGACATCTTTATAATCTTCTTCACAGCTTTAAGGGTCAGAGAACTAAATCCAAACTTCAAAATACCAGAGAGAGAAACAGCATTTCTGAGAAGACGGTGGAGTTAGAAGCACTGGGAATCTAACTTTCTACTCCTACAACAATTACAAAGGATCAGTCTGTATGATATAACTAGTTTGGGACTCTGGAGTTTATTGAAGGCTTGCAAATTTAAGGAAGGCTTAGCTGTTGAAATGTGTTAATTTTTCTCAATTTCAGCTGTTAGTTTGGAAGTAGTTACTCACTCCATACCTACAGTCATGTGCACATTTCCCCACTGTGACTTCCATGCAGCTTGGGGGAGCAAGGATGGACAATAAGAACTCTGTCCTCCAAATATAAGGAACCTATGTTTTGGTCACCACTTGCTGCTTCTGATTACAGAGTTACAGACAAACAGGCAGGCAACCATTACTGTGGCACCTCCTCTCACTATTGCAAGTACCTGCCCTTCACCTGAAGTGACTTCCAGGGGGTTTAAAGTACCATTTCCTGGCCCTCTTTCTAATTTTTATTTCCTTTTTTGAAACTGGGACATTAAATACCAAGATGTTCAAAAGCAACTGTGTATAGAGGATAAATTATAAATTCACCACACATGCTCAGGGAAAAGTATACACTCAGAAGACATTTGAAGAAACCTAAAATTTGTACCTCAGGATTCAGCACAGAGATGGGTTACAACGACAAAAGAAAGAAAACTTGCAAGCAAAAACGATAAACTATTGATCAGGAGAAAATGTGATTCCTAGAGTTTTCTCATTACTAGATATAAATATCTGGTTTTACACAAAAAATCACATCATATAAAGAAATAAGAAAGTATGGCCTATTTAAGTATTCAAAAGGAAAAATATATCAATGGAAAATATACCTGAGAAAGACCTTACGGCAGATTGCCTTTACAGACTTCAAAGACAATCATCTTGAAGATGCTCAAAGAACTAAAGAAAAACATGGAAAAATTCAAGAAAGTTATGACTGGAAATATCAGTTAAGATATAGGAAATATAAAAAGAAGCCAGAAAATTCTGCAACTAAGCAGTACAGTAACTGAAATGAAAAATTCACCAGAGTGATTCAAAGCAAATTTGAACAGGCAGAAGAAATAATCCGCATTGAGATTTCCCGGGGGGAGGGAGGAGGGAGGGAGGAGGGAGGGGGGTTCTGGAGGGGGAACATATGTAAACCCATGGTGATATCATGGCATTGTATGGCAAAACTAAAAAAAAAAAAAAAGAAATAATCCGCAACAGCAAAGATAGTATAACTGAAATTATTGAATTTGAGGAACAAAAAGAAAAAACAAATTGAATAAACTTAAAGAGAATGTAAAGGAATTGTGGACACCATCAAGCCAATTAATATACACACTATGGAAGTCACATAAAGAGAATAAAGAAAGCTGCAGAGATAAAATATGAAAAAATAATGACTTAAAATTCCCAAGTTTGATCAAATACAGGAATATAAATATCTGAGAAGCTTGGTGAGTTCTATGTAGGATAAACTGAAAAGAACCACACCAGGACATCTTATAACCAAATTGTAGAAAGCCAGAGATAAGACATAATCTTAAAAGCAGAAAGAGAGAAGTGATTCATCACATACAAGAGATCCTCAATAAGTTATCATTCAGATTTCTCATTAAAAACTTTGGAGGCCAGAAGACAGTGGGCTGATATATTCATATTGTTAAAAAAAAAGAAACTATCAAGCAAAAATCCTTTATCTGACAAAACTGTTCTTCAAATGTGAGAAACTAAAACATTTTTAGCTAAACAAAGGCTGAAGGAGTTTATTAACACTAGAAATGCTAAAGGGAGTTTCACAAGTGAAATGCAAGGATACCAAACAGGACCGCAAAGCCAAATCAACAAATAAAGAGCACAGAAATGGTAAATACATGTTGATTATAAAAGTATTATTTTAACTTTAGTTTATAGTTCCACATTTTTCTTTCTAGATAACTTAAGAGACTTATTAAAAAATGATGCTTTTGTTCAAATAATATCAGTTTGCAAACTTTTCATAAATAATTAAAGAGGAGGGAATAAACCTTAATTCATTCTATGAAGCCTATGTTACTCTAATACATATGCACACAAAGACATTATGAAAAAACTACAGACCAACAACCCTTATGAATATTGATGTGAAAATGCTCAATAAAATACTAGCAAACAGAATTCAGCAGCATATTAAAAGGATTATATATCTCATCCAAGTGGGATTTATTCCTAGAATATAAGGATTGTTTGATGTACAAAAATTAATCAATGTAATACACCATATTAACAAAATAAAGAGAAAAATTATCTTGATGCAGAAAGAGTATTCACAAATTCAAAACCCTTTCATGACAAAAATATTCTCTCAATTAGATGAGGCACATCTCCTTGAGGGCAGGAGTTCTGTTCTACGCATCTCTGTGTCTCAGGCAGAGAAGAGCATGGGCTCACAATGATTTATTACATATATGGATGAATTATGCAATACACTAAAATGGCAGGAGCCTATTTCTGCCAATAATAAACATTTTAGAGAAAGAGGCCCTTCCTGATTGCTAACACTTTTCTTCTGTAACTTTAAGACACTGTGAATATATATTTAATAGAAGTAATAGCCAGGTGAAAGGATTTTCCCTCAGAAATGTGTGATATCTTCCAGAGTTGAAGTGGGGGTTACAGTTTCAATGACAGTTACAGATGGAATCTTTGCATCAGGCACTGAATGAAACAGAACCAACTGCAATAATTGAGCTCATTTGCAGTTCGTTGTTTTCATAAAACATAGCCATCAATCAACTGAAACCAGCTGCTCAATTTTCAGAAGCATTGGGTGAAATTCTTTGCTGAAAAGGATAATAAACTCAAGACTAAAATACATGCGAACCACCTAATTCAGAATTACCCTGCTAGTACTTTATTAAACTATTACAGAATAAAACCATTTCCCCCATTGAACTTCTGAATTTGTCCAGAGTTCTAATAACTTCCATGAGTCAGGTAAAACTTCTTGTTTTTGCAAAGTTCTCATAATGTGCTTCTGATAAATGGACACAGTTAAGGCGATCTTGAAGGGATCTTTTTTTCAGCTGAAAAATACAATTTTAATCACAAAGAAGAACGCACCTGCCAACACAGGATACAGAAGAGACACGGGTTTGATCCCTGGACAGGGAAGATTCCCTAGAGGAGAGCATGGCAACCCATTCCAGTATTCTTGTCTGGAGAATTCCATGGACAGAGGAGATTGGTGGGCTACAGTTCATAAGGGTCGCAGAAAGTCGGACACGAAGTGACTTAGCATGCACACATACATGATGCACAGACTCCAACTCTCGATCAGACTTATTTTTCTCACTACCCCTGAAGTATATGCTGACCACTTTTGGTGCACCTTTTCATTGCATCCTAAGTTCCCCAGAGATTTAGGATTTGCAAAGTAATCTTCTATGACCAATTATTATGCTCAAAACATCTTAGTTTTCCCTTTGTGTGTTACAAAATTCTGGTTAATGTTATCAGTGGTGTTTGGCACTTTAGCTCCAAGTTTCCACCTCATGAATTGACTTCTTATCCTCAGGATGTGTGATAGAAATTACATTGTCAGTACTATGCTTTGGTTTTTATGTATATAGTATGATTAATGCATTCAGAACCAAAAGACACATATTTCTTCACTGCAGACTTGGATACATGCATTAGCCACTTTCTCCCATCTTAGATCAATTCCTATTATCAGAACACTGTTTAGTACCACTTGGGCAACATCTAGATCTGCTTTTTTTTTTTTTCCTTCAGCTGAATCACTCTGTGATGTCAATAGCTCTGACTCTAAAACTGAATCCACTATGTCAATTTTAATGGCCAGGCTGTGGGTCATTTGTCTGTCTAAGCTCTATTCTATGAATGCGACTTGGTTTTAGAAGTAAAATAATTGCTAAACTCTTTCTGGAAGATATTTTATTCAAAAGGAGAATGAAAAACTAAGCTTGAATTGGCACTGAATTGTCCACTAGCTGAACACCTATGATTTAAATAAAAAACCAGGATTTTCCTGCATTCAAAGTTCAAATCTGAAAAAAAGATAGACATAAAAGAATGAATTAAAAAATATGAACAAAAGACACAAAACATGAAAAGGAATTATAGATGATGTGCCATCAATCATGAGCTAAAATATAACACATATAAAATTGGATAAATAATCTATGCAAGGGAAATATAATGAAAAAAGCATGACTATATAAAAGTGCATGCAATTTGGGGAATAGAAAGTGGTTCCATCTAACCTGATAGGTCAGCCATGAAAATTCAAAGATTTTGAGTGGAAAATAAGCTGAGATATCAATCTGAGTAAACACTAATGAGTCAGATTATATAATCTATACATCTTACAAATTCAACCAGTGACTCTCAACCATCAGTATCCCTAAGAATAACCAGGAAGCTTGCTAAAGGTAAACTTTAAAATCTATCCACAGAGGTTCTGATTCAGTACATCTAGAGTGGACTTAAGAAATGTGCATATTTAACAAGTACTCCAGGAGATTTTGATTCAGATCAATACCACCCTTCAATCCAGGTTAGTGGGGTCCCTGTGCCAGGCTCTCACCTAAGGGGCTCTTTGAGCTTTGGAGTGTCTTTCTCAAGTCTTTTCAAGCTCTCCTACAATATTTGGGATCAGCTGAGCTGGCAGAATGGCACATCCTGGGTCTCACATAGCCCCCCCCCTTTTTTTTTTGGTCCCAATCTCTCTCCTGCATGGTGTGCTCCAACCTCCCACCACAGTGAAGGGCTTAACACACATCCAAGGAGCTCCAGGGCTTGTACCCATAGAGTTGTTCCATGGCGCTAGAATTGCCTCCAAGGGATCATGTGAAATTGTGTTGCTGAAATAGTGGTTCCACTCAATTTAAGGTGACTCTCCCATTGCACACAGAACAAGTTCAGGTCTCTAGGCTATCTATAGCCTTAACACTTGGACTGGGGTGCCCCTCTGCTCTCAAGCACCCGAGTGTGGCAAGTTTGATGACAGGCATGCTATGTACCCTTTGTCACTAGAATCCAGTGAGGTTTGTCCATTCCCTTTACCAGGTTTGTGCCATGAGTCAGGAAGCCAGTCACAGGTAACCACTTACTGCTCCATCTGCCTCCCCCCCAAAAAAAGGCCATTTTAATTGATATTCTCTCTTGCTTCTGATTAATGTGATTACTTCCCGATAGTCTAGGTCAGTCTTAAGCCATACCAGATGAGAGATGGAAATCGCTATGATTTCTACATAACTCAGTTGAAGAAATACTTGTTAACTACCTAGAAAGTTCCAGACATGATGCAGGGTTTGAAGATGAGAGGAAGAAATTTTGTAAAGGTTATTGAACAAATGAAAGGATGGCTCTAGGTTCTAGAACTTTCAAAAGTCAACATTTATCTCAAGTCTTTGCTGGAGAAAGATCACTTATTTAGAACTTTACTTTGGGTCACAATTGGCAAGGTTTTTCAGAGTTGATCCTCAATTGACTGTTAAATTGCTTGACAAAGCTTTAAGAAATGAAAATAATCTTAGTGAAGAGAATCTGATTAAGTTACCATTCATGAGTTTAAGATTCTATCTACATTTTTTCATCATATTCAATAGTAAGCCTCTTCATTGAACATTTAACATGCACCTACATGTAAACTCAGTAAACAATAGGTAACAATTGCCATTTTTTAAACTTACATATTCTTCATGTGAAGTCGCTTCAGTCGTGTCCAACTCTTTGTGACCCCATGGACTGTAGCTTACCTGGCTCCTCTGTCCATGGGATTCTCCCAGCAAGAATACTGCAGTGAGTTGCCATGCCTTTATTCAACATATCCTTACATATCCTTATAGTTTCTTTTTCCCCCCACATATATCTCATACGTGGCAAGTGCTTGTATACTTCAAATTTCTTAGACCTTTATCTTCTACTATCATTTCATAAAATGATTTTATTAGCTTGGATTTGGGGCATCTTTTGATTTCCTCTCTTAATGATGCTTTAATTAAGATTATTTCCAGAAGAATTTCTGTTTACATGGAATGCTGTCTTACAACTTCAGCTTCAAATTAGCCATTACTGACAAGTGTAGAAATGTAACACACAAAAATCTCAATAGTATCTATATTATCGTCTTCAGGTATTTGCAACGGAGTAAAACCTAAATTCTTATTTTTTTTTATTCCAGACCACTTCAAAGCAAAGCTTATAACACTTTAATACATATAAGGATCAAGTAGTGAACCTAATACAGTAGATTGATAGGTCCCAACCGAGATTGTGATCAATTTAGTGTAGAGGAAGGCACTCGTGGTTCTGAGGCACACTTTGAAACACATTTTTCTATTGAGAGGAAATTTAATTAATAGAATCCCAAACTAGAGGGTCTTTTTATATTAGGTAGTGAATTTTCCACTGTTTTCTATATCAATCCCACTAAATTCTGAATTAGTGATCTCTAAGGGGGGTGCAGGTAATCAAGGAGCAAAGACAAAAGATTGGAGTGGGAGAAAAGTATTAGAGAACTGAATTTAATCTTTTAACGTATCCTTTTTTATTTTTACTCTGTAATTATATTTTATAATACACAAACATATAAACAAAACAATAAGCTATGACATTTGTAAATAAATATATGATGAAGTGCATGCTAAAACATTTTGACTAATGATGAGAATTATTTCAAATGCTTGAAAATTGCTGCTAGAGATTATACTAGTCTATAATATGCTTGTATAATAAACATTATACAAATGCAGATCCTTAAGACCACAAAGTGCTATTTCTATGTAACACAATGTCATCTGTGGGTCTGGGAAACTCTCCAAGGCAATTGTCCTCAATGTAAAGACTCAATAAGGAGGGTCTAGAATTCTGTAACTGCTCCATCATAAACATTTGGCTTCTTAGATCTGGGCAATAGGGAAAGAGAAAGGAGAAAATTGTGTACAAGGCCTTAAAGTCAGATTTTATTGGCAAAATGAAGTCCAAAGCTATACCTAACTTTGGTAAAGTGGGAAAATGCAATTCTGTCATGTGTGAGAATTATTGGTAAGAAAATCTACACAAATTCAGTCTATAATAAAATTTGTCCAGTTCTAAATATGTTATAAATGTTTGTACACCCATATTCACATAGAGATCCACAAATATCAGTTCTGATCACAGAAATACATAGATATATACATTTATATTGTGATGAAAACTGTGTAAGTCTATGTTTTAATTGGGCTTCCCTGGTTGGCTCAGCTGGTAAAGAATCTGCCTGCAATGCGGGAGACCTGGGTTCAATTCCTGGGTTGGGAAGATTCCTTGGAGAAGGGAAAGCCTACCCACTCCAGTATTCTGGCCTAGGGAATTCCATGGAGTGTAAGTCAATGGGTCTTAATATACCAAATTACAAAGTAGAGTCTTTAAATTAAAATACTGTTAATCTACATTTTCTATTCAGTTGAAAATCATCTTTTTATATATCAAATCTTTTAATAGAAAAGAGATGAAAATTATTCCTCTCTAGGTTATTAGGCATAATGTAAAAACAGTTAAAAAACATTTGTCTTCATCTTCAGCATTATAGTCAGATTACATATTTAATTTAGAAGAACGGAAATATGATTATAAGAAACTTGGAGTTTTGGTGTTTCTGTTCCACAGAAGTAACTAGAATATTTGAAACTATTCTTTTTTAAATACAGACAATTCTATAGTTTCTACACAAAATTCCATCAGTTTAAAGAGACTTGGCTTTTCACAGCCAAGTTTTAAGCATGCAGAAATTATAGATGGAAACATATTGTGTCCTCTGATCTTGGAGGTGGCAACTTTTGCTACAAAACTGGGTGGGAGATTGATCTCATTCTTTGGTTTTCCACTTTTTGATGAAGAATTTAAATATATTTTAACCAAAACTTAAAAAAAATCGTGCATGGCCTCGGTGAAAGAGCAATACTTCATAAATACATAATAGCTTCATCAACAAATAAGAGTCTGCTTCCTGCAATGAAGCCACAAATATGTTGAAAAGCCTTAGTTTTCTGCAGGATGCACAAAACTCTCTGTTCAAGTCACTTTTGGATCATTTACTTTCTTTGTGGTGGCAGTGGTTGTCTGGCTGTGTGGGTATATATTTGAAACACATCTTACAGATTTTTTAATAATGCTTTCTTGAGGAGGACTGGAGACCAATTTTTCTTCCTATGGTGTAAGCATTTAAAGTACTTCTCTGATGGCTTACTGATTTTATTTAGCAATTCAAGATTGATTAAATAGGAAAGTGAAGAAGATTTTTGAAGGAAAGTAGAAAAAAGTACTTAAAACTTTCTGTTGTTTCATCACGTTTGTTTATATTAATTTCGTATCAGTGCTACAAATTCCTTAATAGCTAAGCTAAGACCTCAACTGGAATTATTCATAGTGGATTAAAGAAGCCAGTCATTTATCTTAAAGGCCTTTCATCTAGTGATATTAGGTTCATAACATTTACTTGTTCATTCATCCTCAGTTTCCATTTTATATACTCAGCAATGATGTGTTTCCAACTCTAAGTTATTACCCTCTAAGATAAGAGAAAATGAAAAAAAGGATTCTTCTAGGTCAGACTTTCTAGAGGGCAAGTATCTTGAGTATTTTCTTGACTTGGTTACACCTAATTATATGATTAGATGATGACTTCAGCAAATCTTCTCTGGAGAATTTCCTTCTGGTATGTGTCTTTAATAACAATTTAGAACTCTATCAGAGTAAACAAGTCTGGACTATTTTTGTTCTCTTTTTATTTCAGGAGCAAATTTCACATTCTTCTATGAAATCTTTAGGAAGATATCTATCTTTCTTTCTATAAATGAACAGTTTGCTAAAGATATATATCTTGCTATATATCTAAGATGAATTTTTAAATAAATCAATGTGTTCTTTTTAATTGTCATGAAATTATAATCTGTTTTTTTAATATAATAAACATGAAACTCACCTATTTGTTTCTAGCTGGATTATAATTTAAGCATAATTGAGAAAAGGATTATATCTTAAAAACTTTAAGATTTCATAGATAAAAATCAAAGATTTAGTTTAAATTATTTATCCTATCCTCAGAATCTTAAATTTTATATTCTATGATTTTTGAAGCAGTTAAAGATAATTCCTTTATCATCCTTAGGGAACTTTCTTGATTGTAGATCTCTTTTACTCTTAGCAAATTTACTCCACATTAATGATCTTAATTACTAAGGTTAAAATATGCCATTATTTTTAACCATTTGCACCATTTGACCAAATGCTGTTGTGCTTAATCACTCAGTTGTGTTCAACTTTTTATGACCTCATAGACTCTATGTAGCTTACCAGGCTTCTCTGTTCATGGGGATTCTCCAAGCAAAAATACTGGAGTGGGTTGCCATGCCCTCCTCCAGGGGATCTTCCCAATCTAGGGATCAAACCCCAGTCTCCCATATAACAGGCAGACTTTTTACCAGCTGAGCCACCATGGAAGCCCAAGAATACTGGAGTGGGTAGCCTATCTCTTCTCCAGGGGATCTTTCTGACTCAGGAATCAATCCAGGGTGTCCTGCTTTGCAGGCAGATTCTTTACCAGCTGAGCTACCAGGGAAGCCCATTTGACCAAGTACTGAGCAATAAACAAATATTAGAATTCTTAATATTCATATTAGTTCACACCTCTTTTATCATCACCAAACAAAAAATTATAATTTCTTATTTTTCTAATGCTTAGATAGTCAACAAAATGCTTTTTTATGCCATTCTCATTTTTGTTGTTGTTGTTTGGGGGGAGGGGGGTTGCCTTATTTATTTACTTATAGCCATGCTGAGTCTCTGTTGCTGCACCTGGGCTGTCTCAAGTTGCAGTGAGCAGAAACTACTTTCTAATTGTGGTGTGTGGGCCTCTCATTGTGGTGGCTTCTCTTGTTGCATCCCTCTGGGGACTTCAGTAGTTGTGCTATGCGGGCTTGGTAGTTATAGCCCATGGGCTCAGTTTGCCCCATGGCATGTGGGATCTTCCTGGACCAGGGATTCAATCTGTGTCCCCTGCATTGGATTCTTTACCATTGTCCCACCAAGTGAAAGTGAAAGTCACTGAGTCGCACTGGACTCTTTGTGACCCCGGTGATTATACAGTCCATGGAATTCTCCAGGCCAGAACAGTGGAGTGGGTAGCTGTTCCCTTCTCCAGGGGATCTTCCCTTCCCAGGTATGCAACCCAGGTCTCCCACATTGCAGGCAGATTCTTTACCAGCTGAGCTACCAGGGAAGCCCAAGGAAGTCCCATTTTCACTTTTTCTGATTTCTTTTAAATTTGTGAACCTCAGTCCTATGTGCATATGGGGATAAAAGAGATTATTTCATTCAGTGCCAGTACCAGTACTCTGATACTATAATTTATGCATGTTAGCCTTCTCTAAACAGTCTTTAACTCACTAGTTTTTAAATATCAGCCTTCACTTGCCAGTTCACCTCCAGAGAAAATTTAGTAAAAGAAACAGGCAATATTTTGCCCACCCACTTAAAGAGCTTGCTTTAGAGAAAATATATAATAAAATTGATCTTTGAGATTATATATCAACATTACACTCATACAAAAATTTCACACTCAGTAGCTAAATGTGTGAATTCCTAAACAACAGAAAATGTGATTTCAGTGTCCAGAAGTTCCTTGATTCCTCTGAATCAAGAATATAAGTGTATTATTTTCATGGTTATTAGCAAGGCTTTCCTTCCTAAGATGATTCATGAGAAAAGTCATTGGCAGCATTGCAGCACACAGCCCATGGCTGGAACCAGTTCAATACAAGGGTACTAAGCATTTACTATGTGTGAAGCACTGTATACATATTGTCTTATGTAAAGCTCACATCAGCCCTGCATAACACATCTTGATACATTCTTCTTGATACATGAAGAAATGAAAGTTTTGAGGCATTGTCCTATCCAAGGTAACACTGTCAGTACAGAGCGGAATAAGAATTCACTTTAGGCCCATTTGATTGCAAAAGTCAATATCAGTACTCTTCATGGTCTATTGCGTATACTTTACGAATGTTTCCTCTGTCCTGTCCCAACTCAGACAAACTGACAATTCCAGGGAATTTATTATTCAACATCTGTGTTTGCTAAATTTAAACATGTTTTTAATTGTAGACAAAATGACAGTATAAAAATGAACTAAAATATTTCTTAAGTTCCCCAAACTATAAATTAACACAAATTTAAATGGCTAATGTTAAATGTTAAAATAACACTCTTGAAATGCAGTTATAATAAACTAATAACTTTTTACTAAAACTAAACATAAGGAGTGACATAAAGTAATTATAGATGCAGGGTGCATTGTCTCCCCTGCCCTCAGGTCTGCTTTAACTAGGAAGCATAGATAATGCTCAGATTAAAATATTCTACTTAAACTAAGTATTATCACTCAAATATATTTCAGAGTTAATTGTTTGAAGCCAGTACCATTTCAGACAGACATCTAACATTTTCAACATTGTGTCTTGATATTACAAGCTCAACTCAAGCAACAGGAAAACAATATAAAGTTTTAGAAGCTATCCAGATCTTTAAACCCTGACTGCCTTAATAACTGGGGATTATTGCAAAGCTGTCCTGTTAGCCCTGAAGGAATCACTATCATATATTTAAAATTGAAGTTATTATCTCACAAGACAGGAGATGGAGAATAACCATATACCTCCAAAGGACAATATTATTCTTCAAAAAATATATTTAAAAAATAATTTTGCTTCACTTGATGAATTCCATTAATTGACTAGCAAACAAAGTGCAAAAATAAGTTCAAATAATTTTATAATGTTGAACTGTAAGTGAAATTACAAAATATTTCTTCTTGGCTGCCAACTGTTTTCTTTGTTTTAGGAGTACGATCCAGCTCCCAGCTAAAGTATTCTGGCTTTTCTTTGAAAGCTACTTATTTGCTTCTTGACTACAATCATGTGCTTTCAATTTCTTTTGCATTTTACCACTTACTTCTACAGCATTCTTTTATGGCTGAACGGCTGCCTGGCAAAATAGAAACTGAACCACAGTATGTAATTAAGTTCTTTGCACAATGAAAGTTAGTCATCGACACAATTTAACCACTGGCTTCAGAATCCAGCTCTGAAGGAAAGAACAGCATAACCAAAGAACACTCATTCCTAAAAGGTTTTCCTAAATCATGGGATTGAAGAGACCTGCCTGCTTTTTTGGTGTCATGACAAAAATTCAAAATAAGATCTCCTTCCAAAACTGAAAAGAATTCATGTCAGATAGTATCTTGTTTCTCCTCTATTCATCTTTTTACAGTTTTTTTTACTGTTTTTGAGAATTCAGGACATTGGTGGCAAGATAAAACAATTTAGAAATATTCTGCTCAAACCATGGGGAAAAAAGTCCTAAAATATAAAATGTAGTTTTTGACACAGATTAATAATATTTTGCTATTTTAATATAATCCATAATGTAATAATAAGTGCAATAAAATGTGGAATAGTTGCATATGTTTTAATATGTTTCTGTTGTTAAAATTATAAGCAAGAATTTTAGTTTTAGTTAAAAATGATTTATTTGCTCTAGATATGTTTTAACATGATGCAAAATTCAATTTAAAGTTGATGATCAGATATGTATTAGATTAAAGAGAGTCATTTAGTTAATGAAAATGAATTGGAACAAACAAGAAAACTGTAAATAGATATGATTGACTTTGAAATTTTTATTTTTCAATAATAAAAATATCTTTAATTATCTCTTGCCTTCTTATCACCTTATTGATTTAAATCATATTAATAGGTTCTAGTTGAAGCAAATATGAATTTAAGCTAAAATATAAAATGTAGACTCACATATTTAAACAGGTATCATAAAGTTGTGATAACATTCAGTGCCTGCAGTTGCTGACACTGACATAGTGTCTAAAGATTTTTATGTAAAGAACTGAATATAATATAATCCTATTAATCTAAGCTGTTAATACTTGGAATATTTCTCCTTTGATATTTTTGTTATAATGTTTTATTGTGATAAGTAGTATTGATAAATATAACTTGACCAAAATCAGATATATAAAAATATTAGCATCTAGAGAATTCAAAAGATACATTATAATGAGTATTTCTAATTCTATTTTTTGACTAAGCATTTGTTTTTCCATTGGTAGAGTATCATATATATTTTCTAGTTAATAGTAATTGAACATGGTCACTTTACTTACTCCTGTAACCACTAAAGATTTAATAAAATTTGAATTTATGGTAAGTGGTGTGACATCCATTAAGTTGCTGAAAGAATAATGGAGAAAGTAAGGAAACATAACTATCATTTGGTTTGGGAAAACTTAGTTTGCTTGTCTGTTTTAATTGATTATATCACACTGTGTCCAACTCTCACTGGATTGATACATCCTTAGCTTTTTCCTTAGAACATTAAAAACATACTTATTCTTCCATTTTGACTGTTATTATTCCTTCATAATATGCTATTCAGTGTTTCACTATAGCTATTTTCTCCAAGAAACCTATCTGTTAATGCTTTAGTGAATATGTCTAGACAAATAAATTGTGTCTTTAGTAAAAGTGAGGAAAGCACTGTGCCTTATACCACAGAGAGCTCTCAAAAATGTGATAATTTTCAAGCTCTGAGCATTTATGTTGGACAATGTTTTGAAGCACATTTTCATTTTGCACACATGGGGAAAACAGTTACTACTGACTTAAAGCAAAGGAAAGGCAACACCTGGCTTCAGCATTATTTCTCAACATCATTATCTAATTTGATTTAAAGAATAAAATTTAAATAAAGTTGAAGAATAGAATTACTAAAGAATAGAAGGCATGATTAACTATCTCATGGTTAGTGAGTGACACTAGTGAGTTGTAAGAGAACTGGAATTAAAAAATAAAATTTTTGTTAGATAAAATATCGACAGTGGCTCTCACTGATTTTGTTGCTAAGTTTTTTTCTCAAAATATTGGTGAGAGAATGGGATGGGATAATTGCAAGGGGGAGTCATGGAAATGTATCAGTAGGACAAAAGACAGAAAACAAATCTGAAATGTATTTGAAGAAATTATGCCTAAAAACTCCCCAAACCTAAAGAAGACAAGAGATAGGGTACAGAAAGACCAGAGTTCCAAATAAGATGAAACCAAACAGATCCATATTAAGACATATCATAAAATGGCAAAAGTTAAAGAGGATTCTAAAGGCAGAAAGGGAAAAGCTAAGAGCCTTTTACTAGGAAACCCCCATAAAACTATCAGCTTACTGCTCTGCAGAAACTGGGCCTGCAAGAAGGGAATGGCATAATATATTGATATTCAAAGTCCTGAAAGGGAAAAAGCTGTAACCTAGGATACTCCACCCAGCAAGATTATGATGTAGAACAGAAGGAAAAATAAAGACTGGAGAAGGAAATGGCAACCCACTCCAGTATTCTTGCCTGGCGAATCCCATGGACAGAGGAACCTGGCAGGCTATAGTCTGTTGGGTCGCAAGTGTAAGTCATGACTTGGCAACTAAACTAACGCTACTGAAAATCACATCGGAGAAGGAAATGGCAACACACTCCAGTATTCTTGCCTGAAGAATTCCATGGACAGAGGAACCTGACGGACTGCAGTCCATGGGGCCACACAGAGTCAGGCACGACTTTGTGACTAATACACACACACACACACACACACACACACACAGAATATCAACAACTAAAAGAATTCAGGAGTGCTAAGTCTACCCCAAAAGAAATGTTGAAGGATCTTTTCATGAAGAAAAGTAATAATCTATAGGAAAGGGAAAATCCCAATAGAAAAAATAATATATAGTAAGAATTGATGATCAGTTAAGCAAGGACATAGATTATAAAACAGTAAAAAAAAAAAAAAAGAAAAAGTAAAAGTGATTATAACTATAGAAAACAATCAAAATATAAAGATAAGCATGAAGATAGCTATGTAAGATATTCAGGAAGCATAAAAAGTACATAAATACATACATATATGTCTACATACTATATATGTAATCTCTGTAGAGAAAACATATTAGTTTTTGTCCTGTGGAATTATTTCCAAAAAAGAATAGAAAATACACACACACATTTAAGATGGACAGTATTTCATTGTCAGTTTTAAGATAATAATAGAAAACATAATTTTATGAGTCATAGCCAGTTTGACTTTAATCCTTTTAGACACTGCAACCATTTGATTAAGTGCTATATGAGCTTTCTCCCCCAACACTCTCAAAGTGTCATCTGTCATAGCCCTGCTGTCACAGCCAAAAAATATGACTGTCTAATGATATTAGAGCTAAGAAATATGATGTTAGCTTTGGCATTTCAGATCATAATGATTACTTACTGTAAACCATGTAGCATGGTCCCTGTGTATCTAATGAAAGAGAAAGTATTGAGATCAGGAGCATAGTTGATTTGGGGAGAAAAAGGAGACTGAAAGAAATGACAACTTTACTTTCCTGCCATATGTAACACAGAATACCATTAATAAATACCTAGTATCTGCTTTTTATTTTTTCTAAGTAAATGATTATAAATGAATTATGTGAGCAGGTAAAAAATTATGCATTTGGACCAAGGCAGTTGATCAGAATACCTGCAACAGCTTAAGTTGCCTGCATATAAGTTAAATAAGCAGGGTGACAATATACAGCCTTAATGTACTCCTTTCCCAATTTGGAACCAGTACTTTGTTGCATGTTTGGTCTTGACTATTGCTTCTTGACCTGCATACAGATTTCTCAAGAAGCAGGTAAGGTGGTCTGATATTCCCATCTTGTTAAGAATTTTACACAGTTTCTTGTGATACACACAAGATTAAGATTCTTGCTCCTTGGAAGTAAAGCTATGACAAACCTATACAGCATATTAAAAAGCAGAGACATTAATTTGCTAGCAAAAGTCCATCTAGCCAAAGCTATGATTTATCCAGTGGTCATGTATGAATGTGAGATTTGTACCATAAAGGAAGCTGAGTGCCAAAAATTGATGCTTTTGAACTGTGGTTTTGGAGAATACTCTTGAGAATCCCTTGGACTGCAAGGAAATCAAACCAGTCAATCCTAAAGGATATTCAGTTCACTTCAGTCACTCAGTCATGTCCAACTCTTTGCTACCTCATGGACTGCAGCACACCAGGCTTCCCTGTTTATCACCAACCCCCGGAGTCTATCCAAACCCATGTCCATTGAGTCGGTGATGCCATCTAGCAATCTGATCCTCTGTCGTCCCCTTCTCCTCCAGTTCCCAATCCTTCCCAGCATCAGGGTCTTTTCCAATGAGCCAACTCTATGCATGAGGTGGCCAAAGCATTGGAGTTTCAGCTTTAACATAAGTCTTTCCAATGAACACTCAGGACTGATCTCCCTTAGGACAGTCTGGTTGGATCCCCTTGCAGGCCAAGGGACTCTTAAGAATCTTCTCCAACACCACAGTTCAAAAGCATCAGTTCTTCAGCGTTCAGCTTTCTTCACCGTCCTACTCTCACATCCATACATGACTACTGGAAAAACCATAGTGACAAATGGACCTTTGTTGGCAAAGTAATGTCTGTGCTTTTCAATATGCTCTCTAGGTTGGTCATAAACTTCCTTCCAAACAGTAAGCGTCTTTTAATTTCATGGCTGCAATCACCATCTACAGTGATTTTGGAGACACAAAAAATAAAGTCTGATACTATTTCCACTGTTTCCCCATCTATTTACCATGAAGTGATGGGACCAGATGCCATGATCTTAGTTTTCTGAATGTTGAGCTTTAAGCCAACTTTTTCACTCTCCTCTTTCACTTTCATCAAGAGGCTTTTCAGTTCCTCTTCACTTTCTGCCATAAGGGTGGTGTCATCAGTATATCTGAGGTTATGGATATTTCTCCTGGCAATCTTGATTCCAGCTTGTGCTTCCTCCAGCCCAGCGTTTCTCATGATGTACACTGCATACAAGTTAAATAAGCAGGGTGACAATATATAGCCTCGATGTACACCTTTTCCTACTTGGAACCAGTGTGTTGTTCCATGTCCAGTTCTAACTGTTGCTTCCTGACCTGCATATGGGTTTCTCAAGAGATAGGTCAGATGGTCTGGTATTCCCATCTCTTTCAGAATTTTCCACAGTTTATTGTGATCCACATAGTCCAAGGCTTTGGCATAGTCAATAAGGCAGAAGTAGATGTTTTCTGGAACTCTCTTGCTTTTTCGATGATCCAGCGGATGTTGGCAATTAGATCTCTGGTTCTGCTGCCTTTTCTAAAACTGGCTTGAACATCTGGAAGTTCATGGTTCATGTATTCCTGAAGCCTGGCTTGGAGAATTTTGAGCATCACTAGCGTGTGAGATGAGTGCAATTGTGCGATAGTTTGAGCATTCTTTGGCACTGAATGCTGAAAGATGAACTCCCCAGGTCGGTAGGTGCCCAATATGATACAGGAGATCAGTGGAGAAATAACTCCTGAAAAAAAGAAGGGGTGGACCCAAAACAAAAACAATACCCAGTTGTGGATGTGACTGGTGATAGAAGCAAGGTATGATGCTATAAAGAGCAATATTGCATGGGAACCTGGAATGTTAAGTCCATGAATCAAGGCAAACCGGAAGTGGTCAAACAGGAGATGACAAGAGTGAATGTTGACAAGTGAACTCACATGGGCTGGAATAGGTGGATTTAACTCAGATGACCATTATATCTACTACTGTAGGCAGGAATCACTTGGAAGAAATCGAGTAGCCATCATGGTCGGCAAAAGAGTCTGAAATGCAGTACTTGGATACAATCTCAAAAATTACAGAATGACCTCTGTTTGTTTTCAAGGCAAACCACTCAATATCATGGTAATCCAAGCTTATGCCCCAACCAGTAATGCTGAAGGAGATAAAGTTGAACTGTTCTATGAAGACCTATGAGACCTTTTAGAATGAACATATCCAAAACATGTCCTTTTCATTATAGGTGACTGGAATGTAAAAGTAGAAAGTCAAGAAATACCTTGAGTAACAGGCAAAGTTGGCCTTGGAGTACAGAATGAAGCAGGGAAAAGGCTAATAGAGTTTGCCAAGAGAACATACTGGTCATAGCAAACACCCTCTTCCAACAACACAAAAGAAGACTCTATAAATGGACATCACCAGATGGTCAACACTGAAATCAGATTGATTACATTCTTTGCAGCCAAAGATGGAGAAGCTCTATAGAGTCAGCTAACACAAGACTGGGAGCTGACTGTGGCTCAGATCATGAACTCCTTATTGCCAAATTCAGACTTAAATTCAAGTAGGGAAAACCTCTAAACCATTCAGGTATGACCTAAATCAAATCCCTTATGATTATACAGTGGAAGTGAGAAACAGATTTAAGGGAGTAGATCTGATAGACAGAGTGCCTGATGAACAATGGATGGAGGTTCATGACATTGTACAAGAGATAGGGATTAAGATGATCCCCATGGAAAAGAAATGCAAAAAAGCAAAATGGCTGTCTGAAGAGGCCTTACAAATAGCTGTGAAAAGAAGAGAAGCAAAAAGCAAAGGAGAAAAAGAAAGATATTCTCATCAGAATGCAGAGTTCTAAAGAATAGCAAGGAGAGATAAGAAAGCCTTCCTCAGTGACCAATGCAAAGAAATAGAGGAAAAAACAGGATGGGAAAGACTAGAGATTTCTTCAAGAAAATTAGAGCTACCAAGGGACCATTTCATGCAAAGATGGGCTCGATGAAGGACAGAAATGGTATGGAGCCAACAGAAGCAAAAGTTATTAAGAAGAGGTGGCAAGAATACACAGAAGAACTATACAAAAAAGACCTTCATGACCCAGATAATCTCGATGGTGTGACCACTCACCTAGAGCCAGACATCTTGGAATGTGAAGTCAAGTGGGCCTTAGAAAGCATCACACGAACAAAGCTAGTGGAAGTGATGGAATTCCAGTTGAGCTATTTCAAATCCTAAAAGATGATGCTGTGAAAGTGCTGCACTCCATATGTCAGCAAATTTGGAAAACTCAGCAATGGCCACAGGACTGGAAAGGTCGGTTTTCATTCCAACCCCAAAAAAAGACAATGCCAAAGATAAAATTACCAGATAGTAAAAAATTACAGAGGATGAGAAACACTTGTGGAATGCTGCTGTGATGTTCTTCCTGGACCCTCTTCCCAGCAAAACAACCATAACTCACTAAAACATTTTTAAATCCCTTTTAATCTCTGACAATTGTCCTCTGGGAATTTGCAAAATGCAAATGTACAAACATTTTTCAAGAAAATCTATGCAAGCTTAGTCTGTGCCATTTTATTCAGAGACTCTCCTCCATTAGCTTAGTGTGGCAAAATCTCTAGTCTGGGCAGGTGCAACTGAGAAAATGGGACTCCCTCACTCTGCTCCCAGCCTCTAGTCTAAAGTGACAACTTCTTCCTGCAACTTTACCCATCTCCCTCCCCTCGCCAGCTTCGTATTGCAGAAGCTCCATTCCAGGCAAACACAGTTTAGAGTTATCACACAACCATCACCCCAGAGCTCAGTTTTAGGGTAGAGTAGTCTCATCAAGAAAATCAGGGCATTCCAGCTCAGGTGCAGTGGCACAGAGTTTCTGCACAGGAGGAAGTGAAATTTCCATCAGAATGGAAAGCATTATAGCCCTTTATAAATGGGTTGACTTTATTTGAAACACAAGAGGAGCATTTACACCCATGAACAGGGTTAAAAAAAATCAGTGGATATCTTGGTGCGTAGCAATTGAGAAGAGACTGTTATTGCAGCAAGGAGCTCCATGATGACAACAAATAAACCAGACAGAAGCTGAACAATAAGATCCAAGGAAATAACTGGAAGACAAGAACCATCCATCCCCAGGGTTAAAAGAATTTCAGACTGGCCTGAAAGAAGTTTTGAATCTTTCTCTGAAAATGGGGTAGTTGATGTTTTATTTAGATAAGACTGTGGAAGCATTTATCCTCCAGAGAGTTGTTAAAAGGAATATATCTATCAGCTAGCAATTAGTGGAGGCTAAATGAAGGTGATTCTGCTAGAGACAGAACATTCAAACTTAAGAGGGAGATCAGGTAAAAAGACAGTCAGAGCCTAAATAAAACTCCATTCATCCTTCTGTAGGTTAGCACGAGACTGTGTACATACTCCAGGCTGTATACTCTGAAGAGCAACATCAGAGGCTCCATACTGTGACAGAAGAAGTCTTCAATGAATTAGTCCTTTCATTAGTCCTACACAAATAAAGCAAGCAATAAGACTGGGGAGTGGGTGGAGGTGACAAGATCTAGAATTGTTACACTCTATTACCTAAAACAGACAATATCAACAAAGAAACTGAATCAAGCAAAGATCAGAAAATTGTGATCTATACACAGGAAAATAGTACAGCAGTAGAAATTGATTTTCAGAGTACACTGTACCCTTAGCAGACAAAGATTTAAAAGCTGTTAAAGTATCATCAAGAAATAAAAATAACTATGCTTAAAGAATTTAAAGAAGGCATGATAATGATGTCTCCTCAAATAGTAAACATCAGCAAAAAGATGGAAAGTGTTTGAAAAAAAAAATCAAAAATAAATTCTGTTGTTCCAAAGTAATGTAAACAAAATAAAGAACTTACCAGAGAGACCAGCTGTATTTTTGAGCTGGCAGAAACAAAAATCAATGAACTTGAAGATAGACTGATAAATATTATCAAGTGCAAAGAAAAGAGAGGAAAAAAGAATAAGGAAAAATGAACTTGACTTCAGAAGAATTGTTGTTCAGCTACTAAGTTGTGTTGGACTTTTGTAACCCTATGAACTGCAGCATGCCAGGCTTCCCTATCCTTCACTTTCTCCTGCAGCTTCCTCAAACTCATGTCCATTGATTTGGTGATGCCATCCAACTATCTCATCTTCTGTCACTTCTTTCTCCTGTCCTCAATATTTCCTACCATCAGGATCTTTTACAGTGGATTGACTCTTCACATCAGGTAGCCAAAGTATTGAAACTTCAGCTTCAATGTCAGTTCTTACAGTGAACATTCAGGGTTGATATCCTTTAGGATTGAATAGTTTGATCTCCTTACAGTCCAAGGGACTTTCAAGAGTGTTCTCCAGTACCACAGTTTGAAAGCATTAATTCTTCAGTGCTCAGCCTTCTTTATGGTCCAACTCTCACATCCACACATGACTACTGGAAAAACCATAGCTTTGACTAGATGGACCTTTGTCAACAAAGTAATATCTCTGCTGTTTAATACGCTATGTTCACCTAGCTTTTCTTCCAAGGAGCAAGCATCTTAATTTTATCACTGCACTCATCATTCTCAGTGATTTTGGAGCCCAGGAAAATGAAATCTGACACTGTTTCCACTTTTTCCTCACATTTTGCCATAAAGTGATGAGACTGGATGCTATGATCTTCGTTTTTTGAATGTTGAGTTTTAAGTCAGCCATTTCACTATTCTCTTTCACTTTCATCAAGAGGCTCTTTAGTTCCTCTTCACTTTCTGTCATTAGAGTGGTATCATCTGCATATCTGAGATCATTAATATTTCCCCTGGCAATCTTGATTTGAGCTTGTGATTCATGAAGCTGGCATTTTGCATGATGTACTCTGCATATAAGTCAAATAAGCAGGGTGACAATATATTTCCTTGACATACTCCTTTCCATTATTTAGAATCAGTCCATTGTTCTATGTCCAGTTCTAACTATTGCTTCTTACCCTGCATAAAGTTTTCTCAAGAGACAAGTAAGGTGGTCTGATACCCCTGTCTCTTTACGAATTTGCTACAGTTTGTTGTGATCCACAGCCAAAGGCTTTAGCATGGTCAATGAAGCAGAAGAATGTAAGATATCATATATTCCATTGCAATATATTCACAAAGGAAGTATGTGAAGGAGAAAGGAGAGAAGAGAAAAAATACACAGTGAGAAACAGTGGTCAATAACTTCCTAAATTTAATCAAAACATCATCCTCTGCATCCAAAAAGCTCTATGAATTTTTGTAAGATAAATAAAAGAATTTCAACAGCAGACATTTCAGGATCAAAATATTGAAAGTCAAGGACAAAGATAAAAATCTTGAAAGCAGCTATCAGAACTGACTTGTCATATACAAGGAAACTCCATAAAGAATGGGCTGACTTCTCATCAGAAACAGTGGATATCAGGATACAGTGGTATTACATATTCAAAATACTGAAAGGAAATAAAAGTTTCAACCTGGAATCAAAATCAGCAAACTTTTCCAAAATAACCACTTTAAAAACGAAGGTGGAAATAAAATATTTTCACATTTAAAAAAAAATTTTACTAACATACTCAACATATAAGGGTAGTATTGAAATATTTCAGGCTGAAAACAAGTAACATCAGGTAGTAATTTAAAACCACACACACTTAAAAAGAGAGTGCTGGTAAACATAACTATGTAGGTAATCATAAAAGACAGTATAATTGTACATTTCTCCTCTCATCTTTTCCAATTCATGGTATGAGGTCAATATCACCCTGAGTCTAAAGTCAAATAGAGACATCACAAAAAAGAAAATAGAAAACTACAGATCAATAACTTTTGTGAACACAGATGCAAAACATCAGGAAAATACCAGCAAACTAAATCAACCAACATATAAAAAGGATTATATATAAATTATAAAATAGCCAATATATCCCACAGCCAGGTGGGATTTACCCCAGGAATTAATATTTGGTTTTACATACAATGGTCAATTAATGTAATTAACTTTATTAACAGAATAAAGGATAAAAACCACATAATCATCTCAATAGACACAAATTATTTTAAAAATCCAACACACTTTCTTAAAATTCATAGTAAAAGGAAAGTGACTCTGCCTAGTAAGGAGAATCCATGAAAAATTGACAATGTCATACTTGGTGAAAGACTAAGTGCTTTCTAAGACCAAAAAGAAAAAAAAAGACAAATAAGTCCATTTTCAGCACTTCTATTTAATATTTTACTTGATTCCAAGGAGGTAAAAAGGTAATAAATACATATTATGCACTTGTATATATGCATACATACACACACACAGATTGGAAAGAAGAAATTTAAAGTGTCTTTATTTTGAAAATGATATAATCTGGTATGTAGAAAAATCGAAGAAATCTACAAAAAATTAATGAGCATATTACTTTGGCAAGTTTGCAGGATTTAATATCAATAATCAAAAACAAATTGTACATTTATACACTAGCAATGAACAATCATCAAATGAAACTAAGATAATTCTACTTACAGAAGCATAAATAATAAAAGTTTAAGAAATAATTTAACAAAGTATGTGCACTACTTATACTATGAAAACTACAATATATTTTAAAATACACTAACAAAGTCCTAGTAAATAAAAACATATCCCATTTTGTACATTGAAAGACTTGTTATGATAGTTAAGATGTTAATAGTCTCAAATTGATTAGATTCAATGCAAATGATATCAAAATTCCACTACCTTTAAAACATAAAAGACAAATTTATCTTAAAATATACAGTGGAAATTCAGGATATCCAAAATAGTCAATGCAGTCTTGAGTAATAACAAATTTGGAAAACTCATGTTTTCTGATTTCTAAAGTTACTACATAGCTACTATGATCAAGATAGCTTGATACTGGCATAAAGATAGACATATAGATAAATGGAATAGGATTGAGAATCAAAAATAACAATTATGAAGCTGAACTCTTTCCTTATACTATAACCAAGAAATAATTCAAGACCAAAATATAAGTGCTAAAACTATTTACAGAGTGAGAGTAACATAGAATTAGTCTTCACTACCTTGAATTTGGGCAAACTATCTTAAATATGACAATAAAAGCAAAAGCAACAAAGGAAAACATAAATTATTTGTACCTTATCAAAATTAAAAACTGTTTGCTACAAACTAATGAAATGGATAAAAATCATATGTCTGGTAAGGGTGTTGTGTCCAAAACAATTCAAAACATCAAATGAATTAAAAAATGAGCAAAGGATATAAGTAGATATTTCACCAAAGACAGACAATATGTAAACAGTCAATAATCCCATGATAAAATGCCCAACATCACTCTTCAATAATGAAACACAAATCAAAATTATAGTAAGATATCACTTCCACACACTAGAATGATTAATATCAAAACGATAATCACAAGTGTTGGTAAGATGGTAGAGGAATTGTAACATTGTTGGTAAGAATGTAAAGTTGTGATGCTGCATCAGAAAACAATATGAGTTTCTGAACATGTTAAATATAGAATTATCATATGACTCAGCAACTCAATTCTTAGGTATATATCCAAGAAAAATGGAAAAACATTTCCGTATAAAACATGTGCATGAATGCTCATAGCATCATTATTTTTTATAAATAGTAGGGTCAACTCAAATCTCCATCAACTGATAAATTAATAAATAAAATGTGATGCATCCATCCAAAAAAATATTATTTGACAATAAGAAGTAATGGATTACTGATGCATGCTACCATATAGATGAACCTTGAAAATATGCCCAGTGAAACAAGTCAATCACAGAAGACCACATAGGAAATATCAAAAATAGCCAACTTTATATAAATAGTGGATTAGTGGCTGCTAGGGGCCAGAGTGAGGGCCAGGAATTAAGAAGAACTAAGAAGTACAAGGTTCTTTTGAGGATGATGAAAATATTCTGAAATAGACTCTGGTACTCCAACAACTCTGTGTACTACAATACATGCTACAGTATGACTGAACCTTGATTATGATTTGTGAACTAAAAAGTCAATCAAAAATAACCTTATATTATATGATGCCATTTACATGAAATGTCCAGAGTAGGCAAACCTGTGGAGATGGAGTATATTTGTGGTTTAAGTGGTGGCAAGAATGGGGAGGGAGGAGAGATGGGGGTAGAGACTTTGAGTGACCACAGATATGCAGATTTCCTTTTAGAATAATGATAGTCTTCTAAAATTAAATTATGATGATGGTTACACAGTTCTCTGAACATACTAAAACACATTGATCTGAGAAATTTACAAAGGCAAATTGTATGATAAACTATGTGTCAAACAAAAAACATTAAAAACTGTACAAAGGAAATGCAGATAAGCTTAGCAGGAATTTAGGCAGGAAAAATTCAGACAGCTTATGGACATCCCTGAGATACAGGGAGAAACAACAACTCTAGATATGTGGGGATAATTATTCCCTGGCACATGCCTGCATGCATGCTAAATCACTTCAGGTCACTCTTTGCAACTTCATGGACTATAGTCCACCAGACTCCTTTGTCTATAGGATTCTCCAGGCAAAAATACTAAAGTGGGTTTTCATTCCCTTCTCCAGGAGATCTTCCTGACCCAGGGATAGACCTCTTGTCTCCTGCAGCTTCTGCACTACAGGTGGATTCTTTACAGCTTAGATGGCAGAGAAGCCCTCTCTGGTACTTCTAAATAAAAGGAGACAAAATGTAAAATAAAAAATTCAAAAAATAGACATCTAAAATTTTTTATTTATTATTATTTTTTATTGTTTTTGCCATACAATGTCATGGTATCACCATGGGTTTACATATGCTCCTCCTCCAGAACCCCCCTCCCTCCTCCCTCCCTCCTCCCTCCCCCCCGGGAAATCTCGATGCACCAGCCCCGAGCATCAATCCTGGGCTGGCGATTGATTAGACATATGATAATTAGCTTGTTTCAATGCCCTTTTCCCATATCATCCCACCCTTACCCTCATCCACAAAGTCCACGAGTCTATTCTATACATCTGCGTTCCTTTTCCTGTCTCGCATGTTGGGTTCTCGTTACCGTCTTTCTAAATTCCATATATATGTGTTAATATACTGTACTGTTGTTTTTGCTTCTGGCTTACTTCACTCTGGATAATGGGCTCCAGTTTCGTCCATCTGAGTAGAATTGCTTCAAATGAATTTTTTTTAATGCTGAGTAATATTCCATTGTGTATATGTACCACAGCTTTCTTATCCATTCGTCAGTTGATGGGCATCTAGGTTGCTTCCATGTCTTGGCTATTGTAAACAATGCAGCGATGAACATTGGGATACACGTGTCTCTTTCAATTCTGGTTTCCTCGGTGTATATGCCCAGCAGTGGGATTGCTGGGTCATATGGCAGGACTATTTGCAGCTTTTTAAGGAACCTCCACACTGTTTTCCATAGTGGTTGTACTAGTTTACATTCCCACCAACAGTGTAAGAGGGTTCCCTTTTCTCCACATCCTCTCCAGCATTTATTGCTTGTACACTTTTGGATGGCAGCCATTCTGACTGGTGTAAAGTGGTACCTCATTGTGGTTTTGATTTGCATTTCTCTGATAATGAGTGATGTTGAGCATCTTTTCATGTGTTTGTTAGCCATTTTTATATCTTCTTTGGAGAAATGTCTGTTAAGTTCTTTGGCCCACTTTTTGATTGGGTTGTTTATTTTTCTAGAATGGAGCTGCAGGAGTTGTTTGTATATTTTTGAGATTAATTGTTTGTCTGTTGCTTCATTGGCTATTATTTTCTCCCATTCTGAAGGCTGTCTTTTCACCTTGCTTATAGTTTCCTTTGTCGTGCAAAAGCTTTTAATTTTAATTAGGTCCCATTTGTTTATTCGTGTTTTTATTTCCAATATTCTGGGAGGTGGGTCATGGAGTATCCCGCTTTGGGTTATGGCAGAGAGTGTTTTGCCTATATTATCCTCTAGGAGTTTTATAGTTTCTGGTCTTATGCTTAGATCTTTGATCCATTTTGAGTTTATCTTTGTGTATGGTGTTAGAAAGTGATCTAGTTTCATTCTTTTACAAGTGGCTGTCCAGTTTTCCCAGCACCACTTGTTAAAGAGGTTGTCTTTTCTCCATTGTATATTCTTGCCTCCTTTGTCAAAGATAAGGTGTCCATAGATGCGTGGATTTATCTCTGGGCTTTCTATTCTGTTCCATTGATCTATATTTCTGTCTTTGTGCCAGTACCATACTGTCTTAATGACTGTGGATTTGTAGTATAGCCTAAAGTCAGGTAGGTTGATTCCTCCAGTTCCATTCTTCTTTCTCAAGATTTACTTCACTCTTTATAATAGGCTCCAGTTTCATCCACCTCATTAGAACTGATTCAAATACATTTTTTAATAGCTCAGTAATATTCCATTGTGTATATGTATGACAGCTTTCTTATCCATTCATCTGTTGATGAACATCTAGACTGCGTCCATGTCCTGGCTATTATAAACAGTGCTGTGATGAAAATTGGGGTACATGTTTATGTTTCAATTCTGATTTCCTCAATGTATATGTCCAGCAGTGGGGTTAAAAGGAATCTCCACACTGTTCTCCATAGTGGCTGTACTAGTTTGCATTCCCACCAAGAGTGTGAGAGGGTTCCCTTTTCTCTGCACCTTTTCCAGCATTTGTTGTTTGTAGACTTTTTGGGAGCAACCATTCTGACTGATGTGAGATGGTACCTCATTGCCGTTTTGATTTCCATTTCTCTGATAATGAGTGATGTTGAGCATCTTTCCATGTGTTTGTTAGTCATCTGTATGTCTTCTTTGGAGAAATGTCTGTTTAGTTCTTTGTCCCACTTTTTGATTGGATCGTTTATTTTTCTAGAATTGAGCTGCAGGAGTTGTTTGTGTATTTTTGAGATTAATTCTTTCTTGGTTGCTTCATTTGCTATTATTTTCTCCCATTCTGAAGGCTGTCTTGCTTATAGTTTCCTTCATTGTGCAAAAGCTTTTAAGTTTAATTAGGTCCCATTTGTTTATTTGTGCTTTTATTTCTATTACTCTGGGAGATGGGTCATAGAGGATCCTGCTGTGATTTATCAGAAAGTGTTTTGCCTATGTTTTTATCTAGGAGTTTTATAGTTTCTGGTCTTACATTTATATCTTTAATCCATTTTGAGTTTATTTTTGTGCATGGTGTTAGAAAGTGTTTTGGTTTCATTCTTTTACAAGTGGCTGTCCAGTTTTCCCAGCACCATTTGTTAAAGAGGTTGTCTTTTCTCCATTGTATATTCTTCCTTCCTTTGTCAAAGATAAGGTGTCCATAGGTGCGTGGATTTATCTCTGGGCTTTCTATTTTGTTCCATTGATCTATATTTCTGTCTTTGTGCCAGTACCATGCTGTCTTGATGACTGTAGCTTTGTAGTATAGTCTGAAGTCAGGTAGGTTGATTCCTCCAGTTCCATTCTTTCTTAAGGCTGCTTTGGCTATTTGAGGTTTTTTGTATTTCCATACAAATTGTGAAATTATTTGTTCTAGTTCTCTGAAAAAATACTGTTGGTAGCTTGATAAGGATTGCATTTAATCTATAGATTGGTTTAGGTAGTATACTCATTTTCACTATATTGATTCTTCCAGTTCATGAACATGGTATATTCCTCCATCTATTTATGTCATCCTTGATTTCTCTCATCAATGTTTGTAGTTTTCTATATATAGGTCTTTTGTTTCTTTAGGCAGATTAATTCCTAAGTATTTTATTTTGTTCATTGCAATGGTGAATGGAATTGTTTCCTTAACTTCTCTTTCTGTTTTCTCATTGTTAGTGTATAGGAATAGTGTATAGTTTAGTAGTGATAGTTGTATAACATTGTTGTATGACAGATTTCTAGAAATTTTTTATCTTGCAAAATTGTAACTCTATACCTATTAATCACTAATACTGTCTTCTTCCTTCCAACAGCCCTTGACAACCAACTTTCTACATTCTGTTTCAATGATTTTGACTACTTTATATACCTCGTGTGTTTCAACTCATACATTTGTCCTTTCAAGACTGTCTTATTTCACTTAACATATCCTTGAGTTTCATTCATATGCTTCCATTTGACAAGATCTCTTTATTAAAAAAGTTGGATAAATAATAGCCACTGTATGTGTATATCATATTTTCTCTACCCGTTCATCATTGATGGGTATTTAGGTTACTTCAATCCCTTGGCTATTGTGAAAAGTCCTGCAATGAAAGTAAAAATCCTACAAACATTTATTCAGGATTGTGCTTTGAATTCTTTTGGATACATACCCAGAAGCAGGATTGCTAGATCATATGGTAATTCTATTTTTTATTTTTGGAGGAAACAACATATGGTTTTTCCACAGCAACTGTACCATCTTTTATCTGTACCAACAGTGTAAAAGCAATCCAATTTCTCCAAATCGCTGCCAGGATTTGTTTTCTGCTCATTAGACAGTGGCCATTTCAAAAAGTATGAGATGAAAACTAATTGTGATTTTTGACTTGCATTTCCCTAAATGTGATCCCTAGTGATACTGAGCACCTTTTCATAGGCTTGTTGGCCACTTGTATGTCTTCCTTGGAGAACTGTTTATTCCAGGTCTTTGTCCACTTTTAATCAGGTTATCTCTTCTTGTTGTTGTGCATTATAGGAGCTCCTTATATATCCTGATTTTAAAACCCTCATCAAACATATGATTTGCAAGCACTTTTTCTCATTCTTTAGACTGTCTTTTCACTCTGTTAACTGTTCCCTTTGATCACCTAGAATCTCTCACATACTAAAGGATGCTACTTTTTATTTTAAATAAGTGTTACTTAAAAAAGTACAGTACTTTCATATAACTATACTAGAATTTCAATACAAGGTAAAAATACATTTTACCATGCTACCGTCTCCAGTCACAGACTCCACAGCATGGACCATCATTTCCACCTCTGTTGGGCACTGAATAGCAATATTTTAACCACTGATCCTACCGGTTCTGGAAACTGCTTTTCCTGATACTAGTCTCACCAGAAGAATTCATTCTGGTTCCTGCTTCTATGTCTCACTAGCTTCAAAAGAAACATCAACTTCATATGTTTGACAGCCTAAGTGAGAACTGTGCCCATGATTCACAGTAAGTGAGGACTGGAGAGTGAATACAAGACATTTTCAAATTTCTACCATTTCAAATGGGAGACAGGCTAGGTTTCCTTAACATGGAAAATTCTTGAAACATAAATATGATTGGCATTGTAATCAAAACTTTAAAAATCACATCTACCTCTCATCTTTAAGAAAAAATATTCTTTATGAAACATGTTTTGGTACCATTATTATAAATAATCATGTTTTGATGGGCCATTTAACTTGCCCAAAATAATGCTTCTAAAGCTGTTATATATATAGAATATCAGGGAAAATTTCAAATTGAAGTTTCTTCATTTGCTTAATATTCTAGTTACAGACTTGGTGTTCATGGTTATTATAATGTTTAGAGACAGAAAGGGGACCTCATTTACCTATAAATCCACTCTGTTTAATTAGAGAGTACATATCAGTGTTAGAAGGAAGAATGGATGAATAAATAATAAGCTACACCATCCAAGCCCATACCTGTGACCTATATGACCACAGGTATAATAGCTGATCACTTTCAAATTTTAGAAAGTAAATAATCTAAATCATGTCAATAAGTCAAATCAATAGCTCTTCTTCAAAGGATAGGAGAGGTCATATACTATTCCATCATGTTAAGAAATGAAAATGATTAGTCTCATGATGCTTTCTTGAAGATAAATATAGAATACCTATTATGAAACACATTTTTACACTTAGTGTACTGTTATGTGTACTTATCATGCTCTCTACTGTCTTCATAAATTAACAATATACTAGAAGTCTGTGGGACTTTATCAGATCTTTATATGATTTTATAGATATATTTTCAATTTATACAACTATTATCAAAACTATTTTCACCAGATCTTGCTTTTTTTTACATTTTAATAATATTTAAACAATTTTCTCCCACATCAAAATTTATATAGCATATTTTCAGGACGTATGCATCTGAAATACTCCAAAATCTGTTACCAAATTTAATCATTTAACTAAAATATTCCCAAATTTTTACCCATAATAGTTTATAAACAGATGATATGATAAAACAGTTAATTAGCATTTTCCAGGGTTTTTATTTAAAAGAAAAATCTCAACATCAAGATGCCATGGTCATCCTGCATGCAATACTGTGATTTTGACCCAGCCAGGCCAGAGCTAGTTTTAGTCAAAGAAAGCGTTATCCATCTCTAACTGGGGAAATTCATCTGAAAAGAGTCTTTAGGTATAAAGTTAAATACTGTCTTTGGACTGAACAGATATCCACTATGTACACCCACATGAAACAAACCAGACTTGTTGATCACCTTCCTATCTCCAGTTTCTTTTAGCCCATTTCCAGTCAGATTGAGGATGACTTTCACAGATAAAAACATGATGCGTTACTGTCGTTTAGAAATGGTGGTTTTCGTTTCCCAGGCTCTCACCCTGAGCCAGTGACATGGGTAGATTTATATTAATTCCAGAATTGGCTGGAAAACTTCAGCTAAGCATGGGAAGGAGAGTGAGATGTGAGTCACAACCACAAAATGCTTTATTTCATGTGAAACTGGTGTAAGTGAGAACTTTAAATGGTATTGACAGGAGTGTGAATTTTCTTTTTTGAGAGTTCCACCTGCCTAAAAGTGGAAGCTTCCCCTGCTGCTGCCCATTCTGTCCTCATTTGAAGAATAAACAAAAGCCTCCTCTCCAAAAGTCTGTCAATCCAGCATTTCTATGAGCCACTGAATTCATTTAAGGGGAAAAAAAAAGTGCTAAATGAATACATTGTCAAACTAAAAATGATTTTAATTTTTTAAAAGGAAACTTGGCATACCAATTATTCTGAATAATCATCTCAGTAATGTGTAGTTTTGCATTACCAACAACTATGATATAGATAAATCCAATATCATATATACTATTTTAATCAGTAGTTTCTGTTAATATCCAAAATGCAAATAGCAAGAAATGGCTACAGAATCTGAACATAAATACCTTAGAGGGTGGGAGCAAAAATGGTCCTGATAAACACTATCAGAATAAATTTGAATTCTATTTAAAATTGCTTATTTTTAATTTCTAGCATTAGAAACAAATTATATACAAATAAAAATTCTGGTGTTTTAAACCAAATAATTCTTTCATTATTTCTTGACAGATCCCCACTAATATATCCATAGGAGAAAGTCATTAAAGTATCAAGTTACTACTTTTGAGTTTTAGGTTTTCTTTATCTTTCTATTTTGGCCTAGATATTTTTTTTTAATCTTATTGTGAATTTTAGAGGTAAATAATACAGATTTTCTGTGCCCTCCCTCAAGTCAAAGATTGTTATAAGTCATTTGTTTATGTTTATACCATGGAAATGTATATAATGTCTTCAGCCATCATACATCATGGTTTTTATCTTTCCAATAACCAAGTTAGGAACATTTTTTCAAATGCTCCTTTCAAGTGCTGCTCTTCCATTTCAATGCATCTACTGGTACACAAGACCTGATAAAAGATGGGATCTAGTTAATACTCCTGATTCATTGTGTTCACATCAGCTTCCTCTTTGGTACTGTGATCATGAGCAGTACACAATAGGAGGCGTTTGGGGACTTATTGTGCATAATTATTAAGGTGTGACAAAAGGATGAGGGAATCGCAGAGGCAATCTGTTCTTCAATCTGGACTGTCTGAGGACCCTTTCAGAGCATCAGAGTGTTAATTTCCTGAACATCTCATGATAAGCAAAACAAGCCTTCTCTGACAAGAAGTTTGCCATTAAAACATGCCATTGCTGCATGATTTATTCTCTAATGTACTAAAAACCCCAGTGAAATAACAGGGTAAGTTCTCTTAGTTAAAGAAACTCTCAAGCTTTTGTAAACTATTGATCTTCTTCTGCCAAGGGGTAGAATAGAGACAATTGGTTATATTTTGAAAGTTAATGAATCCTTCAATTTATATTAATTTTTAATTCACATAAGCAGTGATGGAAGAAAAGATTTTTATGATGATCCATAGTGATTTGAAAGTCTATTCTTCTTCAAATAGAATAGTTTGCAAAGCATCCATAGTTATAAAAGCAGCATCTACTACTTAACAGACAGTATTTACTTGTGAATATTTACTTATTCATATTTACTTGTGAATCAGTTTCAGATAATTTCCTCGTGGCTCAGAAAGTAAAGAATCTGCCTGCAATGCAGGAGACCAGGGTTCTCAATCCCTGGTCAGGAAGTTCCCCTGGAGAAGGCCATGGCAACCCACTCCAGTATTCTTGCCTGGAGAATTCCATGGAAAGGGGAGCCTGGTGGGCTACAGTTCATGGGGTTGTAAAGAGTCAGACATGACTGAGTGACTAACACATACACACATACACAAATTGTGAAAATTAGTAAGCACATTAAAATATCAAATTTATATGCCATATCATATACATATATATATATATATTTTACTTAAAAGCTAAAACCATATCTGTTTTAATACAATGAGCTTGAAAAACAAACCTGATACTTTTGTTTAACCGTCTTTTAACAGATCATCTTTTCAAACCAAAACCCTATACAGGGAAATTAAATGAACTGACAATTTGTCTTTTCGATCTTAACTTTAATCTGAGAAAAAGAAGTATTATAATGAATGACACAAAATACCCGCTTTTCCCCTGAGTTGGAAATACAATACCAGATTATGTCATGCATTTTTGGTCTGAAAAGTAACTCATTAACTCAAAATCTTTGTTTGCCTCCTGTGATGTTCCAAACCTAGATAAAGATTACTGTCTGTCTTAACTCTATGCCTCAGGAGTTTCAGAGTCATCCAGAGAGCTAAAAGCAGTGGTCTTCAGTCTTAGCATTTTGAAAGGAAAGGGAAAAAAAAAAAAAAAAAATCAGGAGCAGAGGGAGTTTGGAATATACAATCATCCCTTGGTATCTGTGGGAAACTGCTTCTAGGACTCTAGGGCATAGCAAACTATAAATGCTCAGATTCCTTACTGCTCCTTCCAACTGGCCCTCTGTACCTATGGGTTCTGCCTCCTCAAATACAGAGGCTCCACTGTATTTCTTCTGAATTCTTTTTTAGGTTTGACACTATTGGTATGCTCAGCAGCTTAGGCAATTCAGCTCCATTTGAGTGGTTTTCAAATATCTCTCATGATGGCTTAAAAAATAACCTTAAGGTTTTTTTTTTTTTTCTCTCTTCTCAAAGGGTAGGCCTCCAGGCAGATCAAATCAGAAGTACTCATCTCAAACTGTGTATCTATTCCTTGTGAAGAGAAACAGTAATTTATTCCAGTTAGTGTGCTACCTAGGGTAGATGCCAGGGATCTTCAGCTGGGATGTGGAACAAAATGGGAAACCTTTTGTGTAACCCACAGTTACAGAAATAGCATCTACTAGTTAATAACTATTATTTACTTGTTCTTTGGTTCCAGATAACTGTGAAAATTAGTAAATATATTAAAATACCAGAAGATAAGTGTTTCTCAAATTCAGTTTGTTAAAATACAAACCAACAGTTCTCTGTGTCAGAGAATTTGACCTGGGCCTAGGATGATGCCCAGAAATCTATCTGCATTTTTATCATGTATCTATGATACTTTTGAGAATCACATTCTGAAAAATTCTACAGTTTAAGTGTTACCAAGATACACAAACAATTCAACCAATTACTGAAAATTACAACTAGTCTGAAGCTATAATATAGTGTGAGTATAGATGTCATTCAATTCCTCCTCTGATGGAGGAACTGTAAAATTCACAGGATCAGCTACATGTTTTCATTAAATGTCTCGAAGGGTTGTACCTCTGCCTGTAGATATTTTTGGCCACATTATGTGACTTTCAGGATTTCAGTTTCCTGATTAGGGATTGAACCCAAACCCGGGTAGTGAAAGCCATGAATCCTAACCACTGAACATCCAGGGAATTTCCTGTTCCTCTGCTTTTGATTTTTTACTTTAAATATCTTACGTGTGGCTGTTTTCTCTATTCCTTCAGAATATTTTCCCAAGCCTACCTAAATATTTGTCAGAGATAATTGTTATTCTGATTCCCTATGCTTTGTTGTTGCTCATTTGCTAAGTTGTGTCCAACTCTTTGCAACCTCAAGGCCTGCAGCATGCCAGGCTTCCCTATCCATCACCAACTCCTGGAGCTTGCTCAAACTCATGTTCGTTGAGTCAATGATGCCATCCAGCCATCTCATCCTCTGTCATCCCCTTCTCCTCCTGACTTCAATCTTTCCCAGCATCAGGGTCTTTTCCAATGAGTCAGCTCTTCATAGCAGATGGCAAAAATATTGGAGCTTCATCTTCGGCATCAGTCCTTCATGTACTGTAACTAAAAAATGAAGCTATATTTTCCTCAGCCCCCCATCCTACTCCCTTGATCTAGTATTTAAGGTGAGAGTAGAGTTGCTTATGCAAGAAAACTCTAATTCAGAAATGCGATCTATCCTAAGGTTGAAAAAAATGGATAATTGAAACATTTGGTCGCATATTTGCACAGCCATCAGTGGGCTGACCATCCCGCACTGAACCTGCTTCTTAGTGGGCTGACCATCCCGCACTGAACCTGATCAACCAAGGTAAATACCCAGAAAGCCAGTGTATACACAAAAGACAGCTAACTGTTCTGCAAATGAGACAGTGAGAAACTTGGGATAAAAGAAAGAAGAGGAGAACAAATTATGAAAAGGAAACAGGAAGCCTGAGAATGGATTCATTTCCAATGACAGTTGGCACAAATTACCCAAACTTGATGGCATAAAGCAACAGAAACTGATTCCTCACAATCTTGGAAGCCAGAAGTACAAAGTAAGGGTCACTGTTTGGAAACAAAAGTGTTTGGCAGAGCTGCACACCCTCTGGAGGGTCTAGTGGGGAATCCATCCCTTGCCTCTTTCCACTTCTTACAGAAAATAACTTCCAGCATTCCTTGGCCTGTGGCTGCATCACTGCAGTTTTCAAGGTCAGCACCTTCAGGTTTCTTTCCACTCTACCTGCACATCACCTTCTCCTCTGTATGTAACGAGAACCCAGCATGCGAGACAGCAAAAGGAACGCAGATGTATAGAACAGACTCGTGGACTCTGTGGATAAGGGCAAGGGTGGGATGATATGGGAGAATGGCATTGAAACATGTTAATTATCATATGTGAAATCAATCGCCAGCCCAGGATTGATGCTTGGGGCTGCTGCACCGAGATTTCCCGGGGGGAGGGAGGAGGGAGGGGGGGTTCTGGAGGGGGAGCATATGTAAACCCATGGCGATATCTTGTCATTATATGGCAAAACTAATAAAAAAAAATAAAAAGAAAAAAAAAATTTCAAACTGCTTTCCTCTTACAGGGATTCATGCATTTGAATTCACAGTCCACTCAGACAAAACACTTATTTATTTCAAGATCTTAATCTTATCTTGATTCTTTTGTTATCTTAGGCGATAACAGGATCATCTAAGATAATTGTTAAGTGGTATGCCTCCCTGACATAAAAACTATCTTGATCTTCCTAAGCCTTCAATGGCTATTGCTTCAAAAACAAAGACTTGTGATAGAAACTATATGAGCTTCACAGAAGCAAAAACATCTGTCAGAAATGACCATGAGGATTTTAATCCTTGGATATATTGGGACAGAACTTGGTAGCTGACTTAGGAAAAAGGCTTGAACCAACTTTAACTACCTATCAAAAGGCAATGTCACTCAGCTAAAGTCTGGATGGTGCTGAATTTGCTGTGGTTTACATTGGGTTTTAACTATGACCTTAGGTTTGGGGATTATGTTGTTACTTTATGTTCCCTGGCTGTTCCTTTTTCTGAAAACCGTATCAATTTACTTTGTATTTCCTTTTCTATGTTCTCTGCTGTTCACTATGTCCTCAACACCTTCTTTCTAAACTTGAATGAACTATTTTGTTGACACACATTCCTACTTTAAAAGAAACAAGGAGAAAATAAAAACCCTCAATCCATCCAGTGAAAGAGGACTTAACATCTCCCTGCCCTTGATTCATTCAGATCACTCACTCAGAGCGTCTGACTCCTTGTGACACCATGGACTGAAGCACACCAGGTTTCCCTGTCCGTCACCAACTCCCTGAGCTTGCTCAAATTCATTTCCATTGTGTCAGTGATGTCATCCAACCACCTCATCCTCTGTCAACCCCTTCTCCTCCTGCCTTCAATCTTTCCCATCATCAGGATCTTTTCAAATGAATCAGTTCTTTGCATCAGGTGACCAAAATATTGGAGTTTCAGCTTCAGCATCAGTCCTTCCAATGAACATCGAGGATTGATCTCCTTTAGGATGGACTGGTTGGACCTTCTTGCAGTCCAAGGGACTCTCAAGAGTCTTCTCCAATAGTGCGGTTCAAATGCATCAATTCTTTGGTGCTCAGCTTTCTTTATAGTATAACTCTCACATCCATGCATGACTACTGGAAAAACCATAGCCTTGACTAGATGGACCTTCGTTGGCAAAGTAATGTCTCTGCTTTTCAATATGCTGTCTAGTTGGTCATAGCTTTCCTTCCAAGGAGCAAGTGTCTTTTAATGCCATGGCTACAGTCACCATCTGCAGTGATTTTGGAGCCTCCCCGAAAATAAAGTCTCTCACCGTTTCCATTGTTTCCCCATCTATTTGCCATGAAGTGATTGGACCAGATGCCATGATCTTAATCTTCCTAATTTTGAGTTTTAAACCTAGTTTTTCACTATCCTCTTTCAGTTTCAACAAGAGGCTCTTCAGTTCTTTGCATTCTTCAATAAGGGTAGTGTCATCTGCATATCTGAGGTTATTAATATTTCTCGCAGCAATCTTGATTCCAGCCTGCGGTTCATCCAGCCCAAAATTTCACATTATGTACTCTGCATATAACTTAAATAAGCAGGGTGACAGTATACAGCCTTGACCTACTCCTTTGCCAATTTGGAACCAGCCTATTATTCCATGTCTAGTTCTAACTGTTGCTTACTGACCTGAATACAAATTTCTCAAGAGGCAGGTCAGATGGTCTGGTATTCCCATGTCTTTCAGAATTTTCCACAGTTTGTGGTGACTCACACTGTCAAAGGCTTTGGTATAGTCAGTAAGCAGAAGGAGATGTTTTGCTGGAACTCTCTTGCTTTTTTGATGATCCAACAGATGTTGGCAATTTGATCTCCGGTTCCTCTGTCTTTTCTAAAACCAGCTTGAACATCTGGAAGTTCATGGTTCACGTATTGTTGAAGCCTGGCTTGGAGAATTTTGAGCATTACTTTACTAGCATGTGAGATGACTGGAACCATGTGGTAGTTTGAACATTATTTGGCATTGCCTTTCTTTGGGATTGGAATGCAAACTGATCTTTTCCAATCCTGTGGCCACTGCTGCATTTTCCAAATTTGCTGGCCTATGGAGTGCAGCACTTTCACAGCATCATATTTTACGATTTGAAATAGCTCAACTGGAATTCCATCATCTCCACTAGAAGGAGTGATGCTTCCTAAGGCTCACTTGACTTCACATTCCAGGATGTTTGGCTCTAGGTGAGTGATCATACCATCGTGGCTATCTGGGTTATAGAGATCTTTTTGTACAGTTCTTCTGTGTATTCTCACCACCTCTTTTTAATATCTTCTGCTTCTGTTAGGTCCATACTGTTTCTGTCATTTGTTGAGCCCATCTTTGCATGAAATGTTCCCTTGGCATCTCTAATTTTCTTGAAAGAGCTCTAGTCTAATCCCTTGGTTCCTAGATTTCACTCATTAAATCTTTATCTTCAAATCTATGATAAGAGAGATTTTTAATCTCCATCAGGATGCACTTTGATAGGGGAGGAAAGAAGAAAGTCTCTACCAGATTGACAGCAGAATTATATAAGTGTGATGTGTACAAGGAATTGTTTGCCCTACAGTAACCTATCATGTCTCAAAGGTAGGCCTTCTCTGATTAGTGACAAGATTCACATCAGTTTATGAAGAGGTGGAATAAAGAGATTAGCAGTCCATAGGCCTGAAGTCACTAGGCTAAGAGAAGTCGCTAGAGCTGCAGTCTCGTATAAAAGTGGGTTATACAGTCTTCATTATGGCTTATGCTTCCTTAGCTTTTCAGCTTTGTGCACCTGTGTGTGTAGTCACTCAGTTGTGCATGACTCTTCGTGACTCCTTGGTCTGTAGCCTGCCAGGCTCCTCTGTCCATGGAATTCTCAGGGAAATGAGTTGTTTTTAAAGCTGAAGTCACCAGGGACGCCCTTTCAGCTTTGCACACACGCCCAAATGCCAAAACCATGAGATTTAGTTTATACTGAAGTGTCAGGTCACCTCTGCAGGACATCCTAACAGGTTACATTCAAGTGAGTTTACTTCCATGATAAGGTTGAACAGGTAAGAATGAGGATTTCCCCCAAGAGTCAAGGGCAGGTGCAGAGCAGGAAATGTTTTCCCTTTGCTTCCACATAAACAGGGGAAGGGAGCTCTAAGATCACCCTTCAGAAAACTTTATTTTCTGTAGAGCTAAAGAAGTTAGTGTAGAAGTCTTGATAGAAAAAGCTTAAGGTCAGGGAAAGCCTGGAACTGACCCCTCCTGGCTGTAAAAGGAGAAACACAGCATGGGGTGAGCTATGAAATTAATTTCTGCTTTCATGGTCATACTTGCTCTATTTTAAATAACAAATATTCCAGTGCTCTGCTAGACGAATACATTTTTTTTTTCATTCAACAAATGCTTGTTGAATGTCTATAGCATACAAGAGACTGTGTTGAAAAACCTGAGAGACAAGAGAGTGTTGAGACCTTTTATTCAGGACAGTTACTTGTAAACTAATAATATGAAAAGCAGGTTCTAAAAAATATTAAACAAGACATTTATTGAATGTACTCCATGACAATACAGCATGTGAGATGCAAACGTGGATCTGATGCAATCTCACCCAGAAAAAGAAAAGCTTATTGTTTAGGTTGTAGTCCCTGGTGGCTCACATGGAAAAGAATCTGCTTGCAATGCAGGAGACCTGGGTTCAATTCCTGGGTCAGGAAGATCCCCTGAAGAAGGGAATGGCCATCCACTTTAGCATTCTTGTCTAGAGAATTCCATGGACAGAAGAGCCTGGCAGGCTACTGTCCATGGGGTCACAGAGTGTCCAACAGTACTGATTAAGTAACACTTTCACCTTCACTTATGATAAAATATCACATGCAATAAAATGTGACAAATGAAAAGCTATGAATGATTAGTTACAGGGTGAGACAGTACCATGGAGCAGAGGCAAAATTTCTGGAGTGGGTTATAAGTGAGGTGTTGCTAACAATTTTTCAGTAATCTCATAGAAGTCTGCTTAAGTTTTGAATAAGGCACACTACACAGAAATATATTGAGATCTTTATATATCAAATTCTATATCAGAGGTAAAGAATCTAAAAATGAATATAGCCTATTCTTCATTCTCAAAAAGATTAAAACTCAATGGAAGCAATATAAATTTATAGAAATTAGTTTAATGAAATTATGTGTGTAGGTTTCCAAAACTGAAATCCATACAAAATGCCCAACACTGTTGAGGGAAGTCAGGAAATGGTGAAAGAGAAAATGAATAATGATTTTAAAAGAACAGATTCTGTTCGTACAAGCATCTCTTACCCCAAATTGAGTGAGTGGAAGTCACTAAGTTGAGTCCAACTCTTTGCAACACATTGGACTACACAGACCACGGAATTCTTCAGGCAGGAATACTGGAGTGGGTAGCCATTTTCTTCACCAGGGGATCTTTGTGCTGCAGGGTTTGAATCTAGGTCTCACACATTGCAGGCCACTTCTTTACCAGTTGAGCCACAAGGGAAGCTCAAGAATACTAGAATGGATAGTCTATCCCTTCTCCAGTGGATCTTCCTGACCCAGGAACTGAACTGGGGTCTCTTACATTGCAGGCAAATTCTTTACCAGTTGAGCTACCAGGAAAGCACTACCCCAAATTAAATGGAATTGAAATCCTAAAATGGGTCTCAGGAAACCAAGGATATAGATTCAGCGTGAAGGGTTGCTTCTCACCCTGCCTGTTCTTGGTGAACAGACAATGCATGCCTTCTCTATCACCAGCACTGAAGTGGCACAATCTTAGGCACCATAAAAAGATACGTATAGCATACACTTGGCTGACACAGTGCTAGTTTGCTACAGTCATTTTCCTGGATCAGTTCAGTTCAGTTGCTCAGTCATGTCCAACTCTTTGCGACCCCATGAATCGCAGCACGCCAGGCCTCTCAACCCATCACCAACACCTGGAGTCTACCCAGACCCATGGCCATTGAGTTGGTGATGCCATCCAGCCATCTCATCCTCTGTCTTCCCCTTCTCCTGCCCCGAATCCTTCCCAGCATTAGGGTCTTTTCCAATGAGTCAACTCTTCATATGAGGTGGCCAAAGTATTGAAGTTTCAGCTTTAACATCAGTCCTTCCAATGAACACCCAGGACTGATCTCCCTTAGGATGTACTGGTTGGATCTCCTTGCAGTCCAAGGGACTCCCAAGAGTCTTCTCCAACACCACAGTTCAAAAGCATCAATTCTTTGGCACTCAGCTTTCTTCACTGTCCAACTCTCACATCCATACATGACTACTGGAAAAATCATAGCCTTGACCAGACAGACCTCTGTTGGCAAAGTAATGTCTCTGCTTTTCAATATGCAATCTAGACTGATCATAACCTTCCTTCCAAGGAGTAAGTACTTTTTAATTTCATGGCTGCAATCACCATCTGCAGTGATTTTGGAGCCCCCCAAAATAAAGTTTGACACTGTTTCCCCTGTTTCCCCATCTATTTCCCATGAAGTTCTGGAACCAGATGCCATGATCTTAGTTTTCTGAATGTTGAGCTTAGCTTTAAGCCAACTTTTTCATTCTTCTCTTTCACTTTCATCAAGAGGCTTTTTAGTTTTTCTTCACTTTCTACCATAAGGGTGGTGTCATCTGCATATCTGAGGTTATTGATATTTCTCCTGGCAATCTTAATTCCAGTTTGTGCTTCTTCTAGCCCAGCATTTCTCATGATGTACTCTGCATATAAGTTAAGTAAACAGGGTGACAATATATAACCTTGACATACTCCTTTTCCTATTTGGAACCAGTCTGTTGTTCCATGTTCAGTTCTAACTGTTGCGGATACAGGACCCAATTCTTTTCTGCATCTGATGATCTCAAGAACTAATACTGAAGCTATTTATCTTACTGTATTTCTCCTTAATTTCAAGTTCTATTTTGATATTTGAAACTCTTCTTCTGAAAAATAATCCTAATCAATGTCAATAAGTTGGGTTTTTGTTGTTGTTATTTACAAAAGGCTACTCTGACTTAGGGCAGTGTACTTAAAAATAGTGCTCAGATTATATTATATTTCTTAACACACACAACCCAAACATAATCTTTATAGGCACACAACCATGGCCAAAAGAGTAATATCTTGACACACTTCACTAATGCCACTGCTCAAAAATATCAATAAAAATAGGATTTTTGCTCAACAAAGATTAAAAAGATTCACAAGAAGAAAATGAAAAGCCAAGTTAATTTTTCCTAAAGTATAATTTAGTTAGTCAAATGTAAATGCTTTGGAAATATAAGTTCTGAATGAACAAATTTTCCATGAAATCCAGCCTAAATATATTATGGATTAGCAAATTAACCTTGAGAAAATAAACCATTGGAGATTATTTTATCCTTGAAAAACTAAATTCAGAACCAATTAGAACAATGCTGCTTTGACTGAGATGGAAATTTTTAAATGCTTGGAAACTTAAATTTTATATAATGCACACAGAAAAGAATTGCAAAGAAGCAGTATTTTTTCTCTTTTTATAAGGTTTCACCAACCATATCAGAGACGGTATGTTAGCTGCAAGGAAACTTTGCTCTAAGGGGTTTTGTTAGAAGTTTGAAATTTGGATACTCTATGTAAAAAGAGATACTTTGAGAAAAGATTTAAAGCTCTTTGGTAATAGTAATACAGTTGACACAATGTTATACATTATAATGCAGAAAGTTGCTACTTTACAGATTTACTATGCCAAAAGAACTGAAATGCATTTTGTTGTGGTCATTCCACAGAGGTGAGATGGATCCCTCAAACTCAGAATCTGGTTTGGATATCAAGATTGATGATGCCACAAACTCTCCAAAAGAGTATGAAAAGGCTTATTACTCATATAATGAGGTTTTCCTGGGGGAAAATAGAATGGGCCCCCAAAGTTAAAGGACAGCTTGAAAGAACAGTGAACAGAGATTGCTTTAGCATTTGTGTGGTAGACTGGAGGGATGAGGTAGTGCAACTGTGGCTTGTGTGGTTTGGAATTCCCACTAGTACCAAGGAAGGGACCACTGGGCTTCCTTATAGGCTGGACCAGATGCAGAGCATAAGGGGAAAGGGAGTCGTGGCTTGATATCTGCCAGCAGTCAAACAATGAACATTGAATTTGACTCTTTATTACATCTGATATCTGACTGATGGCCAATGCAATATTTCAGTTAACTGAATTTCAATTCAGTTCAGTTCAGTCACTCAGTCATGTCCAACTCTTTGTGACCCATGGACTGCAGAAGGCCAGGCTTCCCTATCCATCACCAACTCCTGGAGTTTACTCAAACTCATGTTCATTGAGTCAGTGATACCATCCAACCATCTCATTTTCTGTCATCCCCTTTTCCGCCTCAATCTTTCCCAATATTTCTCTTTTCAAATGAGTCAGCTCTTCATATCAGGTGGCCAAAGTATTGGCATTTCAGCTTCAACATCAGTCCTTCCAATGAACACCAAGGACTGATCTCCTTTAGGATGGATTAGTTGGATCTTCTTGCAGTCCAAGGGACTCTCAAGAGTCTCCAACACCACAGTTCAAAAGCATCAAATATTCAGTGCTAAACTTTCTTCATGGTCCAACTGTCACATCCATACATGACTACTGGAAAAATCATAGCCTTGACTAGATGGACCTTTGTTGGCAAAGTAATGTCTCTGCTTTTTAATATGCTGCCTAGTTTGGTCATGACTTTCCTTCCAAGGAGTAATTTAATTTCATGGCAGCACTTAGCATCTGCAGTGATTTTGGAGCCCCCCAAAACAGTCAGCCATTGTTTCCACTGTTTCCCCATCTATTTGCCATGAAGTGATGGGACCAGATGCCATGATCTTAGTTTTCTGAATGTTGAGCTTTAAGCCAACTTTTTCACTCTCCTCTTTCACTTTCATTAAGAGGCTCTTTAGTGCTTCTTCACTTTCTGCCATAAGGGTGGTGTCATCTGGATATCTGAAGTTATGGATATTCCTCCCAGCAATCTGGATTCCAGCGTGTGCTTCTTTCTGCCCAGTGTTTCTCATAATATACTCTGCCTACAAGTTAAATAAGCAGGGTGACAATATACAGCCTTGACGGACTCCTTTCTCTATTTGGAACCAGTCTGTTGTTCCATGTCCAGTTCTAACTTTTGCTTCCTGACCTGCATACAGGTTTCTCAAGAGGCAGGTCTGGTGGTCTAGTATTCCCATCTCTTTAAGAATTTTTCACAGTTTATTGTGATCCACACAGTCAAAGGCTTTGGCATAGTCAATAAAGCAGAAATAGATGTTTTGCTGGAACTCACTTGCTTTTACAATGATCCAGCAAATTTTGGTAATTTGATCTTGGTTCCTCTGCCTTTTCTAAAACCAGCTTGAACATCTGGAAGTTCATGGTTCATGTATTGCTGAAGCCTGGCTTGGAGAATTTTGAGCATTACTTTACTAGCATGTGAGATGACTGCAATTATGCAGTAGTTTGAGCATTCTTTGGCCTTGCCTTTTTTTAGGGATTGGAATGAAAACTGACCTTTTCCAGTCCTGTGGCCCCTTCTGTGTTTTCCAAATTTGCTGGCCTATTGAGTGCAGCACTTTCACAGCATCATCTTTTAGGATTTGAACTAGCTCAACTGGAATTCCATCACCTCCACAAGAAGCAGTGATGCTTCCTAAGGCCCACTTGACTTCACATACCAGGATGTCTGGCTCTAGGTGAGTAATCATACCATCGTAATTGGGTCATGAAGATCTTTTTTGTACAGTTCTTTTGTATACTCCTCTGTGTATTTTGTACAGTTACTCTGTATATTCTAACAGAATTTGAACTTGTTTAAATAAGCCATCCCCACAATCCACATGGCCTATAGCCTGAGGCTGATAAGCGAGGTGAATGCTCTTTTGAATATATTATTCAGGAGTTCAGTACTGTGTGGCTTTGGAAGTGAAACGAGTGCTTCGGTCACTATCAGTAATAGGCTTTAGAACTCTAGAAGGGATAAGGAGTTTATTTTGCGGTGCCTTGTATTATGGCTTCAGTATAGGCAGAAATGTGTGTGATTTTGATTTATTTTTTTGTGTATCTATGAAGCAAAAGATCACCAGACCTCCTTACACAAAAAGAGGCAACTTTGCATAAACAATTGTTGTCCTTGCCACTAACAGAGAAAATGGCCAAACCACTGGCAATGACCAAGAGTCGGCAAAAATGAGCAAATGGGGCCAGTTGTTGGCCAGGGTATCCAATGCTGACAGTATGCCTAAAGTACATCCAATTATGCAGACTTTTGCATCCTATCTTTGATCAAGGACATCTTGCTAAAGGGATACAAAGCAGCAGCCTTCTGTCAGCTCCATCATGTTTGATGGTAGTTCTGTTGTTCATAAAGTACATGAACTTTCTTTGCTGTTGGCACAGTTCTGCTCAAGGACTACACAGCGGCCAAGGACTTGAGGACAGAGGAGTTTCCTGTAGAATCATAGCGCCTCTCAAGATGCTGAGGATGGAAGAGGCAGTCTTCCTTTAGATTAGATACAGCACCCGACTTTGACTCTATCCTCTAGAAGGAAGTCTCTGTAGTTGTGTTGAACTTGTGCCATGTTGTTTTTATAACCCAAGACAAAAGGGAAGCTAAGAGTCGAGCGTCTTAGGCTTAGGCCTGTGACAACATCTATCTCTAGGAGAGGACAGTGTGCAAGCAGCAGTGGCCACTTGCATGGTATATACTGTGGAATCAAGGAGGCAAATTTCTTATATCAGAAGGCAAAAGGCAACTCATAGCCATCTTCACCAGCCCAGAGCCTCCAGAAGGCATAAAAGAAGATTGATAAAGTACCTGCAGTGAAGGAGTCTCTGTAAAGTGAAAGTATTAGTTACTTAGTCATGTCCAACTCCTTGTGACTCTGTGGACTGTAGCCCACCAGGCTCCTCTGCCCATGGAATTCTCTAGGCAAGAATACTGCAGTGGGTTGCCAATTCCTTCTCCAGGGGATCTTCTCAACCCAGGGATCGAACCTGGGTCTTCTGCATTGTAGGCAGATTCTTTACTGTCTGAGCCATCAGGGAAGCCCCAAATGAGTCTCCAGCAGATACTAAAGAGAATCCCCACTATCTTGTAATGTGGACAGATTTTTTGAACATTTTATTATAGAACACCTTATTAAAGGTGGGAAGATTTTTCAAGTAAGAGTATAAAAGGCTTAAGTAAAATTTGAAACAGAAATGCATTGCCCCCAGAACCTAAAAATACCTAAAAGGTGTTTGGCTTGTTTTAAATTTATGAGTGCTAAGAGGTTTAATAATTGTTTCTTAAGTGTCAGAATGGCTTCAGTTTACCTAATAATTTTCAGAAATTTAACTGTGAGGCTTTGTACCATTTGTGGTACCATAGTTTTGTGAGTTCTGTTGTATTTGTATTCCTATGTGAGGGTGTCAAATGTATCTTTTTGGAAGGGAAAGGGGGTGCTTTCATTATAATGTCTAATGTCTATTCCTGGAGAGATTTTACGTGGTTAAGAATTTGCCTGCTGTTGCCTTATGACTCCTACAGCTAGGTAAAGGTGTATTGGTCTCTTCAGAGGAGAAAGCAAACTGCAGCTTAGAGGTTATTGAAACAGGAACTAGTCAGAACACATTAACCAAATCTATACCTAATGACAAAGTATTTACCAGATGGTAACTGGATGGATTTAGGATTTTTAATAACACTGGATATGAGACCTTGATGTATAGAATCAGAGCATTGAGGTTGGGGTACTCAAATTCAATGTCTTCTCAGTCGTTCAGTTGTGTCTGATTATCTGTGACCCCATGGACTGTAGCCCTCCAGGCTTCTCTGTCCATGGAATTTTCCAGGCAAAAATGCTGGAGCAGGTTGCCACTTCCTCCTCCAGGGGAATGTTCCTGACCCAAGGATTGAAGCTGTATCTCTTATGTTTCCGACATTGGCAGGTGGGTTCTTTACCACTAGTGCTACTCAACCATTACCTGCCATTTATTCTTTCCAGTGTAAATTGTGCTGTTTATTAGAAACAGTTGTAACCATTGTCCCTTCTTTAAATTGGTCTTGAATAATGTGTTATAGTCTTTGAAGGCCCTGTTTTAATTTACACTGGTCTGTATAAACTATTTTAACTGACAAGGAGAAGAATCATGGAGTTCTGTTTTATCAAGTTATTTATTAATGTCAAAATTTAATGAATTTAGTTCATTACTTATTGAGTAAAAGCTTCAATGCCCAACATGGGCTGTTTCAGGGCAAAAGGTATTATGAATGAGGGGAATTTTGACAAGCCAGTAGTCTAGTGGTTAACATGAGGCCTATCTTTTTGTCCTCTGTTTTAGGTCAGGAACTCCTCTAAAGGTTATAGGAAACACAATATTTAAACACAGTGGGATCCCAGGTTGAACTGTAACTTGGTATCCTGTATTGATTATGGTCATGAATGTTTGCCAATTGGTGCATTTCAGTAGATGTTAAAATTAATTCAAGACCTAAATTGTGTATAGAACAAAAGCCAATCAGCACTCATTTTTTTACAGTATAATTTTTTTCTTTTTAGCAAATTTTGGATTTCCTATTGGATCACATTGTTGGTCTCTACTTTATATTTTATCTCTTTTCCCCATATTTAAGAGTTTTTTTCTTTTGTCTTTATTTTGTTTGATTATTAATAGATATACTTTGGGGAGGGGATTTTCCTCTCTACTCACATTTGTAAATTTCTTCCTTCTCCAAAAATCTCAAATCAGGACCTTCAAAGCTAGGGGCCTTTCCCATGCCAATGGGTACTTTATAGGATTTAAGGGCCTTGGACTTCTATCAGGTTTGAATTAATCCCTTGGCTGTGACACAGGAATGTCATGGGTATTTTCTCTATAACCTTGAGGATCGGGATCTTGGTTAGAGCATCAGGCGGCAGCAGCACAGGCAATTTTCAGGGTCTTAGTGACTCATTTACTTTCAGGGGTGTTATCTCAGCATGTCACATGGTAAAGACTTTTCCTCCATATGTGCAACCACCCATCAGACCCATATATTGCACAGAGGCTCAATCTTTCTGCTTTTAAATGGCCAGACCACTCAAGATTGCTTTCCACTAGCTGTTGGTACATTCCCTGTTCAAATAACCCATGCTTTACCCACTCCCTGCTCACATAAACATGCTTGCCCACTGCTCCAGCTAGTGACTATGCTAATTCTTAGGTCAGAAGGCTCCATCTATTAGTTTAATAAGATAGACCTCTGTTCGCATGATGGTTATTAACCTGAGAGACTGTAAAACTTGTGCCAGAATTGAAAGAGCCACGTGTACCCCAATGTTCATCGCTGCTTTGTTTACAATAGCCAGGACATGGAAGCAACCTAGATGCCCATCAACTGACGAATGGATAAGAAAGCTGTGGTACATATACACAATGGAATATTACTCAGCATCAAAAAAAAAATTCATTTGAATCAGTTCTACTCAGGTGGACGGAACTGGAGCCCACTATCCAGAGTGAAGTAAGCCAGAAGGAAAAACAACAATACAGTATACTAACACATATATATGGAGTTTAGAAAGATGGTAACGAGAACCCAGCATACGAGACAGCAAAAGGAACGCAAATGTATAGAACAGACTCGTGGACTCTGTGGATGAGGGCAAGGGTGGGATGATATGGGAGAATGGTATTGAAACATGTTAATTATCATGTGTGTAATCAATCACCAGCCCAGGATTGATGCTCGGGGCTGGTGCACTGAGATGTCCCAGGGGGAGGGAGGAGGGAGGGAGGAGGGAGGGGGGTTCTGGAGGGGGAGCATATGTAAACCCATGGCGATATCATGTCATTGTATGGCAAAACTAAAAAAAAAAAAAAAAAAACCTTGTGCCCCAGCCATTGGTTTCCCTGGCACCCAACCTGACAGTCAATTCTCCCTATGAATGATAACTTCCTCTTCCAGAGTAGCAAATATGGCTGCCATGCCCTGCCTGCTATCCGCTATACGCAGCAGGGGTGTTGCTCCAGGACCCTTTTACTTCAGACACATAAGATTCTCTATCCAATAAACCATCGATGTCTCTGTCACTGTTTTCAGGCTTTTCTTCAGTCTGGAGACTGGCCAAATACAAGGTTTGCAGCCCTGCGGGATGCAGCTCAACACATATCAACTTGCCCATTTGTGGGGCTGAGGAAGGAAAAATGGCGGAGCTTGACCGTTATTCACAGTCAAATGTCAAAAAATGGAGTCTGATATTTTATTGTACATGTGGTGTGTATGTGTGCATGTGTGTTTATGTATATTAGAAGAAAACATTTGATTTGGAATACTACTACATTTTCACCTGTACCCAACATGAAACAGTGATTCATAGGAAATCAAGGATGGTATAGAAATAGCACAGATTTTAGAGTCAGGCAGAACTTCAGAGTCAGGCATATTCCTAATCTGTTATTATTTATTCTGTTCCCTTGGGAAAGGATCTTTACATGGTTCGGTTTCCTTTACTATTTAAAATAGAAACCTCATAGAACTATTTCATGGAAGAGGCTATTATATGAATTCAGGTGAACTCTGTGGCATGTCGCTTGACATACCATAAGTGTTATTCATGCTAGTTTTACCCCTTTTCCTTTATTCACTCAATAATTTATGTTTATTTCCAAATGGAAATCCTAGCAATAGTAAAGCTTTACTGGACTTCCAATTCCCAATTATTCATAAGTGAATTGTTCTTCTTGAGGAAAAAGTGACGCTCCAGGAGTTTTGCAGCTCCCATTTCAGCTGGCCAGCATTCTTTCTTCTAAAATAAGGTCTGAGCCATAGCAGCTAATTTAGTTAAAGATTAAATTGGCTTATGCAAGGTTGTTCTCTCCATTATCTTCCTTTATACCATAAAAAGTATATTTGAGCATTTCCTTTTAATCCTGTGAATCAATTATCTTTTTTACCTATGTGTTTCAAGTTGTTTACCACATATACCTTCTTCACTCTATTCTTTCTTTCAACAACCTATTGAACCCGTTGTGGTAGATCATAGTGACACAGTAGGTTTCATGACAGGATATTGATATTATGCAACAATAAGATAAAAGTAAGAAAAATTAAAATAAATCAAAATTCATATATGTAGTGAAGCAGAATATGCTGTTCGTCAGTAGGTAGACCATGTACTTCTATGCATTATTCTTTACACTGATGGCCTCAAAGGCTAAAAACCCATGACTAAGAGCTCCTCTAACAGGTGGTTTCTTTATTCTGCAAGGGTCATTTCTAGCACTGCAGTTAATATTTTGCTGCCCCAACCACATCCCTTTAACCTTTCTATTTCAGTGGACACAAGTTGATTCCAACTCCAGTATCTGCATTTTTCTATGCCTGATGGCTTTTTTCAAGTCTAGAAACCACTCTGCCCACATGCCAGGCATCTTGGAAATGTCAAGTATTTAATAACCCACAAGAGTAGCTCCCAACCAGTGACTGATGGGAACTAGTATATAAATAGTCTATTATCCTGTTTCTGAGATGTGATAATTCTGAAGTATGTGCTTTTCATTGACTTTCATAGTTTTCCTAGTGGGCTTAAGCTCCAACACCTGCAGAGACCCTTGATGTTATATAACAACCCTTCGTTGATCTCTTCTTTGTCTCAATTCTCTACTTAACCTAACAGCATTTTCTGCCAACCACTGAAAACTACTTACACTCATATTCTTGATTTAGGGTCTGCAGGTAGGTAAAGTCAAAGTGAGATAATTTTGGTTTATTTTGTTGAGGAATTAGGAAATAAGGTGTAATACATAGTTACTTGTATCTGTCAAAGTCTGAAAATTCCTGGATTTTATCTACCTGTAAATTGATAAATTAGCCTATTTCTGTTTCATGGTTATTGACAGAAGACATGAAATTCCTAGGTCAGAGGCAAAGGCCTTCATTACTCGCAGCCCAGCAGGCAACAGCAGCTTCATGTTCACGTCACTTTTTCTTGCTCCTCCTTTCCCCATGGCTTTAGGAGGCTCATGCAGAGGGACCCATATGAATGTTGGATACACAATAAGTGTGTGTCATGACTGAGGAATACTAAATTTGGGGACTTCACTGTTTTTATCACAAATGGCAAACAAGCCTACTTATAGTCTTCATCCCTCACTGAAAATGCAAGCCTGAGAAATGGCCCAAGTAAGGAAAGGTCATAGTCTTACATTCTTGGTATACCCAGCAAGAACCCACAAGACACTCAGGGCCCACGGCAGATCGCCTCTCCCAACAGGACTGTGGTTTATACTTGTTTGTCCACTCACCAGTAAACTGAAGTGAGCTGTGAGTCATCATGTTCATTTTTAAAATAGAGTGTGTCTTTGTGTTCTTCTCTGGCTCGTCTTGGAACATGAAGAGCTAGATACTATAACACTTTCCCTAACTTGAATGCACTTGTGGTCAACTAGACAGAGTACAGTGTAGTAAGCTTAAGAAATAAAGTATGAAGAAAGAATAATTGTATCCTCTAAGGACCAACAATTCAATTTGGGAAAGTTTCTCAGTTTTTACAAACAACTGAATCATTGGAAAAGACCCTGATGGTGGGAAAGATTGAAGATGGAAGGAGAATAGGGTGACATAGGATGAGATGGCAGGATGGCATCATTGATGCATTGGACATGAACTTGGAGAGGGGGAGGGACAGAGAGGCCTGTTGTGCTGCAGTCCATGGGCTTGCAAAGAGTCAGACATAACTTGGCGATTGAACAGCAGCCCAGTTTTCACAGGAAAGTGCCATTTGAGCTGGCATGATAAATGTGAGCTCTACAAGGAAAGAGAAGATGGATCACAGATAGAAGGGAAAAAATAGATGAAAGGCTTTAGGATGTGGAAGCCTCATGTGTATCCAGTGCTGCTCAGTATGGTGTTATGAAGCATTAGGGAAAGAAAGAATTGATTCAGGTGAGGTTGGCAAATATCTGGTGATCAGATTATAAGGAGTCATGAAGTCATTTATGTGTAGTTAACAAATGTTGACTGAATTTGTATATATACTACTCCAGTAATATAAGGTACTCTCCCAGGGTCTCCATTCACTGTTCTTCCTCTCTACTCATCTCCTCAAACATCTAATCAAAATAGCAGGGCCACGGCTTCAGACCAGGTAAGCCCAAATTAGCAGTCCCTTCTTCTCTGCTATCCAGAGGATTCTATTGCAGATGTGAGGTAAAGGCATCTGTTGAGATACCCACATTTATCATTACAGTCAAACAAGAACATACTACTTTAAAACTTTTTTTTCTGTTTCAGTAGTGGAGTTTAGTAAACATGAGAATCTATGGGAATGGCGTTTACAGAAGTTAATCTATCAGGCTCTGAATTTAAACTTTTAAATTTTTACTCCCACAGACTTCTTAGCTATATGACCTTAGACTAGCTACATAACACTTAAAGACTCAGTTTTCATCTCCATAAAATGGAAATAATGATGCAACATTCCTCATGGAAAATGTTCTCATGATTGAATGAGGCAATTCATGTCAAATTCCTGGTGCAGAGTATCATCCAGTACAAATACCTATCATCTTTAGGTTTATTTTAATATTATCACAGATGGTTGGAAGGTGGCAGTATTTGATAAAACTACACACATAAAATCAATCCATTGGGCTTATGTGGCTACTATTAAAGAATTTTAAAAGAATTTTCCAAATGAGAGATAGTCATAATGTTTACAAGTTGTAATATTCTTATCAAAACTGAAATCTGCTCACTACATCAAAATCTGACTGTGGTTTTCTAAAGAGTGTCAACAAATTTTCAGAAAAGTTTTAAGATATGGATCTGTGTTTTAGTTTTTTAAATCCCCCACATTTATAAGTAAGAAAGTATACTATCTTTATATAAACTATTTCCACATGCCAGAATGTATTGAAAGAGTTAATATACTTGTAGAATACTATTAAGAGGCTGACAAAACTTTAAATTGGAGGAAAAATAGTTACAGAATTTAATAGCTAAGAAATATCAAGTATAGAACACATGGTTAAATACCTGATGCTATTCCAGTATACTCTGTTATAATTGGAAATGAAAAAAGGGTAAGTATGTATAACCCTGTACCACAGGCGCCTGTAACACTTCTCTTGGCCAAGCCCCAACCCAGAAGCCACAAAATATGCCCTATTGGATAAGTCTGAGGCTTCCCTACTTGCACGCACTCTGACACAGGTCACAAACAATACTTGTGCCAACAATTACATAACTTGCTCTGTAGCTATAGTAATCTTGCTCCTTCCTCTCTGGGGCCCCCTCAGTCATTGCTCATTTATCTTGTTTCATGCCGGCCTGTTCATTTTATCCAGTTCCTTTTAAGCCATGGTACCCATGCTCTCCATCACAAATTGGCCTTGAAACTGCACATTGCAACAGATTTCCTTTTAGCATTCACCTCTGATGTGACTGCCTCCTGCAAATTTTCTTCTGAACCCTTGTCCTATGTCTACCTTTATCTTTGCATTTGGCATAAATGTGACATGACTCCTGGGAATGATCCTCTAATCTAACCCCCTCACTTTACAGATGATGAAATGTTCTCACTGAGGGCCCTCTTAGATGAGAATGTTTCATGTGGGATTTTCACAGAAATATTTATCAATCACTTCAAATGCTAGGCTAATTTCAGGAAAGTTTCCACATGTGGCTATTTTTCCTTTCTGTGTTAAATTGATTCCTAATAGTTTTATTCAGAGAATAATATTTCTATATTGTCCCTTGAGAGAAAATATCTTTTTATTGATAGAAGAAGGGAGAGTATATTGTCTGAAGTAGATGGACAAGATTTTTTAAATGGCTTTAAATTCTTTATAAAAGGTATTAATTCAAATAATATGCCATTATATGAATTCATTTTGGAATGTATGTCTTCTTTACTTGATTCCCTTAAAATGTATGACACTTCTATTTATATAGAACTCTATATTGTTTAAAATGTTTTATCTCATATTCTACTAATAACAATGAAAAATGGACTGGGGATTATATGACTTTTTTCTATAAATGAATAAACCATGGATCATTTCTAGCTATGTGGATTGGACTATTGAAAAAATATAAATAACTTATAAAAATACCAGTGTCATTGAAAAATTATATACTTGAGATCCCCAAATTCGATGATTTTTATCTCCCCAAAAAGCCAAGTATGTTAAAATACATATGGTAAAAATATCCAAGGTATTGTCTAATAATATGCCATTCTCAGGGTGTGCCAAAAGCAAGACTTCAGGCATTATAGGAACTAAATACCTTTGATAAAGTCCATTTCACAGTGAATTATTTTCTGCCTTGTATAATATTGTTACAAAGTCCCAGTGTCTATATTTGTCTTTTGAGTTAGTTTGAATAGATTATGGAAACAAACTCACTTCTAATTTTAACTATTTTGTTGTCTAAATAATTATATTAATAAAACATGAGGTGAATAATTGATTTTTTTTTTCAAACAGCTCTCATAGCATTTCAAACACTATGGGACAATAATATCATCAAACATTCACCCTTGAAAGAAAATTTAAAAGAAAAAAAAAGGGCTAATGTTGTGTTTCAGATTTTCCTCAAACCAATTTCCTGGTGTTCATTTGGAAACTTTGGCTCAAGATTATTTTGAGGAAAAACAAACGTTAATCCATTAACTACTTCAGTGGCACACATCCATTTTAGACAATGAAGATTTTTCCATCTAAATTTACTATTCTGACATAGTCAGACACACTTTAATCTTCCCTTCTTTACCTAGAATACAGAAACTTCCTTACACTTGGAAAGAAGTTCAGTCAAAATACTCCATCAACACTCTCTTTGTCCCTCTTAGTACTTTTTCTTTCATGTTATTTCAAGGATTTCTGTAAAAGCATCTTCCCCTCTTTGAAATGTCAAATTTTACTACTTAAAATATATGTGCTTCTTAACCCCCTTAAACCACTGACTGCGCCTAGTGATTGAGCTAGTCAAGGCTATGGTTTTTCCAGTAGTCATGTATGGATGTGAGAGTTGGATTGTGAAGAAAGCTGAGCACTGAAGAATTGATGCTTTTGAAGTGTGGTGTTGGAGAAGACTCTTGAGAGTCCCTTGGACTGTGAGGAGATCCAACCAGTCCATCCTAAAGAAATCAGTCCTGAATATTCATTGGAAGGACTGATGTTGAAGCTGAAACTCCAAGACTTTGGCCGCCTGATGCGAAGAGCTGTCTCATTTGAAAAGACTCCGATGCTGGGAAAGATTGAAGGCAGGAGGAGAAGGGGATGACAGAGGATGAGATGGTTGAATGGCATAACCATCTCAATGGACATGAGTTTGAGTAAACTCTGGTGTTGGTGATGGACAGGGAGGCCTGGTGTGCTGCAGTTCATGGGGTCAGTGTTGCAAAGAGTCAGACATGAGTGAGCGACTGAACTGAACTGAACGGAATGTGTAATGTCAACTGTGACACTGTTACTAATATCAAACAAATTATGCAGCAATTATTTATTAATCTCATAACAGAACTAGCAACAATAAAACTGAAAAAACTCTTTGCTTGTTCTTATATACAGAGGAACTGTATAAAACTTCAAATGTTTTAAAAGTCTGATTTATAGCTTTTCTGATTAACTTGTGACATATGGGGAAAATATTCCACAGGTAGGAGACCTCAATTATCTATCCAACTCTGCAATAAGTCACTCTTTGTGATTTCAGGCCTGGGAGAGTCAACTCTGGTCTGCAGGCTAGCGTCCTTATGATTGATGGATAGATAGGCAAAGAGACAACAGGTAGATTTGTGTTTGATTTGTGTCAAAGGCTTTAGTATAGTCAATGAAACAGAATAGAATGTCTTCTGGAATTCCCTTTCATTCTCTGTGATCCAATTTGATTTCTGGTTCCTCTGCTTTTTCTAAATCCAGCTTGTATGTCTGGAAGTTCTCGGTTCACAAACTGCTGAAGCCTAGCTTGCAGAATTTTGAGCGTTACTTTGCTAGTAAGTGAAATGAACAATTGTGTGGTAGTTTGAACATTCTTTAGAATTGGAATGAAAACTGACCTTTTCCAGTCCTGTGGAATTTGCTGAAATATTTGCTGATATATTGAGTACAGCAATTTAACAACATCATTTCTTAGGATTTGAAATAGCTCAGCTCAAATTCTATCACCTCCTCTAGCTTTGTTCATAGTAATGTTTCCTAAGGCCCGCTTGGCTTCACAATCCAGGATGTCTGACTCTAGGTGAGTGACCACACCATCTTGATTACCTGTGTCATTAAGACCATTTTGTATAGTTCTTCTGTGTATTTTTGCCACCTCTTCTTAATCTCTTCTGCTTCTGTTAGCTCCTTACTGTTCCTGTCCTTTATCGTGCCCATCCTTGCATGAAATATTCACTTAATATCTCCCATTTTCTTGAAGAGATCGCTAGTCTTTCCCATTGTATTGTTTTTCTTCTATTTCTTTGCCTTTTTTCCTCTACTTCTTTGTTCATTTAAGAAGACCTTCTTTTCCTTGCTAGTCTTTGGAACTCTGCATTCAGTAAGGTATATCTTTCCCTTCTCCCTTTGCCTTTTGTTTCTCTTTCCTGTAAGTCAAAGGCTTTTTTTCAGAGGTACACATGCAGCTTTTATTCAAGCGTGGAGTCAGCAATTTGTAGGAAATAACCAGTCAAAGGATTAAGCCTTTGTAATTTTCTGGAAATCCTATTAAGAAAGTTGTCCCATTACAATTTACAAACAGGAATCTATAAGTTGATCTTTAGAAACCTTCTTCCAGATATAATGGCAGTGTTTCTCAGCTGATCTTAAACTTGAAGCTTATTTGCTAGTGTTAAATAGAGCTGACATGTTGGTAGAAAAAGAAAATCGTTTCTTGACAGAGTGAAAAGATCACAGGATATACTATGTATTAAAAATGCACACATGCACAAACAAAAAGATACAATGTACATACACATTTATACAGTGATTCATTAGAAATATATGGTTGTCTGGTTGACCACAGTGTTATATATATTCAATTTTTTCATTACTTTGTTATTGTTGTTAATGATGTCTTTCAGAGCTATTATTTCACATATATCCAATTCACCAGAGCAGTGATAAAAGTCAAACCAGGGTTAAACTACTCACTTTTAATTGTAGATTAATATCTTAATATTAATATTTCAATATTCCATTGACCTGGAAGCAATTGTATTCCCCATACTTTTAAGTCACAGCAATACATATTTTCCATAAAATAAGGGAAAATAGAAACTGCAAACCAATGCATGTACATGGCAGATAGTACATTTGATAGAAATGTTTGATATATATTGATTGGAGTCACAGTCTGCATTAGCAGTTTTAGATTTATCTCCTTTGTATGCTCTATTCCTTCATGTTGATATACATTGTTATTTGTGTATATTATACACAAATAATGTATATGCATAATGTATATTATACATTGTGCCCAAATGGTTCTGGCTCTTGGAAGCTCAAGTTAGGTCTCAACTATTTCCCCTAGGCCTGTGTAACTGTTTGCAAACATAGTACAAAACACAAGAGACCAAAGCAACAATAGCAACAAAACATGAACAGTCATTAGAGATCCCTGGGTATTATTCTGGTATGAGAAAAATGAAATATCTTCTAATAAACTAAAACATTTCTCTTCTACAGTGACCTTATAGACCTCTTTAAATGTTTTGCAATCACTCATATATTTCTCTAGCTCCTCTAACTATAGTGTGTAGGAATACTGTTGGGAATTATTGCAATTAAAAATTTATATCTTAATTTTGTGACACCAGTTATTTCTTAAATCATGGACCACTAAAGCTTGGAACATACCTAGAAGGCCCTCTATTCATTTTCTTTAGACAACTGATGTTGAACCTGCAGAGAAAAACAGCAATAGAAAAATTTAATGGAAATTCACAAATAAATGGTATTCTAGTCTCAAACTAATTTAGGTTTGTTCTTAGGGGAAAAAAGATAAAAAATTCTCTGAGTTGGAGAAATTAAAGATAAGAACAATTTGGGGGGAGAGTGCTTATTTTCAAAGTTATTTATTGAACACATGCTATTTGCCATTCACTAGCCTAGTCACTAAACATAGAGATATTTTAAAAAGCAGAAAAGAAAAAATCTGCTACCTCATAACTAATATTTTAGTGAAAGAAGATAACAAAATAAAAGTATGTATGATTTGTTTAAAATATATAAACTGTAAGCAAATATTACAGTACTTAATATTACATTACTTACATATAGTGATAGAGAAAGCATCACTTTTAGAATCAAGAACCCTGAGCATTAATCAGCAGTATGAAACACACAAGATATAAGATACAAGATACATGACTTGTCTTTTTGAGCGTCTGTTTCATTCCAGGTAATCATGAATCTGATTATGCACTCAGGCTTCCTCACAGTATTTCTTGAATCACAAAAGTGATCAATGGACATTATAACATTTTTGTAAATCTGAATTAAGCACCATACAAACACAAGGCAGTGTCATTATTTGGTACTTTGCTGTAAGGAGGGAAGAAAACTACAAATAAAATCAATAGAGCATCTCTGGATTTTAACATGTACTAGAAATTGGCCAGCAAATTGATGTAACTGATATGAGCTGTATCAATGAAGATTGCCAGAAATTAAGACATGTACTGCCCACCAACAGTCATTAGTTTGAGCAAACTCCAGGAGATAGTGAAGGACGGGGAAGTTTACATGCTGCAACCCGTGGAATAATGGTTAGACACGACTGAGTGACTGAACAATAGCAGCAACAACATATGCCCCACAAGACCCACCCCTAAAATATAATATACTGGGGCCTTCTTAGCAGTCCAATGTTTTAAGGAGACTATTTTGGGATGTGCCAAGTGGTAATGAAGTGTGGATTTGAAAAATAGCAAATTAGGGTAAAAAGACATCACTCTGCCAACCGGTAGTAAAAGTCAGAGATGATTTCAGTTCAGTCACTAGGTAATGTCTGACTCTTTGTGACACCGTGAACCACAGCAGGCCAGGCCTCCCTGTCCATCACCAATTCCCAGAGTTTACTCAAACCCATGTCCATTGAGTCGGTGATGCCATCCAACCATCTCATCTTCTGTCGTCCTCTTCTCCTCCTGCCCTCAAACTTTCCCAACATCAGGGTCTTTTCAAATGAGTGAGCTCTTCACATCAGGTGGCCAAAGTATTGGAGTTTCAGCGTCAACATTAGTCCTTCCAATGAACACCCAGGACTGATGTCTTTTAGGATGGACTGGTTGGATCTCTTTATGGTCCAAGGGACTCTCAAGAGTCTTCAATAGCATCACAGTTCAAAAGCGGTACTCAGTTTTCTTTATAGTCCAATTCTCACATCCATACATGACTACTGGAAAAATCATAGCCTTGACTAGATGGAGCTTAGTTTACATAGTAATGGTTCTGCTTTTTAATATGCTGTCTAGGTTGGTCATAACTTTCCTTCCAAGGAGTAAGCATCTTTTTATTTCATGGCTGCAATCAATATCTGCAGTGATTTTGGAACCCCCCCAAAAAAGTCAGCCACTGTTTCCACTGTTTCCCCATCTATTTGCCATGAAGTGGTGGAACCAGATGCCATGATCTTAGTTTTCTGAATGTTGAGCTTTAAGCCAACTTTTTCACTCTCCTCTTTCACTTTCATCAAGAGGCTCTTTAATTTCTCTTCATTTTTTGCCATAAGGGGCATGTCATCTGCATATCTGCGGTTATGGATATTTCTCCTGGCAATCTTGATTCCAGCTTGTGTATCTTCTAGTGCAAGATTTCTCATGATGTACTCTGCATACAAGTTAAATAAGCAGGGTGATAATACACAGCCTTAACATACTCCTTTTCATATTTGGAACCAGTGTGTTGTTCCATGCCCAGTTCTAACTGTTGATTCCTGACTTGCATACAGATTTCTCAAGATGCAGGTCAGGTGGTCTAGTATTCCCATCTCTTCAAGAGTTTTCCAGAATTTATTGTGATTCACACAGTCAAAGGCTTTGGCATAGTCAATAAAGCAGAAATAGATGTTTTTCTGCAACTCTCTTGCTTTTTTATGATCCAGAGGATATTGGCAATTTGATCTCTGGTTCCTCTGCCTTTTCTAAAACCATCTTGAACATCTGGAAGTTCACAGTTCACGTATTGCTAAAACCTGGCTTGGAGAATTTTGAGCATTACTTTACTAGCATGTGAGATGAGTGCAATTGTGTGGTTGTTCGAGCACTCTTTAACATTACCATTCTTTGAAACTGGAATGAAAACTGACCTTTTCCAGTTCTGTGGCTACTGCTGAGTTTTCCAAATTTGCTGGCATTTTGAGTGCAGCACTTTCACAGCATCATCTTTCAGGATTTTAAATAGCTCAACTGGAATTCCATCACCTCCACTAGCTTTGTTCATAGTGATGCTTCCTAAGGCCCACTTGACTTTACATTCCAGGATGTCTGGCTCTAGGTGAGTGTGAGTGATCACACCATCGTGATTATCTGGGTTGTGAAGATCTTTTTTGTATAGTTCTTCTGTGTATTTTTGTCACTTCTTAATTCCTTCTGCTTCTGTTAGGTCCATACCATTTCTGTCCTTTATTGAACCTATCTTTGCATGAAATGTTCCCTTGGTATCTCTAATTTTCTTGAAGAGATCTCTAGCCTTTCCCATTCTATTGTTCTCCTCTATATCTTTGCACTGATCACTGAGGAAGGCTTTCTTATCTCTTTCGAACTCTACATTCATATGGGTATGTCTTTCCTTTTCTCCTTCACTTTCACAATGACTTCACAACCAGCTAAGGAGAGAAATGGCTCATCTTTCAGAATTTATATTAAATTTTATTCTTGATTTACATTTGCTCTTGATGTTAATTTTAAACCAATTACATCTGCTTTAAAAATTTTGGAATTTAGTCTGAAGTTAGAATGAGAAATACAGAGAGCAATTCTTCTTAAGTTCTATGGCTTCTACATCAGTAATTTTCATGTTAATGTGGGTTTAAAGTCAATTGTTGATCTTGGAAAACATTGGGCATCTCTGGGCCATGGCACAAGTGTTCTGATTCAATAAATCTGGTGTATATCCCAGGATCTTCACAGTCATAGTATCTACCTACCTCCCCATCTAATTCAGTTGATTTTTATAACACACTTCAAGAAAAAAAACTAGTCTAAGGATAATGGACAAAACCCCATTTTTAAAGTTTTAAAATAATATTCTATATAAAATCCTGGTCTAGTTGTTTTTGTAAAATGTATTATAGCTAGTTATGATAGGAAAGAAAAACACGGAGACCCATGAAAATCCTGCTTAGCTTATGTCTTAAATATGCAGTTTTTCTATTCTAATTTGTTCCTTTTGATCACCTTGAGATATTCTACTCTTCCTTTTCTAAAGAAATCAGACAAATAACAAAACATAGTACTTTTTTTTGCCTTTTACCTAAAAGTTGAATATAAATCCCACAACAACCTAAAGAAAGCTTTTCAGAATAGAAATCTGCTAGCAATTCAAAAGAGAAAGGAAAAGGTAATATAAACATTGATACAAGAAGAAGCAAGGGAAATATGTTGAATAAAACAATCTCAGGATCCTGGAAAATTCTGCCTGACTTGGGAATTCTCAGGAAGGGGACTTTGTGCTCGAGAAATTGTGTGTGAGAGGGGATGGTGGAGGGGTGGAAAAGAGAAGGAATGGAACACAAAGAGAATGTGGGTTAGTATGTCCATGCTGTGCACACATGCTGATGCTAGCATGCTAGAATTCAAAAAACACCCATTGACTATCACACTATAATAAACTAATCTGCTTAGGGTCTTGTTTTTATTTTGTATTAAATATGATGTGAATACTTTGGGGGATGGATAATTAGAAGAAAGCATGTGAAATTATTTTTTCTTTTGAAATTACAAATATAAGGGGGAGAAGAGGAAAAGAATGGTTTTGATTATAGTTTTCAATTGTCTTATATATGTCAATAACTTCCTTTCATATACACAAGTTTTAAAAGATTCAGAAACATTTGATGGGATTTTACTTTCCTCTAGGTATTTTCTTGGCTATTCTCTTGAGTTCTGAAAGTCATTACTTGATGGTTGGAGTTGGGGCAACTCCAAATTTGAAAATAAATAGCAAACATGGGCTATGGTTTAGGAAATTAGAATGTATGTTAAAAGTTAATTTTGCTTTTGGAAGATATGAATGAAAGGTATTACAATCCTTTCAGCAATATTCAGAACAATTACATAGAATTTTTGTCCTTCTTCTCCTTTGAGGCCAGATGAGAGGAAATGGATCAAGTTGAATTATTTACTTCAAAATAAACTCCTGAGACAAAAGACCAATGACCATTGAAACTGTTGTGTGTGTTTTAAATGTTTTTAAGGGAAATTGTAACTGTATTACAATAAGATTTTCCAATTGGAACTCATCGGTTTCAGTTGGTTTATGTGTGTTCCTGAATGAGGGAAAAAATGTAAGTGGGCTTCTAGAATGCATTCTACACCCATCATTCTGTAAAATTAAAATCCAAGTGAATATTTTCTTTTCTGCAGATAATTCCAACTATCTGATGAGATGTCTTTGGGGAGTTTTCCCTGATCTTCTTTCCCATGATTCTCCTCTCCTTTTACCCTTTGTCTCATTCATTCCCAATTACTTTCTTTCTCATGATAGTGGAAGTTAAAAAGGGTGGGACACACAGAAAAAGTTATAGACATAATCCTTCCTGCATGAATTAAAAACAGCATTTGGAAAAGTTTATGTTACAATTTTCTGACATCTTTAATAGAAACCTTGTTGAGATTAATTTTTGAAAAATATCAATAGCAACATAAATACTAAAAATGACTAATAATTTAGAATGCCACTTTAATTATAATAGGAAATTATGAATTGCTCTCATTTCAGGAAGCAACTGAATTTGATTGACTTAAAGAATACCAAGCTGTATTCATTAATTGCTGTAATCTTTAGAGGGACAATGTAATGTAATGCAAGGTGCAAAAAAAAGATGCTTTCAAACACTCAAGACATCTGAAAGGTATCTTGGATGAGCTAGCTTCCCTGGTAGCTCAGGTGATAAGAAACCCACCTGCAATGCAAGAGACCTGGGTTCAATCCCTGGGTTGGGAAGATACCCTGGAGAAAGGAAAGGCAACCCACTTCAGTATTCTTGCTAGGGAAATTCCATGGACGGAGGAGCCTGGTGGGCTACAGTCCATGGGTTTCCAAAGAGTTGGATATGTCTAACAATTTGAATATAAATAACTTTTTTTGTTTTCTGAAATAAAAACTATATGTATTCAAAAGATAATAACTAATTTTCTGTTGACATAATATCTTCTTACAACTTAACAGTTTTTAAATTTAATTTTACCCCAAGTATTTTTCAGTAGTCCATTTTTTTTTTTTCTGTCAGTAAAGATGATGGAGAGGATTACTCTTGATAGAACAAAAAGCTTAACTTAAAAATGATACCTTAGGGTGTCAGATTTGTGATCTCTGAAGTAGATTTAGCCTCGGGACCAGGGACCAGACTTGATCACTCAAGAGCTTTTGCATAGCAGAATTTTATTAGAGTGAAAAAGGAACAGAGAAAGCTTCTGACATACACACCAGAAGGTGGGGGGAGAGTGCCCCACTCGCTAGTCTTAGCAGGGAGCTATATACTTTTTCAGTTGACTATTACAATACATCAAAGAATGTCTCACGATTGTAAAGATCCTACTAGACCCACTCCCACAATTTACATTTTAAGACGACAGGTTTAGAACTAACAATAGAAAGATCTTCCCAGACAACAGGATTAGTCAGAAGGTTCTCAAGGAGAAAGATGTCCTCAAGCAGGATACATTGTTGCTATATAATCCTTAGTACAGAGCTTAAGTTGTTCTGTTGTGTAATCATCAACTTTGAGATTAAAGAAAAAAAAAAAAGTTTGTCCTCTTCTCTTTTTTGAGAATTCCAGACCCCGATCTCCTCCTTAAGAACCCCAGACCTCTCTCTCCTCCTCTAGGATCCCAGACTTCTGATCAACCTACCTAGGAACTGACTCTCTCAAAAATCTATACACTTTACATTCTAACTACTCTGGAGTAATAAATAAAAAGACATTTAAAATTAAATAAAAACAAAACCTTAATATCAAGAGCTTTTTTCCTCCTACTTACCTTGTCTTATTTTACAAACTGAGTCATGATTTTGTTTGGGAAAACAATATGCCCAAACTTCTGCGTTTCTTTTTTGCCAGATGTTTGCTTTCCCACACTTCCTTACAGTCAGGAGTGACTGTGTAACAAATATTTGGCTAATAAAACACAAGAGAAACATGTTGAGAGTTTCTCAAAAATTAGCATTGCCTCTTTCTTGCTCCTTGTACTCCTTGGACATAATACATAGAGCTAAAGGGGCCATCTTTTGACCATAAGACAAAAATTCATAAATACAAAGCCTCTGTAGAGCATGAATTAAAGAAAGAATTTGATAATGATATAAACTAATCCTTAAACTGTTTTTTTCTAGATTCCTGGTTAAGAAAATCATAAACATCCTCGTGAATTAAGCCATGTTTACACACAACTTAGTCACTTGTGGTTGGATGTGTTGCTTAATAGAGTATTCCCAAATGAACTTTCAAGGTATGTGTTTCAAAAGAAGGGGATGTGTGACCCACATGTTAACCTATGAATAATTTAAATCAGGAAAACAAGGGGCATTTATTTTTCTACCTTTCAAGGTTTATTTCATAATTTCTTGATTTTAAGGAAGTACTTTTTAAGTGAGGTCATTTTCCTCTTTAATTTTACCAAGTACATTTTATGTTTCTGAGATATATTTTTCATAACTATAATGTTTATATTTATATGTAGCAATTACTTAATTACATAAAAATTTACCAAAAGCCAGACAGGTAAAACATGTTTGAAAATACAGCCTTCAACAGAAAGCACATCTGGATGAATATTATTATTTGTAATTATTGTGATTGCTGAAAATGTGTTGAGCTTTTAAAATAAATTGATATCCTTGTTGAAATCTAAAAATTTCATTCACAATGAAGAGAATGTTTTCCTATCAAAAATATATTAAAATAATTTCAACTTAAAAGTAAATACTATGTTCAAAATATTTCAATATGTCCTACAACAAATGCTGAAACAGTATGGAACAACATTTGTCTCCATGCCACCACATACATATAACCAATGCCTGAGGAACCAGAGATCATATTGCCAACATCCGTGGATCATGCAGAAAGCAAGGGAATTCCAGAAAAACATCTACTTCTGCTTCATTGACTCCTCTAAAGCCTTTGACTCTTTGGATCCCAACGAACTATGGAAAATTCTTAAAGAGATGGAAATACCAGACCACCTAACTTGCCTCCTGAGAAACCTGTATGCAGGTCAAGAAGCAACAGTTAGAACTGGATATGGAAAAACTGATTGGTTCAAAATTGGGAAAGGAGTATGACAAGGATGTAAATTGACATCCTGCTTATTTAACTTATATTCAGAGTACATCATGCAAAATGCCAGACAGGATGAAGCACAGAATGAAATCAAGATTGCTAGGAGAAATATCACAACCTCAGATATGCAGAAGACACCACCGTATGGCAGAAAGTGGAGAAGAGCTAAAGAGCCTCTTGATGAGGGGAAAGAAGAAAGTGAAAAAGCTTGCTTAAAACCCAACATTCAGAAAAATATATCATCTGATCCTATCACTTCATAGCAAATGGAAGGGGAAAAAGTGGAAACAGTGAAAGACTTTATTTTCCTGGGTTCCAAAATCACTGTGGAGTGTGGCTGCAGCCATGAAATTGAAAGATGCTTGCTCCTTGGAAGGAAGGCTATGACAAACTTAGCATATTAAGAAAAGGAAACATCACATCGCTGACATATCATAGTGCTGACATAGTCAGAGCTATGGTTTCTCCAGTAGTCATGTATGGATGTGAGAGTTGGATGTGAATATTCCAATGAATATTCATTGAAAGGACTGATGCTGAAGCTGAAGCTCCAAAACTTTGCCCATCTGATACAAGGAGCAGAGTCACTAGAAAAGAACTTGATCCCGGGAAAGATTAAGAACAGAAGGACAAGGGGGTGGCAGAGGATGAGATGCTTGGATGGCATCATCAACCATCTCAAACCATGAACATGAGTTTGAGCAAAGTCCAGTAGATAGTGAAAGACAGAGATGCCAGGGTTGCTGCAGTCTATGGGGTGATAAAGAATCGGGCACAAAATAACAATTAAACAACAGCACATATTTCTATTTGCCAGTCTGTCCTGGAATACACTTAATATTATGGCATTTATGTGCTTTTAAACACAATAGATTTGATTCATTTTTAGAGTTTGGAAACAAATTTGTTTACTACTACATTGACTTTGAAGATCTAGAAATAAATATTAGGACTTATCAAAATTTAAATTCAGTGTATTCTGAATATAGGCTTTCTGAATAAATGGTTTTGATTATAGTTAGTGAAAATAGTTAAGAGCTTTCAGTTCACTACTCTTGAAATTTGGCTGAAAACTCTCAGTTCAATTCAGTCACTCAATCATGTCCAACTCTTTGCAACCCCGTGAATCTCAGCACACCAGGCCTCCCTATCCATCAGCAACTCCTGGAGTCTTCCCAAACCCATGTCCATCAAGTCTGTGATGCCATCCAGCCCTCTCCTCCTCTGTCATCCCCTTCTCCTCCTGCCCCCAATCCTTCCCAGCATCAGGGTCTTTTTCAACAGGTCAGCTCATGCATGAGGTGGCCAAAGTACTGGAGTTTCAGCTTCAACATCAGTCCTTCCAATGAACACCCAGGGCTGATCTCCTTTAGGATGGACTGGTTGGATCTCCTTGCAGTCCAAGGGACTCTCAAGGGTCTTCTCTAACACTACAGTTCAAAAGCATCAGTTCTTTGGCACTCAGGTTTCTTCATGGTCCAACTGTCACATCCATACATGACTACTGGAAAAACCATAGCCTTGACTAGACAAATGTCTGTTGGCAAAGTAATGTCTCTGCTTTTCAATATGCTACCTAGCTTGGTCATAACCTTCCTTCCAAGGAGTAAGTGTCTTTTAATTTCATGGCTGCAATCAATATCTGCACTGATTTTGGAGCCTAGAAAGATAAAGTCAGCTGCTGTTTCCCCATCCATCTGCCATGAAGTGATGGGACCAGATGCCATGATCTTAGTTTTCTGAATGTTGAGCTTTAAGTCAACTTTTTCACTCTCCCCTTTCACTTTCATCAAGAAGCTTTTTAGTTCCTCTTCACTGTCTGCCATAAGTGTAGTGTCATCTGCATACCTGAGGTTATTGATATTTCTCCTGGCAATCTTGATTCCAGCATGTGCTTCCTCCAGCCCAGCATTTCTCATGATATACTCTGCATACAAGTTAAATAAGTAGGGAGACAATATACAGCCTTGACGGACTCCTTTTTCTATTTGGAACCAGTCTGTTGTTCTATGTCCAGTTATAACTGTTGCTTCCTGACCTGCATACAGGTTTCTCAAGGGGCAGGTCAGGTGGTCTAGTGTTATGCCCAGATCCTAATCTCCACAAATCACCAGGAGGCCTTACACTGATGCAAGCGCATGAGGAAGTTTATTGCAGACCCGGGTCTGGACCGCAACACATACACCGATGCAGCGGAGTGAGGGTAGCGGCCCCAAGTGGCATGGTACAAGGCTTTTTAAAGGGAAAATGGCTACAGGTGGGGTGAAGCTGAAAATGGCTACATCTGGGGTGAGGTGGGAAATGGCTACAGGTGGGGTGAGGCGTTGTGGTGCTCCGTGATTAGTCAGGTGCTTAGGTCTCACATCCCCCCTTTTTCTAGTAAATAGTGGGGCTCATTCTTTAGCATTGTTGGGATCATCAGTTTCCTCCTCGTCCAATATTATTTCCCTTAATAGGTACATTCCTGGAGGCTATGGGTGTCGTAGCAGGAAGAGTGGATGAAAGTCACATACATGAACGCAAGGCCTCCCTTCCCTCCCCCCCAACGCCCAAGGCTTTCCATACAATCATGAGGGCAGGACCCCACAATAGTGGGGTTAACAGTACATACAGTTATAAACAACAGCATTAAGTCTTTTGTAGGCGCACTTTCAATGGGTTGTCTGGGTTCCTTGAGACAGTCCATCCTGGTGAGAGAAATTCCTCTTAAAGTACGGAGCGGTCAGCTGGGCGTGCGTGGGAGTGATGGATCCAGGTAGAAATGCCGTCTACCTTGAGTGCGGTGGGTGTCACGAGGATAATGATATATAGTCCTTTCCAGCAGGGCTCAAGATTCTCCCGCTGGTGTCTTTTGATGAACACCCAGTCTCCTGGCTGGTATCGGTGGGGTTTTGGGGAGAGGTTTGTCTCATACAAGGCTTTCAACCTGGTCCAGATGTCCTTATGGACTTGTTGCAAAGACTGAAGAGAATGAATAAGGTCAGTATCATCAGCATCTAGATCATTTATCAACTTAGACTGAAGGCTGGGCACAATGGGGGCAGGGGGGCTTCTGAATACAATTTCAAAAGGAGTTAAGCCAAGCTTATAGAGGGTATTTTGGACCCTGAACAACGCATAGGGAAGGAGAGCCACCCAGTCCCCGCCAGTCTCCCTGGTCAATTTAGTCAAGGTCTCCTTTAGGGTTCTATTCATTCTTTCTACCTGTCCTGAACTCTGGGGCCTGTATGTACAATGTAATTTCCAATCTGCCCCAAGTGCAGTAGCTAACCTTTGAGTTACCTTAGATGTGAATGTCGGTCTGTTGTCTGACCCTAGCAATGTAGGGAAGCCATACCTCGGCAGGCTATCTTCCAGCAGCTTCTTAGCAACCATCTGGGCCATTTCTTGCTTGGTGGGAAAGGCTTCCACCCATCCTGAAAAGGTGTCTACAAAGACTAACAGGTATTTATATCCATATCACCCGGGTTTTACCTCAGTGAAATCCACTTCCCAGTAAGCTCCTGGCCTGTCTCCACGCTGTCTGGATCCAGGGTCAGATGGGCTCCACGTTGCATTTGTTAATCAATAGGCTTTGAAATTAGCCACAATTTGTTTAACCTTAGAAGGAGCATCCTTGATTTTGATCTCGGCCTGTTTCAGGAGGTCCTGCATCTTTCTGGTGCCCATATGAGTGGCCCGATGTATTTTGACAAAAATTGGTTTCCCAGTTTCTCAGGCAGGATGACTTTACAGTCGGCAGTCTGCCACCACCCCTGTACACAGTGAGACGTGGGCATCCCAGCTATCCAGTCCAAGTCTTCCAGAGTGTACTTGGGGTCTTTAGACAGGCTGGGATTTCCTGGATCTGGGAGCATGAGGGTGGTGGTCATTATGACCTCTGACTGGAGGGCAATCTCCCTGGCTATCTGATCAGTGAAGTGGTTGCCCTTCGTGACTAATAATCCAGTCTTTTGATGTCCAGGGCAGTGTATAATAGCCAGTTTTTTTGGTAACCATAGAGCTGCCAATAGGGCCAGGACTTCTTTATTTTTAATTGCCCTCCCTTCCACCGTCAGCAAGCCTCTTTCTTTATAAATTGCCCCATGGATATGTGCTGTGGCAAACGCATATCGGCTGTCAGTGTAAACATTTAGCTTTTTATCTTTGCCCAGGGTTAATACCTTGGCTAATGTGGTTAGCTCAGCACGTTGAGCTGATGTCCCTGGGGGTAGGGGCTCTGCCCAGATAACCTCAGTTTCTGTTACAACCACCGCGCCCGCATACCTCAGTCCATTTCTGATGAAACTGCTCCCACCTGTATACCAGGTACAGTCTGCATCCGGCAGAGGCTGGTCCTGCAGATCAGTGTGTATTCCTTGTGTCTGTATTAAGATCTCGGTGCAGTCATGAAGGGGAGCATCCAGTTCGGGTTCAGGCAGTAAAGTAGCTGGATTTAAGGTGGCTGTGGCCCTATAAATGATTCTAGTTGGATTTAGCAATAGACTCTGATAATGGGTGAGTCTCGCATTGCTGAGCCAGCGGTCTGGGGGCTGCTTGAGGACCCCTTCTATGGCATGAGGGGTAGTCACATATAAAGTCTGTCCCAAAGTCAATTTATCTGCATCTTTTACTAATGATGCCGTGGCGGCAATTATTTGCAAGCAAGCCGGCCACCCGGCAGCCACCAAATCCAGCTTTTTAGAGAAATAGGCAACCGGTCTCCTCCAAGGGCCCAGGTTTTGGAGTAAGACTCCTTTGGCTATGCCTTTATTTTCATCTATGAAAAGGTGAAAGGGCTTCGTGATGTCAGGGAGCCCTAGTGCTGGGGCAGACAGCAGGGCCTGTTTGATCTGGTTTAATGATTGATCCATGCTCTCTGTCCATGGGAAGTCCTGCCCGGGCCTGGTGGCCTCATATAAGGGCCTCGCCAGTTCAGCAAACCCTGGGATCCATAATCGGCAGAAGCCGGCTGACCCCAAGAATTCTTGTATCTGGCGTTGGGTATGTGGCCTAGGGATCTTGAGGATCGTCTCTTTCCTAGCATCAGACAACCATCTTTGTCCATCTCTCAAAATGTAGCCTAAATAGCTTACCTGAGGCTTGCAGATTTGGGCCTTTTTGGCAGAGGCCCGATACCCGAGATTGCTGAGGGCCTCAAGTAGATCCCTAGTCCCTTGTAGGCAGGTTTCCTGGTCATTCGCTGCAATGAGGAGATCATCTACATACTGCAAAAGAGTCAGTCTGGGGTGATCCTGGCGAAACTCACCTAGGTCCTCGTGCAATGCCTCAAAGATGGTCAGGGAATTTTTGAATCCTTGTGGCAGTCTTGTCCATGTCAGTTGTCCATGGATACCCTTCTCAGGGTCAGCCCATTCAAAAGCGAAAAAGCAAAGAACTCCTGGCTGTAGGGGGCTAAGGGTAAGCTGAAAAAAGTATCTTTTAAGTCCAACACAGTGTACCAGCACTGGTCAGGGCACAGCAAACTCAGAAGAGTGTACGGGTTGGGGACAGTTGGGTGGATATCAATCACCCTTTTATTGACTTCCCTCAAGTCCTACACAGGCCTATAGTCTGTGGAGTGGGGCTTTCGGACTGGCAGGAGAGGAGTGTTCCAGGCAGATTGGCAGGGGCGTAAGACTCCCAAGTCCAACAGTCTCCGGATACGAGGAGTAATCCCTTCCCGGGCTTCACGGGACATGGGATATTGGCGAATTTGTTTGCCCCCGGTTTGAGTTCAACAAATACTGGCGTCTGATGCTGTGCCAGCCCGATTCCCCCAGACCAGGCTTGGGGCAAGTCCCGTAGCCAGGCAGTCATGTCCTCAGTCGGGAATGGAAGTTGTTGGTGTAGCCTGTATTCATCTTCTAATTTGAGGGTCAAAACATGGATGGGGCGTCCTGTTTTACCTAGGACCTTTGTTTCCCCTTCCATCTGGAAGCTGATTTGTGCCCCCATTTTAGTAAGTAGGTCTCTCCCTAGCAGGGGGTATGGGCACTCAGGGATAATCATGAATGAATGGGACACTCGACCCGTACCCAGATCAACTGTTCTCTGGGTAGTCCACGGATAGCGTCTAGTGCCTGTCACTCCCTGTACCCAGGAGGTCTTGTTGGAGGTAGGCCCCCCTGCTTTTAGGAGGACAGAGTGCTCAGTCCCCATATCTACTAGGAACTTGGTAGGCTTCCCCTCCACTTTAAGGATTACCCTGGGCTTGGGGAGGGGAACTGAACCCCGTCCCCTTCAATCTTCTCCTTCTTCCACCAGGACCTTAACTCTGGGCCTCTTCCTGGGGCATTCTCTGACCCAATGTCCTTCTTCCTTGCAGTACGCACATTGGTTTTTGTTCAGGGGTGGCCTACCTTTGGGGTTGCGTCTGTCTCTTCAGGAGGCAAGCTGCTTTAGCTGTCGCTGACGCTCTCCCGGCTCAGCGGTAGTGGCTGCCAATAGCATCCGCGCCGAGTCTCTGTTCTGCCTCTTTTCAGCTTTGATTTGCCTGTTCTCTGCCGTGTCTCTATTGTTATAAACCTTCTCCACTATTTCTACCAGATCTCTAAGCTGCTTTTCTCCTAGTCTTTCAACTTTTTGCAGTTTCTTTTTGATGTCAGGTGCTGCCTGATTAATGAAAGCCAGTGACACTGTCCCAAGGTGCTCGGGTTTTTCAGGATCTATGTGGGTGAATTGGCGAAATGCATCCATCACCTGCTTTAAAAAGGCAGCTGGACTCTCTTCTTGGCCCTGTCTCAAATCATAAACCTTAGCCAAATTAGTAGGATGCCTTACGACTGCTCGGAGACCTGCCAACAGAGCCTGGCGGTAGACCCGGAGCCTCTCCTTACCTTCAGCGGTATTGTAGTTCCGCTCAGGAAGAATGAGGGGGAAGGTGGTGTCAATAGCCGCTTGGATGGTAGTCGGGACACCTGTAGGGCCTGGTATAAACTTCCGGGCTTCTTGGAGAATCCTCTCTCTCTTCTGTGGTAAACAGCACCTGTAATGATTGCTGACAATCATCCCAGGTGGGCTGATGAGTAAATAGGATAGTTTCAAGGAGGTTAATTAGTTGTTTGGGATTGTCGGAGAAAGGGGCATTCTGGAACTTCCAATTATACAGGTCACTTGTAGCAAAGGGCCAATAGTGATGTAGTTGGTCCCCATTTGGTTCTAGAGGGCCAGCCACACGCAGGGGAAGAATCGTAGAATCTGCCTCAGGGGGAGGTCTTCTCTGGAGAGCGCCCCTAGTATTCCGGGTTGGGCCAGAGGCCTGCTCTCATGAAGCCGACTGGGGCCCTGGCTGGGGTGCCGGCTGGGGTGCCGGCTGGTACAGAGGTGGAACCGAAGGGAAGATGACCTCTTCTTCTGTTCCTCCCTGCAAAATGGGGTAAGGGGGAGCCGTGGGTGATGCAGCGGATTTCTTTTGAGTTTCAATAGCCAGGAGGGTCACCTTCTGTGGAGGGAGAAAAGACTTCAACCAAAGAGGGGGGTTAGTAACCAGATCTCTCCAAACAACAATATATGGGACCTGATTGGGGTGCCCAACCCGTGGTTGGAAGACAATTTCTTCCACGGCCAAGATGGTGGACATATCGAAGGTTCCCTCTGGTAGCCATCCTACATTGAAGGATGGCCACTCTGCGCTGCAGAAGGTGATCATTTTTGCCCTTTCTGACTTCCACAGATAAATCATAGGCTCGTTCCTTTACCTCTTTAAAATGTCCTGTTATTAAGTCCAGGGGAGTGGAGATTGACTGTCCCATAGCGTCCGTCAAAGTCAAATAAAGACACAGGCACACAAACAAGAACAAACCAAGAACACAGATTATTACCCCAGATGGGGTTTTCAGACAAAAAGTGAAAACAGAAACTGGTGAGGAGCGGTATCTTGCAACCGCCTCCTCCAGAAGTAACCTGATGTGAGGGCTCTCGCCCTCACCTGACAGACCGAAGTCCTTTCCCGAAGGGCCCGGGACGTCTCCCGGGACCCGGCAGTCGTGACCCCCCAGCGTGTCCGCCTATAGCCACTTTTGACTGCCACCAGAACGGAGCAGTGTCTTGGGATAATCCCTCAACTGCCTCCTGCCGACTGAGGAGCTTCCTCCAGAAAGTAAAGAAATTAGAACCAGAGTAAACAGCACAGTCAGAGGAGCTGAACCACACAGGACCAACGCAGACACACACACTAACTGGCCGAAAACCTCCTCCGGTCAAGGCGTCCTGGTGCCACGGAGATCCCGGAAGAGCCCCGAAATGTTATGCCCAGATCCTAATCTCCACAAATCACCAGGAGGCCTTACACCGATGCATGCGCATGAGGAAGTTTATTGTAGACCCGGGTCTGGACCGCAACACACACACCGACGCAGCGGAGGGAGGGCAGCGGCCCCGAGCCGCATGGTACAAGGCTTTTTAAAGGGAAAATGGCTACAGGTGGGGTGAGGCTGAAAATGGCTACATCTGGGGTGAGGCGGAAAATGGCTACAGGTGGGGTGAGGCGTCATGGTGCTCCGTGATTAGTCAGGCGCTTAGGTCTTACACTAGTATTCCCATCTCTTTCAGAATTTTCCAGTTTACTGTGATCCACACAGTCAAAGGCTTTGGCATACTCAACAAAGCAGAAATAGATGTTTTTCTGAAACTCTCTTGCTTTTTTGATGATGTTGGCAATTTGATCTCTGGTTCCTCTGCCTTTACTAAAACCAGCTTGAACATCTGGAATTTCATGGTTCACATATTGTTGAAGCCTGGCTTGGAGAATTTTGAGCATTACTTCGCCAGCATGTGAGATGGGTGCAATTGTGTGGTGGTTCGAGCATCCTTTGGCATTGCCTTTCTTTGGGACTGGAATGAAAACTGACCTTTTCCAGCCCTGTGGTTATTGCTGAGTGGAATGCAAAAGTAGGCAGCCAGGAAACAGTTGGAGTAACAGGCAAATTTGGCCTTGGAGTACAGAGTGAAGCAGGGCAAAAACTAATGGAATTTTGCCAAGAGAATGCACTGGTGATGACAAACACCTTCTTCCAGCAACACAAGAGAAGATTCTACACATGGACGTTACCAGATGGTAAACACCAAAATCAGATTGATTATATTCTTTGCTGCCAAAGATGGAGAAGCTCTATATAGTCAGCAAAAACAAGTCCGTGAGCTGACTGTGGCTCAGATCATGAACTCCTTATTGCCAAATTCAGACTAAAATTGAAGAAAGTAGGCAAAACCACTAGACCATTCAGGTATGACCTAAATCAAAGCCCTTATGATTATACAATGGAGGTGAGAAATAGATTTAAGGGACCTAATCTGATAGACAGAGTGCCTAATGAACTATGGATGGAGGTTTGTAACATTGTACAAGAGACAGGGATTAAGACCATCCCCATGGAAAAGAAATGCAAAAAATCAAAATGGCTGTCTGAGGAGGCCTTATAAATAGCTGTGAAAAGAAGAGAAGTGAAAGGCAAAGGACAAAAGGAAAGGTATTCCCATCTGAATGCAGAGTTTCAAAGAATAGCAAGGAGAGATAGAAAGCTTTCCTCAGAGATCAATGCAAAGAAATAGAGAAAAACAACAGAATGGGAAAGACTAGAGATCCCTTTAAGAAAATTAGTGATACCAAGGGAACATTTCATGCAAAGATGAGCTCAAAAACTCTTTAAAGAAGTCATATTTCCCTTTTTTAATTAATTGAAATTATGGGAATTCAAAATTTTCATAATTTGTATTCTTACTACTTTGTGAATTTATTTGAATGTGACATTAATGTTTATTTTAAACTTTTGTAATATAAATAAATTGGATTCTAGTAAAGTTATAAGAAATATGGAATACAGCAACTTAATCCCCTTTAATACAAATATTGTAATATTCCAGTCTCACTAGTCATTATTTCGGCAAGTGGAATAAGAGAAATAAGTTAGTCATCTGTTTGGTTTCCACAGACCATTTTATTTTATTTTTTTCAACAGTAAATGAGCAATATGGTAAGTCAATGAAAGAGCAAATAAAACCATGAATTTGTCTCTCCAACAGATGAAGTAAGTAATGACACAAAATTTAAATAGAACAATTATACATTGTTAAATATATGAGTATATATATAAATATATATAATCTTTGTGAAAAATAAAATATTTTCAAAGGATTAAGAAAATTTATGAAAAGTATTTCCCAAAATAATAAATTTTGGATGAAACAGAGAAAAATGGATTTATAAATTATTGTACATACGACTGATTTTTCCCTGTAGTTACAGAAAGTTTGTGCAAAACTTCTTTTTATAAGTCCTATTATGTTTTGCAAATTTGTTTTATGAATTCTAATTTTCAGCTATTAACATAGTTATCTTCGGTACTATAACAGTACCTTTTCAAAAGGAAAAATTTTAAATTCTCTTTGGGAGGCATCTCAAGGGGTACTGTAAGTATTAACAGATTCTCACTCATTTCTTCTGAACTTAAGTCCTTACTTTAGTTAATAAACTTGTTATTTGCAAAATCTGAGCGAAACAAACAATCCTTGATTTTTCTCTACTTCATATACTTAATATGGTGTGGATCAGGATAGATATGGCTTAAACCAAACCAGGTAATCTGTAAACAGATCTTTCAAGAAAATTTAGAAATTCAATGAGATGAAAATGAATTTTCAGTTGAAATTGAAAAGAATAAGTTTGCAGTTAAAACAAGCTCTTAATCATTTTCATTATGGAAGAAAGAATATTTACTTGATTTTCTAATGAAGGGAGGGAAAAGCTAGGCCTTCATGATTGGGAGGTACGTGGCAGTGCCTTTTAGAATTCTTTTCTTCCCAAACAAACCCTCACACATGGAACAAAGGAACCAATGCCTTTCCTCTCATCTCTCCCCTTGTCCCTACTGTTTTTAATAATGTACGTCTGACACGCTAACAATCAAGCACATGTTCTTTCATTGTTGTCTGATCTCAGCTGTCTGATAATGGCTTAAGAGGAATGATGAGTGGAATCACACATCAAGGGTCTCCTTTGTTGATAGTATAACCAGGGGTATATTTCCAATTTGCAGTTTGGTGCTGCAGCTTTAGAAGTGCCACGTTTGTTTGATAGCCACTTGGTGCTGTGCCATTTATCTACCAAACTCAGGGTCAACTGTTCCAACAATGTGTGAATGAGGAATCAAAGATACCAAAGTTGCAGAAGTTTGTGAAAAATAAAAAGAAACAGTTTGTTTCCCAGTTTTAAAAAAATCTTCAAACATAAAATAAAATAGCATTCAGAGAAAATCCAAGTATACTACATGATATTATACACGTGTTTTACACCATCTATGCATACATGCTCAGTCGCTCAGCTGTGTCCAAGTCTTAAAAAATGTTTTATGTTTTCCAGAATGAATGAAGAATCAATCTGTTCTATGCTTTACCATTTGGAATTAATCCAAAACAAATTACTTTCCAGTTTATTCTCACAAATCTTCTGCACCTCAAACTCTTCTTTAGAGAAAAATACATCTTTTCAATAATTTAAACATTTTTCTACTACCAATACATATTATTTTGATAGTAATAAAAACTGTGGTAGACAAATATCTGGATGCATTACCTTTGAAAATAACATCTTAAGCCAAAGTGTACATTCTTTACTTCAAAAGCCTTCTAGAATTACTGCAGTAGTTAAATTAAAAAAAAAAAAAAACTAGATTCAAGTGCAAAAGTAGGCTTCAGAAAAACCTGAGTTTTGAGAACAAACTATTAATAGGACCTATATATAAGCTATAATTTGAGCAAAAGAGTCTCATGAAGTCTTGATATGATTAGATTTTTTTTCTTGCAACAGCAACTTTAATTGCACTGTAACATAGGACATAAGTGAGTTTTTATCAAGGAATAAAACTAAAGATTTTATTTTTTTTCTTTGGGTATGGAAGAAGGATAACTTTATAATCACCAAAGAAGCTTCCAAATACAAGTCAAGTACAAGTTCAACAGTTTACTCCTGAAATGAACACTCTTTTCACCTCCTGAATAACTAGACACTGCATTTCTGGGTTCTAATAATGTCTCACAATAGACTATATTTTAACTTGAATATTACACTGTCTTTCATGTCAAAAATGTCTCCAAATCTTAACAGGATTAAATTTTATCTTACAATAGCCTATTAGCTAAATGGAACTTTCAGTTGAAATGCATAGCTAGATTTTTATGATGAAGTATATAATATTTTATTTTTCTGCCATGACTGTGATATTAATAATAACAATTATTTTTACTTGGGATAAAAAATAAGGCTTGAGAAAAGTTTATAGTAAGTACTACTCTCAAAAGACACAGCTTTATAGATGAAATTAAAATTGTATCATATTTAACTCAAACAATCAAGCTTGCCTTGCCAATATTCTTTCAGAGAATTTAGTCATTTTCTTCTCCTAAACATTTTGAAGAAGATGCTGATGACAGAAAACTGTTTATGTACTTTCCTTTAAAGTAATTTTTATAAGAGAATAGTCTTCTATTTTGTCACAATGGATTTTAAGTGTGATGTAACAGTAAAGAGTGGACAGGAACCACAAAGCAGAATTAATACAAATGTTAAATGCTGTATATCCACAATGCAGTAGGGTAGCAAATTTACTCATAATGTGGGTACAAAAAGAAAACTAGTTTTTTTTTATTTGCTTTCATTTTTCATAAGACCAAAGTCCACAAAGCAAGAGAGCTTAGCAATGAAAAAAAAAGTTCTAGTATTTTCTTGTTTAAAGGTCTCTCTTTTGTTAAATCGTTGAACCTGTCACCAGTAAAGGCAATGTGTTAACAATTCCCAGGAAATAAAAATTAACTCTAGGTAACAAAATAACCCTTTGTGCTTTAGTCCAGTCTCACTTGGGTTCATAGGGAACCCTGTGCAGAAGCCTCTCACTTGGCCCTTCAGACGAGTTATTGGTGAGAATGGGCTTCCTGGTCATTTCAGCTCTGGGACTGTGTACAGAAGCATCTCACTGGATGCTCAAGTCAAGATGGAGGCGGCAGGCACGTGTACAGAGACACAGCACCAGCAATGAGGTCTCCAGTTTGAGCGGCGTAGCTGCGCCTGCTCTGAGAAAACTCCGCCCCCTCCCAGCTTAACAAAGTAGACTCTCCTGCTGCAAAGAAGCCCCGCCCACGGCCTGTCTGGAGGGTGTGTGCCGCGTGTGCTCTAGAGCAGTGGGCCCCAACCTTTTTGGCATCAGGGACTGGTTTCCTGGAAGATAATTTTTCCACAGATGGTGGTGGGGAATGGTTTGGGGATGATTAAAGCGCATTACATTTACTGTGCACTTTATTTCTATTATTACTACATCAGCTCCACCTCAGATCATCAGGCATTAGATCCCAGACATCGCAGACCCCGCTCTAGAGCATAGTGCCCACAATTCCACTCTCTGATCTGAAATACAGCTTTCCTTTGCTTCTGAACTGAACTTGGTCTCCAATTGGCTCCAAGGACATCAGGGGGGTGGACTCTTGTTGGAGCCCAATTGAAAAGTCCAGTAACAAACCTATCTAAAGCTTCTTTTCTGCAGAGTTGATTTCATTAACTCTATTTCTTCAAGTCAATGTTCTTTCAGATGTTATCCTCTTTCCCTTCCCCTAACCTTAAGACGGTTGTACATATGTTTGGGTAGGAAGAGTGTGTTTAGAAACATGGCAGCAAGCACTCTTCAATTCAGAGTCCTCTGAATTTTCTTTGTCTTTCCCCTGGAGTGGCTGGAGATATCTAGTCTGCTAGACTGAGCCACAATCTTTCTTCACATTATATTCAACTATCATTAATAATGTAAGGCAACAGGCCTCATGGCCAAGTCATCATAGATGAAATGGTTTCTTCCCGACTTTGTAGAAGAAATTCTTTTATCTGACTCCTCTAGATTTGTTTCATAATATGTCAAAGCAATTTAAAAATTTATTTCTCTCAAAACCTGAATTTGCAAAATTATATCTTGAATGCCACCTGAGGAATATTATTTATCCTTTTTTCTGCATGTCTTTTGCAACAACTTTAATTATCCTTTATTAAATCTACTAATTGATAAAAGGGTAGAAAAACAGAAGGAAGGAAAACAATACATGTAATACATCTTTAAAACACTTTTGAAGTGAAGATTATGTAGTTTTAAAAATGATTAAAATACATCTGAATGTTAATAATTGTTCCCTTAATTAACTAATTAATGGAGTTCCTTATCCAATAAACATTGGGTATTCATATATTCTAAATAGAATTCTCCATCCTACAAATGCATCACTGAACACAACACACAAAACTCTTGTCCTATTTGAGCTATTTTCCTGAGACCAGCACAGTTGTTAACCTTATTTTTTCCCTGGCTTTCACTATCTATAAACCGATAGCTATATGCTGATAACTACTATCAATGAGTGTGTAATCCAGTAAACAGAAAAGACTGTAAGGATTAAAACAGGAGAGCTTTAATAGATTCAATTGGTACATAGGTGATAAAGGAGCTGAGATGAAAAGGGGAGAGCTATGTGGTAACCAACATGTTACCAACAGCTACACTCTTAGATTAGAGGATCAAAGAAGAAGGATAGAGTTACCAGCTATCAGATGCAGGGACTGACTGGCTAGAATCACAGCCAGCCTGTGCAGTGGGAGTTGGAACCATAAAGGGTGTTCAGCCACCACTAGCGATATTATTCAAGGCCAAAGGAGAGGAAAATACGCTTGATTTTCCACGCTTTCATTTTTCAATCTCTCACCAGGGTCTACTATGAGCCAAAACCCAAGGTGAGACATAGCCAGCAGTGATTAGTCTGCTTGTGATGCAGAGCAGATCAGGGAAAGGATAAGTGAATCTGAAAAAAAGAACAAAAACAGAGCAAGCCTGGCACAGCTGCCACACCTGTATCTCCTGTCATTGTTTTCCTCCTGAACTCATGTGTTCAAATGCTTCTGTGAGATTTCCCTTGGATGTGTAGAAGGCACAATATACTAAATATGAAAAATATCAAAATTTGATAAGGTTACACAGAGTGAAGAAGTCAGAAAAAGAAAAAGGCATTGTCTATTAATGCATATGTATGGAATCTAGGAAAATGATACTGATGAACTTATTTGCAGGGCAGGAATAGAGACACAGGCGAAAAGAATACACTTTGGACATGGCAGGGGAAGAAGTTGGGAATAATTGAGAGAGTAGCATTAAAACATATATTACCACATGTAAAATAGATAGCTAGTGGGATGTTGCTGTATAACACAGGGAATTCAGGGAGGTACTCTTTGACAATCTGGAGGGGTGGAAGGGGTTGGAGGGTAGGCGAGGAGGTTTGAGATGGAAGGGATGTGTGTCCACTTGAGGTTGATTAGCATTGCTGTGTGGTGGGGGCCAATGAAATGTTGTGGAGTGGTTATCCTCCAATTAAAAATAAAATAAACTTTGATTAGGAACATGCACACACCCTGAAATGCATCAACAGAGCTTGTCTAACTAGTACTGAGCCTTCATACTTCCCTGGTATACTGAAAGCTATGCATTATTTGTTCACTCTTCTTTTGCTTTTACCTCCCTTCTCCTGACCCTGTTCATTTTGTATATAATGATAAGTCCTATCTCTGAAATATTCTTGGTCTCTCTACTTCTCTTCATTTCCACAACTAATAAATCTTACGGTCCCAATAAATTGCAATTGTAAATGGCAGTTAGGAGATACTGCTAAAATCCAGAGTAAATATAATGGTGTGTTATTGGTGGAGGGAGGATGAGTAGGTGGTGAGCAAGAGTGGGGAAGAAAGTGCAAATGATTTTATGCTTTCCTTTTGGGAGGATGAAAATTTTTTAAAATTATATTAAAGCAATGATTTCATAACTAAAAACCATTGAAAGGAACTTCCCTGGTGGTCCAGTGATTAAGAATCCACCATTCCAATGCAAGAGACACAGGTTTGATCCCTGGTCAAGAAATTAATATCTCAAAAAAAAAAAAGAAATTAATATCTCACATGCCATACTGTGTGGCAAAAATAATAAATAAATAAATAAAATCCACTGAAGCATAAATGTTAAACAGAGACTATATATAAACGTGTGTGTGTGTGTGTTCAGTTGTTCAGTCATGGCTTACTCTTGACAAACCCATGGACTGTAGCCTGCTAGGCTCCTCTGTCCATGGGACTTCCCAGGCAAGAATACTGGAGCGGATTGCCGTTTCCTTCTCCAGGGATCTTCCTGACTCAGGGATCAAACCTGCGTTTCTTGCCTCTCCTGCATTGGTAGGTGGATTTTTTTTTTTATCACTGATCCACTTGGGAAGCCTGTATGATACGTAAATTATGTCTCAGTAAAGCTGTTTAAAAAAAACTATAATCAGAGAATGTAAATCCTTTATTAAAATCTTTCTTTGACTTCACATTCTCCCAGAGTAAACTATAATCCCTTATTCTAGGCCTGTGATCCTATGAATAATAAATGAGGTCACAACCTGTTGTGCCATTCTGATCTTGACACTCTTCCAAAAGTCCAGTATATTTCAGTTGCGCTGATTTTTTTTTTTTCAATGCTTCCATAGTCTGAATTTGTTTGCTTCCTATGGTATTACCAGAGCTATGCCTATACCTAGAAAATTCTCTCCCCAGGTCTCCACATGTTTACATGCTTCTAACTCTTCGGGTCTCAGTTTAAGATTAACTTCTAAGGCAATTGCAATAGACTGCTAGTCATTTTCTTACACAGCATGTTCTGTCTTCGTGGCACTTCTAACACTATGAAACATTATTGAGTTTATTTATTTACTTGCGATGCCTTTTTTTCTCCCACTAGAATTTAAGCTCCGTGAGAATTGATATCTAATCTCTTGATCAACATTTTGCATAACTGGAAGAGTGCACAGAATAGTTTCTTGCTAAATATTTGTTCACTGAGGAATGCTTTACATTTAATTATCTTCTTATATTTACCATCATGAAGCAAATGATAGCTTTTCAAAACAGCTATATGTCTTATTGTGTGTAACCTTAATTCTCACCTTTCTCTGCTTGCTGCTGGGGAAAGCTCAGGCTGCCTTTGGACCAAACCAGTACTGCTCAGAAGGCTGCTTCAATAACTTCTCACCTGCATGTCTCACAGATCTTCCCATTGCTACAGTAACAATGTGCGTATGTGTGCTGAGTCACTCAGTTGTGTCTGACTCTTTGCAGATCCATGGACTGTAGCCCACAAGGCTCCTCTGTCCATGGGATTCTCCAGGTGAGAATACCGGAATGGGCTCCATTTCTTTCTCCAGGGGATCTTCCTGATCCAGGGATAGAACCCATGTCTCCTGCATGAGCAGGCAGATTATTTTTACTACCATGACACCTGGGTACCTTAAAAAATGTTTTATAAGTATTTAAACTTATAGTTTTACTATGTTTAATATAAACCAGTAAAGACAAGCCATGATAGCAGGTAACCAGGGAAACTAACTTCTTGGCTGTATCTTGTTCTCAAAGTGATTGAGTTCCTTATGAGTATATAAAATACTGAACTTCTTCTAGACCAATTCTGAAATCTCTTCTTATTCCTAAAGCAAAAACAAACAAACAAAAAAAGCAAAAAACTGGGCTACAGGAGCAATGCAGACATCCTAACAGCATCTGGAAGTTCTAGGTTTGTCCCTTCATACTTGTCCCTGACTTAATCTAACTGTTGTTTCCCTAATTTGCTGGGGATAATTTTCTTCTTCACCCTCTACATTTTTGTGAGAAATGTCATGTGTTGAGCTGATTCACAATCTCACGACACTTCCTTGCCAACCCAGTTTATCCCACACTACTACAGATGCTGTGTGGCATTTTGTCTTGCCTCCTTGTCCATTTATCTTCTGCCCTGGGGCTGCTCATCAGCATCAAAGGGAATAGTTCATCCCTGGTTCACCAAGCTGGGCCTAAGAGGCTACATGCTGCATGTGGATGAGTAGAGATTATCTCTTCTTGGTCATCCTATAAGACACTATACATTCCTTACATAGTGCTACATTAGCTTGCAGTGATTGATTTACTTGTCAGTTTCTCCTTGAGACATTGGGACTGGAACAGTCACTTGCTTTACATATCTCTAAATAATATCTTCATTCACTGAGTACTTATTGTCATCAGGATATCATAGTGGGCTGACCAAAAAGTTCATTCAGGTTATATGGCCATGGCCAAACCCAACTGAACTTTTGGCCAACCCAATACTAAATACTTTTTATCTTCACAACACAAAGTTGTGAAGACAAAGTTATGATGATATCTGTCAATGTAGTAGGTACTATTTGTGTCCTCATATTACTGATGAGAAAGCAAAGACCTAGAGAAAGTCATTTGCCTTATGATACATAATTCACAAGAGGCAAGCTGAAATTAAAATCCAGAGAGTCTAGCTCCAGGCTCATTAAAGATCAAAGACTATGCTCTATGGCACTCAAAAGGTACTTACTAATTATAGAGTGAATTAATAAATTCTTATGATGAGATGGTACAAGGTAGTTAGAACCTGGACTGTACTAATTAGAAATTTTTAATTTCTAACTTAATAGCTTATGAATTTGATTAAATTGTCTTACCTTTGTGTGTTTCTTTGCCTTCATTGCCAATATGTAAAAAGTAGCACAGATTTATGATCAAGGAATTGGTAAGTTCCAGCATGTGCTTAGAAGATGAAAGCAAGAAAATTAGTGAATTTTCAATGCTTATCACAGTAGTCAGCATATGTTCAATATTCTTATTTTTGACGTGACCATTATTTTAAAAAGTCCTATATAACTTGATTGTTAAGAAACTGTACTCTCTATTCAGTTCAATTTAGAAAAAAAATTTGAATCATTCTCATGTTAAAGGCATTAGTGAAGTCGCTCAGTCATGTCCGACTCTTTGCGATCACATGGACTGCAGCCTACCAGGGTCCTCAGTCCATGGGATTTTCCAGGCAAGAATACTGGAGTGGGTTGCCATTTCCTTCTCCGGGAGATCTTCCCAACCCAGGGATTGAATCCGGATCTCCCGCATTGTAGGCAGATGCTTTACCGTCTGAGCCACCAGGGAAGTCTCGTTAAAGGCATTAGGGTCATCTAAAGAAAAACCAGAGTTCTAATGTTCAAAAAGCTTATATTGAAATGATGGAGGCTGATATGTCTAAATTTAATATTGATGGTACATTGTAAATTTGCAGGGTGATTCTATAAATAAATTAACCTTGGGTTACACAAATAACATCTCAAATAAATTACAGTAGATAACCATCCATCAAAGCAAGATGGAGAAAATGGGGAACATTCACCCTTGCAAGGGGATAAGAATAAAGACAGTGTAGTGCAAAGTGCCTCATGACCTAAGTTCAGCCCATGTCAGGGTGTGGTAGCTTTGCATGATGGACCTGAGCCTTGTTGAAGATTATGAATAAAGTGTAACAGAGGTCAGGCTTTGACCTTTGGGAACTCAAGAATGAACTGAACATAAAAGATCAGATTTATATTTTAGAGGAATGAAATGAATGTGTGATTGTGTTTTTGTTTTTTTTTCTGAAGAGAATTCAGGAGAAGTTTCTGGATGTAAGAATGCAGGAATACAGAGATGAGTTTCCTCTCAGATGTGTAAGAAGGCACATGATAAATGGAAGAAAGAAGTATCAAAGAAATACTTAAAAGGCAGTATATACTAGTTGTGGGCTTCCCAGGCGGCACTAGTGGTAAGGAACCCATCTGTCAATGCAGAAGAGATAAGAGACACAAGTTTGATACCTGGGTTGGGAAGATACCCTGAAGGAGAGCATAACAACCCACTCAAGTATTCTCGATTAGAGAATGCTATGAACAGAGGAACCTGGCATGCTATGGTCCATAGGGTTGCAAAGAGTTGGACATGAGGAGCGACTTAGTATGCTTACACACAATGTGATAGCTATAAAATCTAAAGAATGAGTATAATCGTTTAGAAGAGAGGAACAAATTAGATATGGCAGTAAAATTCTTAATACACAAGAAGAGGTAACTTGAAGTAAATGAGGGTCACAAAAAAAGCAGGATTGTGATGAAGAAAAGGGTTTGATTTCCATCATATGAATTAGAGTTGTTTCTAGAATTTTATATGGAATTATTTAGATATTTATTAGCTAATGGTTGAACTGAAGCATAAAAAAGACAGAAATTTTAGAAAAGAATAGGAGAATTTCTTCACCTATAATTTAAAGAAAAGAGATGGACAGGAAGGAAAATGAAAATTGAAGAAAAAATGGGAAACATTGATTTTTAAACTATGAAAAAGGTTCAAGAACTCTGAAACAGGCTAGAAGGAAAGGTAGGGTGGAAGCTTAAGGTAAACCAGAGAAGGGAAACCTCGACATGCTGTTTAGAGTGAAAAAGAGAAGATTTGTAAATTTCCTGGTAGTCATTCCAAGGCAGAATTCTTCCCTCTTTACCATAATTGTCTTGCACACTGCATTCAGTATGATCATCTTTCCAGAAAAATACAATATGCATCATTTAAAATGAAATTTTATTCTACTAATTTCTTCAGATACAGTCTATTTTGGGTGGAGCTAGGTTAATATGGGATGTCAGTGTATTTTATTCACTGAAATTAATCTATGTATTGATACATATATCTTGATTTTTGCATCATATGCATATATTGCATATAAGTATGTATATGTGTTCAGTCCCTTAGTCATGTCTGACTCTTTGCGACCCCATGGACTGTAACCTGCCAGACTCCTCTGTCCATGGGAATTCCCAGACAAGAATATTGAAGTGAGTTGAAATTTTCTCCTCCAATGTGTGTATATGGGTAAATATAGATGTGTATGTGAATATATATAAATGTATATGTGTATGTATATATATATACACCTTCAATATAGTAGATAAAATTATCTGGTCTTAGGTTTTCTTAGAATTGCCTAATTGAATTGCAGGAATCTGGTATCTTTCTATCTTGAAAGTGGATTTTCCACTTGATTTCTGGCAGAAGCCTTTTCATCTGTACAGATTGATAGCTATGTTTTAAGATTTAGTGGGATGAGCCATGGAATACATACCCATCTCTGATGATTTAGCTGCTTTTTTAAAAAAATGTAAATTTATTTATTTTTATTGGAGGAAAATTACTTTACAATATTGTGGTGGTTTTTGCTATACATCCACATGAATCAGTCATGGGTGTACATGTGTTCTGCATCCTGACCCTTCCTCCCATCTCCCTCCCCAAGCCCTCTGGTCATCCCAGTGCACCAGCCCCGAGCACTCTGTCTCATTCATTAAATCAGGACTGGCAATTCTTTTCACTTATGATGATATAAATGTTTCAGTGTCATTCTCCCAAATCATCCCACCCTTGCCCTCTCCCACAGATTCCAAAAGATTGTTCCATACATCTGTGTTTCTTTTGTTGACTCGCATATAGGGTTATTGTTACCATCTTTCTAAATTCCATATATATGCTTAGTATACTGTATTGGTGTTTTTCTTTCTGGCTTACTTCACTCTGTATAATAGGCTCCAGTTTCATCCACCTCGTTAGAAATGATTTGAATGCATTCTTTTTAATGGCTGAGTAATAGTCCATTGTGTATATGTACCACAGCTTCCATATCCATTTGTCTGTTGATGAACATCTAGGTTGCTTCCATGTCCTGGCTATGGTAAACAGTGCTGCGATGAACATTGGGGTCCATGTGTCTCTTTCACTTCTGGTTTCCTTGGTGTATATGTCCAGAAGTGGGATTGCTGGGTCATATGGCAGTTCTATTTCCAGATTTTTAAGGAATCTCCATATTGTTCTCCATAGTGGCTGTACTAGTCTGCATTCCCATCAAGTATTCTCGATTAGATAGTGTGAGAGGGTTCCCTTTTCTACACACCCTCTCCAGCATTTATTGCTTGTATACTTTTGGATGGCAGCCATTCTGACTGGTATGAAATGGTACCTCATTGTGGTTTTGATTTGCATTTCTCTGATAATGAGTGATGTTGAGCATTGTTTCATGTGTTTATTAACCATCTGTATGTCTTCTTTAGAGAAATGTCTGTTTAGTTCTTTGGCCCACTTTTTGATTGGGTCATTTATTTTTCTGGAATTGAGCTGCTTGTATATTTTTGAGATTAATTGTTTCTCAGTTGCTTCATTTGCCATTATTTTCACCCATTCTGAAGGCTGTCTTTTCATTTTGCTTACAGTTTCCTTTGTTGTGCAAAAGCTTTTAATTTTAATTAGGTCCCATTTGTTGATTTTTGCTTTTATTTTCAATATTCTGGGAGGTGGGTCATAGAGGATTCTGCTGTGATTTATGTCAGAAAGTGTTTTGCCTATGTTTTCCTCTAGGAGTTTTATAGTTTCTGGTCTTACATTTAGATCTTTAACCCATTTTGAGTTTATTTTTGTGTATGGTGTTAGAAAGTGTTCTAGTTTCACTCTTTTACAAGTGGTTGACCAGTTTTCCCAGCACCACTTGTTGCAGAGACTGTCTTTTTTCCATTGCATATTTTTGCCTCCTTTGTCAAAGATAATGTGCCCATAGGTGCATGGATTTATCTCTGGGCTTTCTATTTTGTTCTATTGATCTATATTTCTGTCTTTGTGCCGGTACCATACTGTCTTGTCTACTGTGGCTTTGCAGTAGAGCCTGAAGTCAGGCAGGTTGATTCCTCCAGTTCCATTCTTATGTTTTTTCTTTTAACTGATTTGTCATTAGAAAGCAAATCTAACATTTTTTCTATCTATAAAGTATTAATACATGCACATTAAAAGAAAAAGGAGAACCTACAATGAGTTATCCTTGATTTTACAATTGCCAGTATAATTTTTTGGTAATTTTTATTGGTAAACACCAATTCTAACCTATTTTATTATGTATAGGTTAATTTTTAAATGTTCTAACTAATAATGTTAGAGCTTTATTTGTTTAATTTACTTATTTTATGCACACAATAACTAATAATGTATACAGTTTTACAGTCTGATTTCTATCTATAATGTCTATTGTTAGTATTTTTTTTTTTACAGATAGTTAAATGCTCTTGGAAGAGCTAGTTTTTTCATAATTGTTTAATATTTTATCCTATGGCATTTATTTAACTATTGTTCTATTTAGGATTTCTTTGAATTTCCCTTTTGTTATAAATATTACTCTCAGAACTATTCTACATAAATTTTCACCTATTTAGAGGCATATGTTTTACAATTATTTGAAATATTATCATTGTTTCTGTGAAAGATTATCATCAAAACTATTGAGTTTATGTTTTTAAATCAATACTTTAGACAGAACATTGAATACTAATAATTAATTTCATATTTATATACTGACACAGTGTCTAAGAAATAGCAATTTTGGTAGTTACATTATCTTACCCAAACATTCATAATTGGTAATTTTCATAAACTTGTGTCCTGTTTTGTATTAATACATTTGTTAAACATATTAAAGCTAAAATAAGTAAATTATGTGTCATATGTGTTCTTAGACACAATAAGTTGTAAATAGCCCTAAATTCTGTATTGTATTTGTGCCATATTTTTTATAATCATCATGATAAATAATATTACCATACATTTTGTTTCAAATAGTGAATAATGTTGTCCACAGACCAGTATTTGGACATTGGGAGTTATCTGAAATTGTTTTATTTAAGCTTAAGTGGAATCTTTTTTTTTTCACATCAAAATATTCCCTGATAGAATTAGACCAGATATTATAGTATGTTTTTCAGAATATACATTATAAATGAAATACAGTTATGTGAAAGATTGCTTTTTCCCTGGGTAGAAATGTCCTGCCTTGTTGCATTTCAAGAGCTATTTCTTTCTGTTGTTCTTGTTCCAAGAACATAAGTGCTCCAGAGTGAATGGATAATGTTGGTTGAGAGAAGAGAAGAGAGGAGGATAAATCTCACATGTTTCTATTTGGAATTCATCAACAGCCTCTGCTGATGTTCACGGCAGACAAAGTTGTTTAAAATGCAGACTTCTTGCTGTTCCCACTACAATCAATACTGCACATCTTTCATACTTTAAAGGCTGATTTTACTGTAAATCTTCTAACATTCCTTTAGGTGATAAATGGCAAGCTTTTAGGGACCAGACTATTCAACTAACATGGCAACTGTATTTCTATATGAAGATATATGTAAAATAAAGTGGACTTTGTTTCTGATGTAAATGCAGGAAATGAAAAGACTACCATTCTTATGACTTCTGATATCAAATCGTCAGACGGTGCTTAGTTTCATTTGTTAGTATGTGTTTCTTATTGGAACTTAAATGCTCTCCTTAGAGCATTGTAGTATAAAGGAAAGAAAGACGTCAAAAAATACATTGCTTTCTCCTAGATCACTTAACTTCTACCTGAAAGCATATATAATTTACAAAATTTGCTAAATCCTATAACTTTCTTCTGGGGAAACTATGTCTCTATCCAACTCGAGATTCCCATAGGCACAAAGTGTTACAGAGTATAATAAAGAACAAGTTGGTGACCCCTAGAAAGGAGATCCAGAATTTCCACTGCTACTGTCACAGAGCTGAGGTCCTGGTCATTGGATAACCGTTTTGATATTTACAGAGAACTTGCGGGCAGAGAAGTTGAGGGGAAATAAAAAGTGACTTGAGGAGTTTGCAAGAAGAATTAAACCTAAAACACATGCGTAGTACGATTCAAATATTTTTCAAATTTTTAACCCATTTCCATATTTGTAAAAAAGAAAACTGAGACTTAAATTTATCTCACAGAATGTTTACCTGTTTGTTTTAGTTCTTTAAAAGAAATCACTTTTTATTTATAGGAGATATTTGCAGCTGACAGGTGCTATGTCTCCCATGACCTAATGGGTCTGCTTTTATGGAAGAAAGTATGTTATTTTTGGTTTTGAGATGAAGGGAGAGAAAAATTATAGAGGGGACATCATGGTAGTAAATTCCTTTATGGATTGGTATTGAATGATTTTTTTTTAAAGTGGTCTTGGAAAAAGTTCTAAGACAGTACAATGGGAAAATATGTCTTTCCAACAAATGATATTAGGACAACTGATTAACACAGTGATATATTTGATGCTTATCTTGAACATCTGTATGCAAAAGCTTGAAGTTGAATTCCTTTCTTATACTGCATACAAAAAAATTTAATTAAAAATGGCATAGACCTAAATGTGAGAGCTAGAACTATAAATGTATTAGAATAAAACACAAGTATAAATATTCACATCCTTGGATTAGGCAATATTATTTATTTCTTTTACAAGTAGAATCATATCAAATATACAAGTGAAAAAATTTTAAAAATAGTTAAACTAACATTCATCAAAAATAGAAACATTTGTGTTACAAATGATAATATCAAGAAAATAAAAATCTCACAGATGGGTATAAAATATTAATATACTTGATAAGGGACTGGAATTCCAAATATATAAATAATAATTACAATGTAATAATAAGAAAATTATTGAATAGATTTTTTTCAAAGAATATATACACTGGGATAATAAGGACCTAAAATGATGCTCAGCATAATTAAATATGAGGTAAATGTAAATCAGAATCACATGTTCATATCCACTAAGATAGCTATTATTTAAAAGATAAATAATAGCAAGTCCTTGGGAGGATGAAGAAAAGTTGGACTTCTCATTTCCTGCTGATGAGGATGTAAATGTTAACTTTTCCAGAAAGCAGTTTTCAGTTCCTCAAAAAGTTAGGCTAGAGTTACCATATGACTCATAATTCCACTCCTGGTTATTGTCAGAGGGAAATAAAAACAAATAATATCTTTGATGAACATATTTGTAGACATTATTAGTAAAATATTAACAAATTGAACACAAAGCATATTAAAAGACAGTAGACTATGAGTATGTAGTGATTATCCTAGGACTATAAACTCACTTCAATGTTCAAAATCAATGACTGTAAGTTGCCATACCAGAATGAAGGATAACAATCATATGATACTCCCAAAAGAAGCAGAAAAAAAAAATAGCTTTCAACATTCATTCATGATGAAAACTTTACCCAAACTCTCTTCAGCTAATATTATAAGCAATGGTGATTATGATGGCTAATTTTATGTGTCAGATTGACTGGGTCACAGGATGTCCAGGTATTTGGTCAAATATTATTCTGAGTGTTTCTGAGGATGCTTTTGGATGAGATTAACATTTAAATTGGTAAATTTTGAGTATAAAGCAGATTGCTCCCCACTATGTGGTGGACCTCATTCAATCAGTTGAAGGCTTGAATAGAACAACAGACCAGCCCCCTCTGAGCAAGAAGGAATTCTCCAGCATACTGTTTTCAGATTTCATCTACAACATTGGTTCTTACCGTTCTGCAATAATTCCTTTAGACTCAAACTCGATCACTGACACTCCTGGCTCTCCAGCCTGCTGCCTAATTTGTATGGACTAATCTTCATAATCACATGAGTCAATTCCTTATAATGTCTTGGGTTTTTTTATACACACACGCACAACCTATTGGTTCTGTCTCTTTCTTGCCTGACTAATACAATGATATACTAAATGCTTCTTCTGAAAGTTCTGGAATAGCAGGATGAATGCTGTCATGACTTTCTTTTAACATTATACTGAAGTTCTCAGTCATCATCAGAAGAAAAGAAAAATAAAGAAAAGGCATGAAGACTCAAAAATAAGTGAACTATTTTTGTTCAGAGATGACAAGATTGTTTTCATAGAAAATCCTAAGGCATATGGTGCACCACTAGAACCAATAAGTGAATTTATCAAGATTGCAAAATAAAAGTTGATACAATTGAGTAAATATATATTTACATACTAGGAGCAAAAACTGGAAAATAAATCTGCAATAGCATTAGAATACATAAAACACAGGAATCAATTTAACAAAAGGAGTCAAGGCATTTATACTGAAAAGTATAAAATATTACTGAGAAATTACAGAAGATATAGATAAATGAAAATATACATGTTCACATATTGGAAAGCTCAATATTACTGAAATAGTGAGTCTGCTCTAGTTGCAATCTCAACCATACTCTCAGAACTTTTTTTTTCACTGAAATTGTCAATTTGATGCAAAATTGTATATGGAAATGCAAATGATCTAGAGTAGTAAAAGCAATGTTTAGAAAGAAGAATTATGTAGTAAGATAAACTAATATTAACGTTTCTTCTGTATAGAGATATTTAGTATCTAGCTGCTCTGTTATTGCCAAATGATAGATTGGTGGATCTATACAACAGTCTAAAGAATCCTTAAATACACCTATGCTTATATGCTGTGTTGTTTTTTGACAAAAATATCAAAAGGATTCAATGAGTTAGAGAACAAATAGTGCTAGAAAAGTTGGAAGTTCATTTAAGGGGAAAAAGGGAACATTTAAACCAGTTCACATCATATAAAAAATTAGCTCTAAGTTAAATACATAAATAGAAAAGATAGAATAACAAAACATCTAGAAAATAAAAATGTAGAAGTAAAAGTTTACCAATTTAAAGTAGACAAATGTGGCCTAGAGAAGATACAAAAGCTTAAATATAAAATTATAAATTGGACTTTATCAAAATTAAAAACTTGTATATTTCAAAATAAAATATTAAGACAACAAAAAGGTAAACCAAAGAATGAGAGAAAATACTCATGATACTTATTTTACAAAGGATTTCTATTCAGAATATTTATTTTTGTAACTTAGTAATATACAGACAGCCAATTAAAATAGTGAAAGATTTGAAAAGATATCACACAAGAAGACAGCCTTCAGAATGGGAGAAAATAATAGCAAATAAAGCAACTGACAAAGAATTAATCTCAAAAATATACAAGCAACTCCTGCAGCTCAATTCCAGAAAAATAAACAACCCAATCAAAAAATGGGCCAAAGAACTAAACAGACATTTCTGCAAAGAAGACATACAGATGGCTAACAAACACATGAAAAGATGCTCAACATGACTCATTATCAGGGAAATGCAAATCAAAACCACAATGAGGTACCATTTCACGCCAGTCAGAATGGCTGCTATCCAAAAGTCTATAAGCAATAAATGATGGACAGGATGTGGAGAAAAGGGAACCCTCTCACACTGTTGGTGGGAATGCAAACCAGTACAGCCATTATGGAGAACAGTGTGGAGATGCCTTAAAAACCTGGAAATAGAACTGCCATATGACCCAGCAATCCCACTGCTGGGCATACACACCGAGGAAACCAGAAGCGAAAGAGACACATGGACCCCAATGTTCATCGCAGCACTGCTTACAATAGCCAGGAAATGGAAGCAACCTAGGTGTGCATCAGCAGACGAATGGATAAGGAAGCTGTGGTATATATACACAATGGACCATTACTCAGCCATTAAAAAGAATGCATTCGAATCAGTTCTAATGAGGTGGATGAAACTGGAGCCTATTATACAGAGTGAAGTAAGCCAGAAAGAAAAACACCAATACAGTATACTATGCATATATATGGAATTTAGGAAGATGGTAAGGATAACCCTATATGCGAGTCAACAAAAGAAACACAGATGTATGGAACAATCTTTTGGAATCTGTGGGAGAGGGCAAGGGTGGGATGATTTGGGAGAATGGCATTGAAACATTTATATCATCATAAGTGAAAAGAATCGCCAGTCCTGATTTAATGAATGAGACAGAGTGCTCGGGGCTGGTGCACCGGGATGACCAGAGGGCTTGGGGAGGGAGATGGGAGGAAGGGTCAGGATGCGGAACACATGTACACCCATGACTGATTCATGTGGATGTATAGCAAAAACCACCACAATATTGTAAAGTAATTAGCCTCCAATTAAAATTTAAAAATAAATAAACCACTTGAAAGCAAAAGAAAAAGGTTAACAAGCCCATGAAAAGCTTTAGCCCATGCTAAACATAAAAAAGATTCATTCATCATCAGGAAAAATTGTAAATTAAAAACACCCTGAGTACTGATTACTCATGATCAGATTGGTTATAATTAAAAGGTTAGTTATGGACAGGGGTTTGTTGCAACTGGATCTCATGTACATTGCTTTTTGAGATATCAGAAAGTTACTTTAAGGGCTTCCCTGGTGACGTGGTAGTAAAGAATATGCCTGCCATGCAGGAAATGTGGGTTCAATCCCTCATCCCAGATCTCACATGCAATAATGCGACTAAACCCCTGCAACACACCTACTGAACCTGTGCTCTAGAGCCCTGAACGACAACTACTCAGCCCACCTGCCACAACTGATGAAGCCCATGTGCCCTAGAGCTCTGCATCAAGAGAAGCCACTGCAACGTGAAGCCCCTTCACTGCAATGAAGAGTAGCCCCACTCTCCGTCACAAGAGAAAAGCCCCAGCACAACCAAGACTTTTAAAAATAAACTTACATGTTTAAAATAAATCTACTTTATGATCTAGCCATTTCATTTCTAGATATTTACCCACCAGAAATGAAAATAAGTATTCACAAAAACTGCATGTATCGCACATGAATTTTCATATCAAACTTTATTCCCAATAGTTAAAAGCCAAATGTCTATTCAGATGCGAATGGGTTAAAAAATATGTGTTACATTCCTGTGATGAAATAGTTCTCAGCAATAGAAAGAAGCAAACTACTTATGCATACAACATGTATGATCTGAAACTCATTTACCTGAGTGAAAAAAGCCAGACACAAAATAATACATACTGTAAGAATCCATTCAATTAAAATTCTAGAAAATGGAAACTAATGGATTGTTACTAAACATGTATCAATGATTGCCTGGGGCTGAGTAACAGAGAAGAGATGGGCTACAAACAGTGTGAGCACTCTTTGTGGGGTGATTGAAATGTTCTATATCTTGTTTGCAGGGAGACTGTCACAGAGGTATATATCCATCACAATTCAAATATATGTACACTTTAAATAGACACAGTTGTGTGAAAGTTATGAATAAAGAAAAGTCATTTTGTAAATGGAAACAAATTATCAAATAAAGTATGCTATGTCTTCAGGACTAAATATTGATGAATATATAAAAATGGTTTTTAACTGTTGGTAAATGACATCTTTTAAAATTCTGTGAAATGAATAGCCTGATGAATTGATTTATTTAGGAAGATGGAAACTATGTTAATATATACATTCAAAAGAACAAATGAAACTGGAAAATATGTGTACACACTGCTATATTTAAAATAGATAACCAACAAGGTCCTACTCTATAGCACATGGAACTCTGCTCAATATTATGGGGCAGCCTGGATACAAAGGGAGTTTAGGATAGAACGGATACACATATATGTATGCGGGAGCCCCATAACTGTTCACTTGAAACTATTACAACACTGTTAAAACGAAAAGTTAAAAATAATGTATCTCTCAGGGAGTATTTTCCCCTACCTTTTGTAAATTCCAAGCATTCTATAAATGAGAGAGATTATTTTTGTCCTAAAATTACTTTTAAGTGATGTTGATATGATAGGGGTGGTAGCATGAGGGAAGAGCTAGGGAATTTCTATGTCCCTTTCAGTATTACTTAGCTTTTTCATGCTTCTTCTGAAGGTGCCTGCACTGCTTCGTGGGAGTCAGATGAGTAGAAGACAACTAATATTTAGGCATCATCTACTAATCTGATGGGGCTTCCCTGGTGACTCAGTGGTAAAGAACCTGCCTGCCAATGTAGGCGATGTAGGTAGGGAAGATATCTGGAAGAAGGAAATGACAATCCACTCCAGTATTCTTGCCTGGAGAATCCTATGGACAGAGGAGACTGGTGGGCTACAAACCATGGGGTCGCAAAAGAGTCAGGCATGGCTTACTGATTAAAACAAACAACAAAGTAATCTGACAGTAATTGAAGCTGTAGTTTCAAGGGGAAAAAAAATGGCAACATACACAATAATGGCAATACACATTAACAAAGCAGGCAAGTATATTACTATTGAGATTGCTTGCTTCTGCATACCAATTGATATAACCAATAGTATAAATCCAGTTGAAATAGATAAAAGAAACTGGTGTAGTACATTAAATGATAATGGTATTTGAATTTGCTTTTAAATAAAAGTGAATTTTTTGGTGTTTTTTCACTCAAAAAGTCTCGGAGAGAGTAATTTTTTGATCCATTACTCATGTATCAGTAATTCTTGGATTACAGATAACAAATCAAATTATTATATTTTCATGTGATTTATATTTTCATTAGCAATTAAATCCTCTTTTTAAACTTCCCATTCAAATTAAGCAATTGTATCATAAAATCATATTAAAATATATAACCTGATTCCACAACCACAATAATATACTCAGGTAAACTGGGTTTGTAAAATGTAATAGAAAATTTCTTTTTAATTTTAGCTTCTAGATTTCTCAGTCTTCTCGTTCTAGTGACATAACAGTCATAATATGACAAAAATAATGATGTCTCTTTGATTGCCACTATTGAAAAAGCAGTCTTGGGAGCATTTATGAATGTTCACAGGAAGTCTAACTACCACAGTCTTGGTGTCAACATTCTAATAACTACAGTCAGGTGATTGGCATCATTCCCTTAACCAAACATATTGATCTTAAATTCCCTTGGAGTTCATGTCACTATACAGAGTTAACCTGTTTACCACGATTAGAGTGAACTTGTAAGTTCTGATCAATGACAAGAATTTTGTTTTTCACCCATAAAGAAATTGTCAGTGTTTTCAAAGTATTTTAGATACCTTCTACAAACAGTGGGACTCTGCAAATGAGTTGTAGCTGGTGATATCACAATCAATTTTTTATTATGGTTGAGTCTCAAATAAAATGTTTCTGTTTTTAAGAGACAGATAAGTTTAGTTTGAGCTTATGAAAAGTAATGAAAGTGATAGTTGCTCAGTCATGTCTGACCTTTTGGTACCCATGGACCATAGGTTGCCAGGCTTCTCTGTTCATGGAATTCTCCAGGCAAGAATACTGGAGTGGGTAGCCATTCCCTTCTAAGGGGATCTTCTTGATCCGTGGATCAAACCTGGATCTCCTGCATTGCAGGCAGATTCTTCACTGTCTGAGACCACAGGTAAGACACTAGAGGTTATAGTATGCTTATCTGTATCTGTATCTTTATAGTACATGGTCCTGGATATTTAATTCTGTGATAACTGTTTAATGTCTTTCTATCAACTTTTTTTTTCCTCTGGTTGAAGTAGGACTTCAGCTCAAATATTGAAATAACTATTTGTGGGTCTTTCCAAGGATCTGATTAAGAGGAATATTCAAAATTACAGTCTTCCTGCAGACTTTTTTGCTTAAGAAAATATTGGCATTCCATTTTCTAACAGAAGAAATATCTCTGAAGGGGTGAATGTGTAATGTTCTCTTTACCAAAGCATAGACACATCCTCTTTGAAACTTCAAATTAATATATTTCATATTATACATTTTGATTCGGTTTAGCTGTTTTAGAAATCTCAATAAGAAATATTAACTAATAGCATAATTTCAAATTGCAAGTAAACATTTAACTAATTAGCATATTCTTTTAATACCTAACTTCAGTTGGTCCTTTTTAATTTTAAATTTAAAAATACTGAATTTCTGGAATTTTAAAACCCTTGAAGGAATATCTAGTTCTGGAAAAAAATTGTAGTTCTTCATTATCAAAACACTGTCTTCAGGAGAGTAAGTTGAAGCTACTAAGACAGGTAATAATTATCAAAGGTGGGATGCTTGTACTCATTAAACTTTATGCAATTGCTTTTCCCTTTCAATTTACTTTCAGTTGCCATGTTTGGAATAGAGGATCACTAGGCATTAGAAAAAATTACTCCATATAAATCACAAATAAAATGTGTGTATTGATCTTTAATTGTGTCCTGTTATTGAATTTGCTTTAAAGAGTTCATGCCTTCTGCATGTCTTAAGCTTGAATATTTCCTCTCATTTTCGCTTTTGTCTTAGTTGCTGCCTATCAGTGTTTAATTATCCAGTCCACCTTCCTCTTGAAGTCATTCATTAAGAAGCAACAAGACTTATGCAGCACTATTAGCCTTCTTCCTCAGATACGTTCACTGATTCGCCAGCTAAGTCAGGAAGTACAGATGGAAATTTTATTCCTAGGAGGATCTCTTGAAAAGGTGCTAATAATGAGTTCATGTATTAATTTCTAAGCAATTATTAAATGTTCATACACATAGTAAGCTGATGAAAAGAGATGTGATCCAATAGATTGGATAATAGTTTTTGTCACTCAGAACTGTACTGACTCCGTTTCTCTAGGGACTTACTACTTTCTAGAGAGTTTGTTATTGAGAAAAAAAATAGTTACTAGAACTTGGTTTGGATGTTAGAATGATTTAGGGAATATAATAACTGACTCTTCTATAACTAGAATTTATGTCTGCCTTTCTCTTTTCCTTTTTAAATTGTCCTGTTTACTCTATCATAATATAATCAGGTGAAGTATGTTTCAAGATTTTTATGCCCTAAGATTTCTTTGAAGAAGTCCTTCCAGCAGTAGGTTTTACCGAAACATCATTCTTTGTTTTAATTCTAGGACTGTGATGCTCCATGAAGCAAAGAAGCATCAACGTAATAAAAACTCATTTTTCCAAGTTGATAACTCTGTAATATTCAGAAACTGTGTTAAACAGGCTGACTTTTGTTTTCAGTCCTTGTTGTTGTTCAGTCACTCAGTCATGTCTGACACTGAGACCCCATGGACTGCAGCACTCCAGGCTTCCCTGTGCTTCATGATGTCCTGGAGTTGACTCAAACTCATGTCCATTGAGTTGGTGATGCCATCCAACAATCTCATCCTCTGCTGTCCCTTTCTTCTCCTGCCTTCAGTCTTTCTCAGCACCAAGCTCTTTTCCAGGACTTTTCAGTCCTACCTGAAAGTTTTCTTTACCCAGAGTTAATCCCGATTATTCTTGAATAACTAAATATATAAATACAGATAAAGGGGGCTAGGTTTTTCTCTTTAACCTCACAAATAATGATCACTTTTTCTCTAGGCTCTTTCCTTCTACTCTTAAGATTAATAAAAATGGTAAATGACTACAAAAGAATATTCTGATAATTGTACATCGACTAGGAAAATTAACAGATAAAAGACTATCCACTAGACATGAGTTGACACACGAGAGGCAGAGCAACACAGAGGGACCTGAGTGTCACTACCTTTTCCTGTAACGTAATTGTCTGAGGACAAATAAGGAACTTAAGTCTTACAGCTGCCAACCAGGGCTTTCTCTATAAATAAGATGCTAGAGTCACTCTATTCCATAAGTTACTTTGCAAATAAAAGTATTGTTAGTTTGGTAAATACTGATGCTTCTAAAATGAAGATGACTTACATGTGGTAAATTAATTAGAGATGCAGAGTAAACTTTGTGGACATTAAATAGCTTTTTTTTCCATGCAGTCTAAAAATTGAAATTTGACTAAATATAATATTTTATGTCTTCTGCAGTCATTTAAAATATTCACACATAAGAGTTATATGCTTATTATTTATGAAAACATAAGACAGAGCTCTCTGTCATTTGGTTTGTTGGGAATTTAAAGGTATAAGAATGTTCTTCTTCCTATTTGGGAGAAAAAAACCCACCAAATAAAATATTGCATTTCAGGGACTTTAAGTTTCAAAAACAAAAAGTATTTGCACCACTTTATTAAATTGAGTTTTATTTTGCTTCTATCACTCTTTAAAAGTCTGTGTATAAAATAAATTTGTTATGAACTATAATAATGATGTTAACATAAAGACTGCTAAACAAATTCAATGGATATAAAGGAAAAATTGCTGCTTATTTATTACTTAAGAATAATTTCTGGTTATTCTTCTAGGGTCAATAGTCCATTTAAACAGTTCTTAATATTGTCTACTCAACACAGTTGTCTTTGTTTTTAAAGGGTCAGGCATATAAGATTATTATCAAAAATAAAATAAATGTATTGATTTATTCAGACACAATGATATGTCTTAATAATTCACTGCTATATGAGTTACTCCTTCTGTCTACATTTGGGTTGTGTTAAAATGTTTGAAAAGGAAAATTAAAGAAGCAAGCTAATAGGTAGAATGTTGAAGCTTGACATAAATGAATCCCAAAAAAGGGACAAAACAGAACAATTTAAAAAACCAAAAGTTTACATTTTCATTCATTCAACAAATATTGATTATAGACCTACTATGTGCTGGACACTGTTGTAAAATCTATGAAGACACCGTGAACAAAGCAGACCAAAACCTCAGCTTTCCTGTAATTTACACTGTATTTGCTTAATTACAAGGTGTTTTGGATGAAGTCATCTTCTGAACATCTTAGGAATTGGTCACAAGTGGTCTGTAGGCTACTTAGTATCTATAGGTTTCCCTGCATTTCTAACAATACAGTATCTGAACATCATTAAGCCTATCATAATATAGTATATATTTCTTAAGTTTGGCACATTACTCCATCAGTGAAGGGTCTCCAGCAACCCATCAATATAGTTCAGAATTAGAAAATTGTTGAGGACATTGTTAAATTATTACAGAAGTTTTGCAAACTTACATTCTGAAGGATATTAAAAATGTATAATTCAAAGTTGTACAGGAAAGGTAGGAAAAGAGGTTAGCTTTTCTAAGTTAGGCTTGGTCTCCTCCACAGCTCATCCATATGATAAATGATATGCTCATTCAAAGAGTGTCTCATGTCTCTCTTGAAAATCATGGTGAGTTGAATCATGTTACTAGTGAAAGCAAGACACATTCTCAGAAACATCAGACACATTGCTACCCAGAGTAGATTAGGGCATTTGATATATTCATTTTTTATTTTAATCCCTTCTTAAACTTATACACCTTTAAATTTAAAACACTAAGTTCAAATTATTTAGTTTTTGCTGTGGTTGCTCTCTGAAATACCTTTACCATAAAGGATACAGGCAAGCCCCTGTCTTTTCTCTGCCACATGCTTAAGGGGACTTCTTAGGCAATGGCTATCCATTTTGAAGATTTTTGTTTATTTCATTAGCAGTTTTACCATTTTCCTTTATCTTTCCTAGTAAATTTTACTAAATCATGTATTTTGCAGAAAATATCTACTTATATTATAAATCTTACATTCATGTCAGTCTCATCATGCATTGTAATGGGGAAATTTAATAAAGAGGAGAATGATAAAAAATAATTGTATCACTCATCTCAGTGCTTTTCAGTGTGGAAATGGGGTAGATTTCTCTGAACCAAGCAACAAATACGACACTTTTTTTTCTTGATTCCTCTGGGCTTTGATGAACTCAGCACAGGGTCCAGATAAGGTAAGTAAAAGAATGTTATGTGATCATATAAAACTCACACGATGGCATTCATAACCCATCTTAATTAGTACCAATCAGGAAACTAATTAAACTAAATCTAAAAATAAAGTTGCGCTAGTTCTTGTGAACACTTCTGGGCTTTGTATCAAGAAGCTTATCTAAACACCTGAATCTTCAGCTGCAGCGACTGCTGCTTCTGCAGAGCCCTCTAGTGGACAGCATGACTATAGCAGTTTCCTAAAACCTGGCCTGTGTGCCCTCAGTTGTATCCGATTCTTTGCGACCTCATGGACTGTAGCTTGGCAGGTTCCTCTGTCCAGGGGATTATCCATGCAAAAATACTGGAGTATGTTGCCATTTCCTGCTCTAGGGTATCGAACCCTCCTAAACCAGGGACTTGACAATAAAAAAATCTTTCATGAAATCGAGTGAAGTGAGTACTGGCACTTGGCATTACTCTACGCGCTTAGACGTGATGGTACCTCCAATAGCCAGGTTTCCTATATGTGAACTTGACTTGTAAATTTATTCCAGCTTTTGTCCTGCAAAGCGAATTGAAAAAATAAAATCAAAGTTTTTACTTGGGCCTTGCCTTGTGCAAGTGTTTTAAAAAAAATTATTGAACATTTAAGCCTAAACTTAGAGAAACTGCAAAGTGAACAGATTTGAAATAATAAGAATATAACTTGCACATTTTGAATCTTTCATTGTTGTAATTAAAAACTGGTGGAGAGTTTAATTTTTTTCTAGGAAAAACATATCAGTATATTTATTTGTAATTATTTAAGTGTTTGAAGTATACTATGCTTTACCTTGATTTTTTTTTTCAATTTAATTAGCTTTTGAGCTTCACTCACCTCTGTAAAATGTATATTTTTTTAATTTATGATTTGGATATATAAAGCCTAAAGTTTGAGATGAAAGTAACTTCCATATTAACTAGGGAAACACTGCACAGGTAAAGATGATTGACATTAAGATGTGGATTATTTGCCACATTTTAAATTATTTATCATTATTTAACCACTGTATTGACATGACATAATAGGGATCACTGACCCATAGCACAATCTAGGAGACAAATTAGAAAAGCAGGTGAGGTTATTTGGGCACTCATGGAAACCAGAGCATCCGTGAAAAATCACAAATGTTTGACACTGTTGAATATAAGATCCCTATGACTTAATATGGATTATTTTTCCGGATCCCAGCTGAACTGACGACTATGGTTAGACAAGCACATAATCAGTTAATTTTTCTGTATTGAGTAATGCTATTTTATGTTCAGGCTTATAAGATACTTGAGAAACAAAATTGAAGCCATGTGTTCTCAAAATATACTTCTATAGAACATTTAACAATCCTTTACCACCTTTTGTTTTTTATTAAAAACTACTCCAGATGCACCTACATTTTTACCTAAGCCATAAATATAGCTTCAGTTATGATACCATTAAAACAAATTTCCTTTAATCAATTAACCATATTGCTCTCATTTTACCAAACCAAAAATCAATATACTAAAAAAAACTCCAAAAAGGTTGATTTGTATTTAAAATTAATTCACCAGAAATGAAGAAAATTACTTTTTCATCTTTCAATAAACTTCTAAACACAAATCCATTTTGTATTAAGTCTTAGGTTTGATTTTACAATGGTTTTCTTATGCTTGTTAAGGTTGCAGATCTCCTTGGATAGTTAAAAATTGGCTACTTCACACATATCTTGAGAAATTACCATCCAACTGTAGTGATCACTTATTTAACATATCTAAAATAAAATGAAAGAGATGTTAGGTTATACACGCCTGTGTTGAACAGTGTCTTCTCTCTTCTAAATAATGTTAGGTATTTACTTTGCCAGGAAAGAACATAAAATATTGGGGAGACAATTTATATCCTTGAAATAGTTAACAATGCAAATTAGTCAATTATAAAATGCTTAAAAGCTTGATTTAGCTAGAAGTGCAATGAGTTCACACAATGATGAATTTGTCTTGCAAATTCATGTACCTTCACGAATCGGCAGATTTAGGGTAGTAAAATATTGTCTAACTAGTTTGTAGGAGCCTTAGGTTTATCTTGAAGTTTACTGGAGATAAGATTGAATTGATTCAGCTATGATTCTTATATTTTTTACCATCTGATGTTTTAATATATTAATGCTTATACTTAAATATATATCAACATATCTATATTAATTTTTCAAACAAAATTTATGTATTCTGGAACTCTGCCATACAAAATATTGTCAAGTCTGCAAAGACATTGCCTAGGAACTTGTTGGCATTGCAGAACCCCAAGTCCTGTGCTAGTTTTACTAAATCATTTGAACTAAGATTTACTAAGTCTGGATTAGAACAAGCTCCCCAATGTCTTGCATGTTAAAGATTTGAAGCCTCCTGTTCAAGAAAACGCAAGTGGATAGGGTATTGACACAGTATCTCATGTTTGTGTGTGTGTGAATGTGAGTGTACTTAAGTATATAAATGTGTATTTGTGTAGATATGTGAATATTTCTCAAAGACTGACTTAAAAGGACTGTGATACTGATTCTGTTCCAGCCAAAACACTCCCTTCACTCCCCCACCCCCTCCAGCCCCATATGCTGTTGCTCAGAGTTTGCTCAGAGCTTTGGGATGTTTTCCTTAGATTTTAAGATGAACTCTTGGCTTGTTTTGACTGCCTTTTGGCAAGAGAAATGGAAGACTAGGAAGTAATGGTAGTAGTAAAGTTTGTTTTTAAAAATGGAGAAATGTACCAGAGGTAATAGTGAGAATGAGTATGAGAGTATGTTTTAATGGCACTAGATAATCCTAACACTCAAGTCATAATTATGATCTATTTTTTGCTTTTCTTTTGATAACTGTAACAACTGAATGAAATTTTCCTAATTTACAATGAGCATTTTTTAATTAACTCAGGCATGCTAACTTTTATATTGATTACATAAGCTTACACTTTCAAATTCAATATATATTAATTCAGTTGATATCAGTTAAACTATAGCAAATTAATTTGTTCAATGTATTGTAAACATTTTCAAATCCAAAATCCAGTAATTGTCCTGAAAACAATTCATGGTGCTTCAAGATGTTTTCTTGAATTATTCTGTTCTTCTAACCAACCTCAAACACTTTGGTAACTGATTTCCTGTAACCTTTCTCCCATGTACTATTTCTAATTTTTTTGTATAAGGTAAGATCATTCGGATAATTTTCCTGTTGTTGCCTTGGACTGTGTGAACATAATGAACTCACTGATGCTTTTGACTTTCTCTAACTGTAAAATGATAGGCTCCAAAGAATTTTGCAGCTCTAAATAGAATTTTTCTGAGAGGAGATTCCCAGTCCTGTGGTCTTTCCATTAACTGGAAAAGCCATTTTCATTTTTAATTTTCACCAACTCTACCTTTTTTTTTTTTTTTCTTTTGGCTGATTGTCCTCTTCCTGAAATTTTCAGCTCCCTTGTCATCTCTGACTCTCTCTCTCTTCACCTTTCACCTTTCTTTTATATTAATAATATTTACTCCTACTCAATGAATTCTGATAATTAAACATCCTCTGTCTGCCTTAGAAACTTTTTATTTAACAAGATTGAAGTTTCCCTCACTGTCTGGACAGTTTCAGCTACTGCAGTGACTTAAGCTACTACCCAATCTACTAACGCTTTTCAATTTGCAGTCTCAAACCTTTCTTCCCATCAGGGCATTTACATCTAACTTTTGGCTTGAATATATCTATACTTGACTCTCTCCATATCCTAAACAGATGTTGTTCTTCCCCTACCTTTTTTTCATATCCCAAATTTGATCCCCTAAACTCCTTTGAAAATCAGTTGTATCACTAGTCAGTTAAACACAGGAGAGAAAGATATTATGAGCCTCTTCCATTTTGTAATACACATTACACCTTGCTTTCCGCTTTTCTAGGCTTGCCTTCTTTTAGCCTACCTTCTTGAAACTAGTAGTACATTTACTGTTTTTACTTCTTCACTTTCTATTTAACTCTTTTTTCTTAATCCTACTCGCAGATCAATTACTCACCAAAACTGCCACCACCAAAGTTATTAAAATCTTCAGTCGTCCAACCCCATTGTCATTTTTTCAGTCAATATCTTATTGGGTATTTTTATCAAATGCATTTTTGACTGTAAGCTGTTTGTGAAATTCAAAAGTTTGGTTTCCAGTATGCTAATCCTTTTAGTTCTTTGCTCTTCTGTTTCTGCCTGACTTTTAAATACAGATGTATCTCATTCCATTGTGCTTTGCTTTATTGTGCTTTGAAGACAGTGATTTTTACAGATTGAAGGTTTATGGCAACCCTGAGTCCAGTAAGTCTATTGGTGCCATTTTTCCAACAGGATTTGCTCACTTCCGGTTACTGTGTCACATTTTGGTAATTCTCACAATATTTAAAACTTTTTCATTACTGTTTTATTTGTTGTGATGATCTGTGGTCAGTGATCTTCACTGTTACTACTGTAATTGTTTCAGCATTTTTAATCAATAGAGTATTTTTTAGTTAAGGCATTTGACTTTTTGAAACAATGCTTCCACACACATAATAGAATAGAGCATAGTGTAAACAGAACTTTCACATGCACTGGGAAACCAAAAAGTCTTCATGACTTTCTCTACTGCTTTACTGTGGTGGTCTGGAACCAACCTGCAAAATCTTTGAGGTCTGCCTGTACTGGTGTACCCTAGGGCTTTATCCTTGAACTGATCTTTCTGCCAACACTTTGCTTACATGAATGAATGTATTTATTTTTTATACTAATTACAGCCATGCCTCCTTTAGCATCCTTCAGGGGTTTTTCAAGAGCTGCTTGAATACCAAAATATGTGAATGCTCAAGTCCCTGACATAAAATTAGAAGCACAATGAATACAGTCAACCCTTCATATCATTGGGTTTCAGCCTCTGTGGATGCAGAAGGTGACCTGTATTTGCAGAGGAAATTATTTCCAAAAGGACAACACCAGTCAAGGTCTTTGTCTCCTAATAGTTCATCTGCCTTTGGCTTTCCACCAGCTCACTTCATCTATGCAAACCTCAAATAAAAATTTTGTATCTTATGCCCATTCTCTCTTCTCAAATCTCTCTTGCAGTCCTGACTGCCTCCTCATTCAAGCCACAGATTGAAAAGCCACCTAGACATGCATCTACCTCTTTTCTCATGACCAATTTATGAAGCCATTTGCCAGTTTCACCCACTCATGTTTCACTGTTCACTATGAGGCTCTCTAGATCTCTCATATAGATCAAGATAAAACAATGTATTGAATGACTTTAATGTGTCAAACACTAGACTTACACTTTATCTGTACCATCCCAAATCTCATATAATCCTTACAACATCCCTATGAGATAGGATCTGTTATTATTAGAATTTTACTAAGAGTAACAGAGCCAGGGTAGTCTGGTTCAAGAGCCCCACTTGTATCTCTGCATGATAATCCTATTGCAAAGGGATTCTAAGTGGTCTCTTGACTCCTAATTGGTGTTTTTGCTTTCATTTTACCCTCCCCACTTAACTATGTCAAAATGATCTTTTTAAAATGCTAATTGAATATGTCTCTCTTCTGCCTCACATCATCCTTAAGTCCAAGCTCCTTAGAACAGCTTATAGTATTTACTATAATCTTGCTTCTCCCCAGCCCTCCTGTCCTCTCTTTGCCACATGCCTTGACACTGCCTACAAATCCATGCGCTGGTAATCGAGGTATATGTTATTTCCTCCAAAAAGCATGCTTTTCATATTTAATCTCTCTTCTTTGAACTCTTTGCTTAAAAACACATCTTTTCAGGTGCCACTCAGTTGCCATCTACTCCAAGGAAGTTCCCTTTAATTCTTAATTTGAGATACTCCCACTCCTCTATCTTGTACTAAGAAAATATTCTACCTGTTGTTGTTGTTGTTGTCATTGTTCAGTAACTCAGTCATGTCTGACTCTTTGAAACCCCATGGACTGTAGCACACCAGGCTTCCCTGTCCTTCACTATCTCCTGGAGTTTGCTCAAACTCATGTTCAGAGTCGGTGATGCCATCTGACCATCTCATCCTCTGGTGTCCCCTTCTCCTCTATCTAATAGTTGCATAATTTCTTGATGTGATGGTAGATGATTTTAAAGGGTGCCCCATTCATGTTTTTTGCCCTCAGTGTCTAGGACATGATCAGAACATTTTAGGCACTCACCTTATGTCCAACTGAACAGAGGGGAATTCAGTCTTGCACATGCCTTAGTCATCTCCCTCTTTTTCAGCACTCAAATCCATTTTTCCCTTAGGGAAAACCATTTGTTTCACCTCAAACATGTATTTCAATTTCATTGTATCTTCCTTCTTTCTGTCAGATGGATTCTAATTCAGCTCTTATTACTTAAGTTTTTCACAAACGCCTTCACATCGTGCCATTCTGCCTCAGATTTTCCCTCTTTCACACTCAGCAGTGGTTCTCCAAGGTCAGGGATCAAAAGGATCACCTGAGGAGCTCGTCACATTGCAAGCATGGGTTCCTACTTCATATATTTAGATTCCATAAGTCTATGGTGGGCAGAAGTGATGCGCCACTTTTAATAAGTATTCCAGGTACTTTAGGAGCAGGTAAGCCCTAAACCACAGGTAGAAACATTGCTCAATGCTATCAGCAATTTCCTAAAACTCATATGATCCAGCTCATACTTGCTGAAACACTTTTTGTGTCTCTCTTTCATCTAGAATATATTGTAAGATCATTGTCATAGAAATGTCTGTAGTTTCCAATCTGCCTTTGGAAGAACATCTCCTAGCACTCTGTCTCTCCCACCCCCACCATTCCCCCCCCTGCCCCACCCCGGACCAACCCTGGCCCCTTCTCTTCTCCTTCTCCTGGTTCTTATTGTATCACACATGCTCTTTGCTCTACACATGCCAAATGCTTTCCTTGGCCTTCACTTGAAAACTATTCTGATTTTGTTTATGCCCCGTCTTCTTGCATGCAGTGCCTTCCGAACCATTCTCCAATCATTCAGTTCCTACTCATCCTGCAAACTGCACCTCAGTTATTATTACCATTCTTTCTTTATTTTTTTGATGAGGCTTTTCCTGAATGGGCTGCCCACACCTCTATCCCTCCTCTTACTACTTTGGCCCAATTCTTGGCATCCTCCTGTTTGCTGACATCATCCCACATCTATTCAGGATGACGTTCAGATTATTGAAATTTCTTATTGTCTGACAGCTCATGATCCTGACTGTCAATAACTGAAAGATCGTATATTATTTCCATTCTATTCTCAGGCTAGGAATTGCTTTTTACTTATTTTTCACATCACTGTAGCTTCTTTCAAACATGAGTGCCTCTTTCCACAGTGATAAGCACTTCAAGTGTGAAAAGAGAAGTAGTGTGAGGGGAAGTCAGTGGACTTGGATATCAGCACATCGGTATGTTTTTCCAAAATGTTTTTCAATTGTCACTTCCAAATAAGACTTTATTTTCTTTCACGTTTCAGAAAAATTTTATCTAAACGTAGAACAATGGAAAGACTAAAGTTGTGTTGGAACTTTAAAAAATGCCAGAGTCACCACTATCTGAATCCTCTGTTCAGTATCTTTCATTAGTTTCAATTCTGACAGACTTGGCACTTGAAGAGGGTTCTACAGTCTCTGGTGACATAATGTGGGAAGAAGTTAGAGATACAAAGTAACAAGGCACACACAAAAAAGTGAACAGTCACTCTTTTATCCTGGCTACCTCTACCCACACAACCCCATCCCCCAATACCAGACAGCAAACTGTTATCAAAAGCCACTTATTTAAATTCATGTGAAAATCATGTTCTCTCATTAAAATCATGTGCTTGCACAAAGGATATCTTATTAGCAAGGTCTTTGCACACTTATTTTGATTCCACAACTTGAAGCTCTAAAATTGATCACTGATCTTACAGCTGTCAACCTACCTTTACTTTCTAGAGTTGTGCAAGGAATATAAGAGTCTTGTTTTCTGCTTAGAAAAGGAAAAGATGGATGAGCAGGAGACTATTTGAGGGATCATTTTCTGGGCAATATTTTAAAGATAAGCAAGAATAGTTCTCAAAATATAAATTGCAAACTTATTTGGCTGAAATAGATTGCAATTATGTTGTCCAGCAAGGAAACTGGAAAGAAGAGAAACCATTTATAACCATGGTGTAAAGTAAGTGAGAAAGTGCGAAGACACTGTTATTCAGCCTTTAGATTTGGAATGCTAAAGAAGAACTGCATCCAACTATTATCAGATTGGATGTGGCCGAAAGGCTAAATGCGGAGTTGTGAATTATGCATTGTTTATCTCATAGAACCCAGAGATCCTAATGCTAGATGGTGAAGGAGGGAGGGTAGTGATGTGCTGTCAAGAACCTTAGGCTTGATTTTTCTCTTATTCTTATTTATACCCACTGTATAGAATGAGGGATGCCTGCTGATGCCTGCTGATGCCTGCTGACCTGCAGCTAGCCCTGGGACTGGGTTTGCTCACTTCCTTAGGTTGTTGAAGCTTACTTCCTAGCTTGGAAACCCAAACTGCACTTTATACTCCCTGAGACCCTGTGCCAATTCTCTTTAAAAGTCCTGATACCACTTGGTGTAGAACTGAATAGACTTTCTGATCTGAGGTGTGTATTAGTTCTTTCTGCACCAGAAAGGATCTGTAAAAAGTTATGATCACATTGATCACGGTGAAGAAATAATCCTAACTTTTCTTTGACTACAGTCAACAATGTATTTTTTAATTTTAATGCAGGGCTCCTGTTCTTTTAATAACAGACATTTCTCTGGCATTTCCGTTTCTTTTCCACTCACTGTGCCATATGACACTCTATCAGGGTTTCTGGTTTCTTCAAGGAATTAACCTACAAGAGCCGTGTATTGCAAACAGTAAAATAGCTGCTTTCCTTTGAAAATAAAGGTGGGGGGAGGTGTTTTCTGTGCTCATCACTACTCTCCACCACCGCACCATCATAACTTCTGGGTTTCGTGCGCCTTCGGTAACGCCGCCGACCCCGCCCGCTTCCCCCCCGCCCAGCCCCGGGCTTCAGAGCTGTCTGCGGGGCCCGCGCGCGCGTGGTCCTGTCCTTCTTCAGCGCTCGCTTCCGACGGCACTAGGACCCAGGGAAGTCTCTGAGCGAGGCTCGCGGAAAGGCAGCCAGACCCCTCCTTATCTCCAGTGTCAAACTTGACATCAGCCTGCGAGCGGAGCATGGTAACTTCTCCAGCAATCAGAGCGCTCCCCCTCACATCAGTGGCATGCTTCATGGAGATATGCTCCTCTCACTGCCCTCTGCACCAGCAACATGGATTGTCACCTCTCCATCCTGCTTCTTCTCAGCTGCTCTGCTCTCAAGTGCTTCGGGGAACTGACTCTCCAACCTTCCAACGAAGGTAAGCCAGGTACCTCGACGCGCACAGCCCTGCCCCGAGGGGCTAACGCTTTTCCCGGCACGTTCTCACCGAAGCGTTTTCAGGTCGCCGAGGTGCCTCTGAATAAAGCACTTTGCTCTCAGAGTAAACTAAAGAGGTGCTTTTATTTTCGGCTGTCTTCTAAAGCACTTTTAGAGATAATTTTGGATTGCCTAGGTCTAAAATGTGTTTTGAATCTGATACCAATTCAAGCAATTACCTTGTTTGCCCGTTTTAAGCAGAAAGAGAAAAATCCTCTAGTTTTACAACCCAGTATGTTAATTGCCAAATAGCCATGGCAGTATTTTATTTCCTAATTGTGAACATGTAGTAGTACTCTGAGAAGTTTAAAAGAATATTCTGCCCTCCTCTCTAGATTCTTTAGTATATTTAAAGGTAATGACAGGTTGTTCCTACTTAGGATCATAGCATTTATGAATGGGCTAAAGGGAAATCGGGAGTTTGTTGAAGCGCGGCTGTGTGTGCGTGTGTGTGTGTATTTATGTTGTAACTGCTGTATTGAAGTGATGTGTATCCCGCCAGGCGGTGGTTTGCTCTATGGTACAGGTTCTAATGAGCAGCATATGCCACATTAACATAAGTAATATTTGGAGGCATTTCAATAAGGTTAGACTGGATTTTCTTTGTTTAAGGGCTTATCTGCGAATAGGAGATTATATTTAGTGAATAGTGAAAATCTCCTGGGTAGGTGTAGTAAATAACTGAACAGCAAATTGAGGAAGAATGTTCATATGCAGCAAATGGTATTTCTTTAATGTTGGGTTATTTCTTTTCCTCCTAATGGGCATTCATTCCTTTGCAATGAATTAAAGTGCAAGCCTAATATTAAGGACAATAATGTTTACTATAAGATTTCGGGTTTAATAGACACATTGCCTTTACCCTGTATACCTTTTGTGATCTATTCCTAATGATTTGTGAATATGATTGCTAACTCTTAAGACAAACTTTTCTGAATAATTGATTAATTTCAAGCAACACTTAGAATTTTGATTTCCTCTTAATCATTTTGAATTTATAAAAATAACATTTAGTAATTTATTTTGAAGTTCAGCAAAACTGAGCAATTGATATGCAAATGCTACATTATATATTGTGTCACTCACTAAAAATGTATTGGCAAGACAGTACCATTGTATATTGTATATATCATTTTTTAAAAGAAGCAAGTAAAAACTCAAGAATATTTAGCAACTTTTTAATTAAATATGAAAACTGCCTCCCATATTTGGTGACCTACTTTCAGTGCTAATAGAGCAGTTCAATTTCATTCTTTCCTTAGTGACTGCTTTTATCAACTTGGCAGATTTCATTAAATTTTTTTGTCCTTTTTATAGGGAAATTAAAAACTCAAACATAAAAGGATCAGAAATTATCTTACCTTCATATGATTTTTATTTTTTTACAGATCAAATTAAAATGTTTATTTGAAAGTAATGGGCAAGTATTTTTTTATGAATGAAAGGCAAAGGTAGTTATTTGTATAATGAGTAATGTATCAGTAACTTAAAATTAGTGTTTATTCTTTTTGTTCCTTTGAAAATATTAAAGTATTGATAATAGCTAGACAAACAGTAATAATATTCCCATATTGCTATGATAAATTGTATTTCTCCAGATGGAATATTTATAAACTATTTAGATAATGGATTTTGGTGAATTAATAATGCACAGGGATATAGCTGAGAGTCATTATTTTTTGTGCAAAACATAACCTTTCAGTAAATTGCAAAAGGAAAAAGGGGCCCTTTAAACTCATTGACATTTATATAAAATTCATGAGTATTAATTTAATGAAGCAAGAATTATCAAGTACATGTTGCTTTTAAGCCACACTTTGTGTATATTTGGGTATATAGTACATATCATTATACAGGCAGATACACATTAACAGTATGAATATAAAAAGGTAAATATATTCAGAAAACTGACATGATTACATTTAATTTGCTTGGGCAAAAGTTTATCTATCCATTGTTTATGGGCTTATTCTTTCCAGGTCACGTTCTATAGTAGTGTCTCTTTCCTCCTGAGATCATGAAGGAAAGGTTTGAATAAAATTTAAAATGAATGATTTAACTTGGATAATAGTTGAGTAAGATTTTAAATATTAATGTTGACTACAACAGCTTGAAACTTAGTTGTAGATTTGAACAACATGAAAAGCGAAAAACCCAAGTGTGTTCTAAGATTTTCATGTGATTCTTCTAACAATGTCATTTGAATAAAAAGCAATGCTTCTGTAAATTCATATGTTGGGTAGAAGGAATAATGATAGAATGAATCTCATTATTACAGCTTTCTGATATTAATTTTGAAAACTGAAATATAAAATACTAGGTTGCGTTTAAAATACTATGCTCAAATTATATTTCCATACTACAGAAAATTTACTAATAAAATTTACTAGAATTTATTCTACAATCTATTATGAAGTTAGTCATGATAGAACTCTAAGAGAACAAGATCCAATCCATTGAGTTAATTGCTAGGAAATATGCCACTGTGTAACTTTTTTTTAAGACTTGAGATTTGATAACCAAATATCAATTTTGAAATGCCATTAGTCCATGATAAGAGGGAAAAAGCTTAGAAAAGTTTAATACAAGCTTTCCTATTTTAAATCCAGTTACAGATAACTTTCTAAAATGCTATCAAGAAGATGATTCCAGATGATACTTTCTATGACTGGTCTCCTTCTTAATAATTTAAAATTTGGTGATCACTTAAATCAAGAATTGACGTATATGCTTACATAGAAACTTTAAAAAAGCTGCATGGAACTTCATTAAAATCATTTCAGATCTGTTTACATAACACACCAAGAAAAGACTTCCAATGGGAAGTCTACTACTTTTCATAACAAAACAGGATTGTTATACTATGTGTTGTTAGAGATGTTTATATATTTGCTCCTTGTTCCTATCAGATGGATGGTGATAATGATAAATAACAATAACTTTATGAAAAGGTTAAAGCTTGATATAAATAATTGACAATTATTAGTTCAATATCTTTTAGCAATAGATAAAGTAATTTCTTTATACATTTTGCTACATTTGAAGGCTTCTGAGGCATAATTCACTGCTTATTCTTTAGTACATAATACACTTTCAGTACATAATACATTTTACTATCTAACAGTGTTTATAAGTTAGATTGCCATTCCTATAGAGCTCTTTACATTGAAAATCAGTTTTCAAAATAAAAGCCAATAAAATTTAATATGCATATTTATATATTACTTATTTTGGGAGAGTTTTATTGGAGTGTTGGGATACTGTTTGTATGAAATGTATTTCACTGGACATAAGTCACCTAACTACTGAAAGATACTATGTGATTGTTTAAAGCTTAAAAGTAAAACTTAGAGATGAACACTGTATGTTTCCCTTTGAATATTAGGCAAATAATGGAGACAATATACATTTAAATAATAGATTTTTCCCTTTTTAAAAATTAGTATGTACTGGCATCATTTTCATGTATAAACGCTTATCCTCAAATAATAATACACTGTGACTGAAATATTTATAGAAAACTAAACTATCATATCATCTTTATAGTTTTGAGGGCTTACATTTGCTTTTAATGGCATTTTATCATTCTAGACTAACTAATTGAATGCATTATACATTTTTGTAATTTAATAGCTCACCTAATAGCTTGCCCCTACTTCTCCCTAACAGTTATAACTGTGCTATTTGCCTGGAGGTAGGAGAAACCTTAATTTCACTATTTTATAACCCACAACAGTTAACACTTGACCTAGGTCATTAACAGGATTATCAGCAAATTTGTTTAAGCTTTTACTGACAACCTGAATTGTTACAATAATATTTTGATTGTGCCGGAAAGAGACGTCTTATAACCTCTCAAAATCTATCATGAAATTAATTAATTCTGAATCTATATCTGCCTAAAGACTAATATTGATAATAAAAATTCAAGTGGGGAAATGTCCACTTTGATGCTCCATTCTCCTCACCCTTATATATCACACCATTCTTGCCCTTGTCTAAATGAGCAATTAAAAACCCTTAAATAGTAAATATTCTGGCAATAACAATAGACTTACAAATACAAACCAGCTTCATTGTAACTATCAACAGTTTCAATTTGATACTTTTTTTATTGATGTTGTAGTTAATATCATTTTTATGCCCATTTCAAGATATAAAGTCAATTGAATACGTTTATAACTCAGAAGCAACTAGAACCATAAAATGAAAACTACAAATAATAAAACACCATTACCCTATGTAAGATTATGGTGGCACTTTATATAAAGTTACCTTTCCGAAGCAATGCTAGTAACTGGCAGCTACAATGAAAAGAACTTAAAATTAACGTAAACATTTTAAACAAAATGTTGTGCACAATCAGAACATAAATGTATTTTTTACACTGTGTAGTCAGTTCAGACAGTTTCATTTGACTACTTTTATTGCTTAAGTTTAATTTTGGTTTACTTTTTGCTTATGCAAACAATTCAGTAGTTTCACCTTGACTTGTAAAAAACTTATTGTCCTTAAAGATTTAATAAGATTCTTTATTATGTCCATATATCATCCATATTTTAATATTCAAATTTTGGTATGTTCTTTAAGAGTCCTTCTCTTTTGATAGTTTCTCAAAATAACTCTCTTCATGAAGATCCCTAAATGTTAAAATTGTTTCTGAAACTCTGGAATTTTTCTGAAATAAAATATATGTAATTTTTAAATATCAAATAATCAGTTACATATGCAAAGGATTTTTAAAGGCAAAACATAGTTCCATAGTATATTTGATTTACTAACTTCAACACAAATGGAAACAGCAAGAACTGTTCTTGAGAGTTACATTTTCCAAGTCATAAAAATCTTCAAGAAAATATTAATAAAACTTTCCACAAATCATCAAAACTCGATAAGTTCTTACAGACATTTACTTACTGAGAAATCTGTGATGTGGGTTATCTTTGATTTTAGTCATTTTCCAATGATTTTGTTTGGCATAAATACTAGATGGAAGGCGAATGTGTATTTCTTGGAAGAACACTAGGTTTTGCAAATCATTTTCTGTCAAGATTCTCAATTTTACTTTTTAATGCACATTTGTCTTTAAAACTTTAATAAACCTATTCTTTTAATTCCTGTTTGATAAAAGATCAGAAAAACAGATGCAGGTGTCCCCTTTTTTATTCTGGTTTCAGAGATCTGGATTTTATCACCAGGGAGGGTCAGAGCAGGGCTTTTACCAAGTGCACAAGTAGCTTTCCACAGATTTTTCAAATAAAGGGATGACTGGTGGGGTAAAACGTTCATTTTATTAATCATCCAAGTATACTGAAAACCAGAGTACAGAATTTATTTCTAAGAAATTTGAAGACCTTAATTTTTCTGCGATGACTTTAGAAATAAAAGCATTGTTGGACATTTATAAAATGCAAAGGATTCTAAGCCACCAATCAATCTAGGCAGACACTTCTGTGAATCAGGGTGTGGACACGCTTACACATTGGGATTTCACTCTCTGGGTCTGTAACCAGCTACCTAGAATCAGGTAGTTCTTGGAATCTGGCAGAAACTTTTCTCCTGGAAAACTCAAGTCTGAAAGTCAACAAGTTTTAATTTGCCCCCTACCAGCTTTCTGTGAAATAAAAAAAAAAAAAAAAAAAGTGGGAGGGGGGTGGATTACAAAGAGAAAAAAAGCCTTTGCAAGAAGAAAAGAAAAAAAAAAGTCGATTAAAAAGATGGTGAGGTAGAGAAACGCAAAGGTTCTAAAACCAATGATAATACATCTTTTGCTTAAAAGAAAAATATCGCCTCAAGCATCTGGCTAATAGGTTTTTTATTAAATCTCTAAAAATTTGCACTTACACAAAAAAAGGTGTGTGTTTGGGGCGGGGTGGGCCTGAGGGGAGTTGCGTGCTTTTGTTTCTCTTCTCAAGTTTACAGACTTTCGACTTTTCCCCTGAAGAAAATATTTTATCTAGGAAAGTTTTGAAAAAGTAAGCCAACCCCCCTTTGGAAGCCTGGGCAATGCATGTGGAAGATGGATGGAATCAAAACCAGTTCAGCAAATAGAGCCTCCAGCTTGGAGTGATGTTATTAAACTGGAAGCCCTGAGTGGGGAAGCCCCTCCCTCCCTTCATTTTCTAAACCATGTCCTGCTGTTCCAGTCAAAGCAGAGGGTGAAAATCCACATAATCCAAACCAACATGATGAAGTCAGAATAATAGGCAAGGAAAGAGGGGGGAAACAAGTGGCAGCACTGTACAAACAAACTGGGGTGAATAACCTTAGCCATGAACTGGGGTGGCCACAGGAGGAAAGAAGGCGCTTTTCTTTCGCATCACACCTCCCACATTTGAAAATGCAGTACTGATTAAATTTCCAGGTATGCCCTGAGAAATTTTAGCACGAAACAGAGCTCTACTGGGAGGGACAGGGATGTGGCGACAGGGAGAGGAACAGGCGCCCTCGAGGCCACCACACCCACCACCGTGGCATCTTAACCTCAAATTAGGCTCCGCCGCCGGGGCCAGGCTCTTCGGAGCGGCGGGAAAACGGAGTCTCCCAACAATTCACTACTTTCCACTCCGCTTCGGAGCCAAGATCGGATCAGAAAATCCCAACTCCGGGGCCACGTTCCCCCCAGTCCAGCTCTCGGGGCTCGGGGGGTTCTTTGTGTCCGAGCCGTCTCCGCGCCGGGCGGCCAGAGCGCGCGGCCCGAGCGCTGCGAGCAGGCGCGCCCTCCGGGGGGCGGCGGACCGCGGGTGCGGGGCCGGCTTCTCCCGGGCGGCGGGCGCCGGGCGCTCGCGGCCGGGGCGGAGACCGGAGCCGGGCGAGCGCGGGGGTGCCAAGTTCCGCGGGAACGAGCGCCGGGCGGAGGCGGGGCGGGCGAGAGGCGAGCGTGCGCCCTCTGCCTGCGGCCGCGGGGCCGCCCGCGCTCGGAGAGGCGGCGCCCACCTCACTACCTGGACTCCGCTCACCTGGGGAGCGCGGGAGCTCCTGGGACGCGCCGGGCGAGTCCTGAGTTTAGCCACAGACTCCGACCCGCAGTCTCTGTCGCCCCCCTACCGTCAAGCCCCTCCGCCCATCGTGGTCGACCTTTTCAACGTGGCGCGGCCCCCTTCCTCTGAAGTTCCCGGCCTGCCAATGACAGGTATAGGAGGAGGACTCAATTCTCCAGGGTCTCAGCGCTCCCTGCAGAGTTGGGAGACCAGGCCCTTTCTCTCGGGACAAGCCTGAGACGTCCACTGTCCTGCTTGCTGCTCTCTTTCCCGACCACTTCGCTATTTGTTGAATTTTCTAATTTTTCAAAAGACCTGTCCTCTAGTCTCTAGACGAAACTGATTTTTTTTTTTTTTCAGTTTTCTTTAAAACCATCTATTAATGCCACCTGTTAAGAAGGCCCCTCAGCCCTAAGGGGTATGTTCACAGACCCTATCACCACCCTCGTGCACAATCAAAAGTTGTCTGTTTTCCCCCTACACCCCCCCTGTTTGATTGACACTACTTCAAAATTGTAACAGGATTTCCCACTCTTCTGATTTTGGGAGTAAGCCCAGAAGAGGCCAGCAAAGGTTTCTGGGAGCAGTGTTACCGAGATAGGTTAGTAGTGGGGATGATGCTAAAGTTTGTGTGGTCTTCAGAACTTCGGTGTTTTTCATAAAAGAATTGTTGAAAACCCAGGGCATACTAAAACTAAATAGTGGCCTCAGTGTAATGCCCCCTAATCAGAAAAGACACAGAGTTCCACTGGCTGGAAAGATTTTCCCCATACATTATCATTCAGTACTTACTGAACCTCATTTAATCTTAAAGCACCAATAAAGAAGGTATTGTGAGTCTCCCATTTTACAACTGAGGAAAACTAAATAAACTCATCCATAGTAAGGTAGGAACTGAGTCAGGCTCTCTCCTGTCTGTCTTCTGATTTTAACCTTACATTTTTCTCCTGTACACAAATGCCTGTAAATTAAGGAGTTATCCTTCTCTTTAGGAAAAGCTCTAGTTTCTCAATCTTAATTCGACTGAGGATACTAATTTGTCTTTGGACTTGCAGGGAAAACTTAGAAATACCCAAGAGTATTGGAGTGAAAATTTAGACTTCAAAGTACTTTTTAAATAAGTACTTTCAGGAAAGTACTTCAAAGAGTACTTTGAATCTGTTGTATTTACCCTCATAAATTATGATCATCTGGAAGAGTTAGGGACTCACTAAGAAAATAAAGAAAATTTGATGTGGACCCAGGAATAGGAGATGTGATGTGATCTGTGATGTGTTTTCTTCACACATTCCTCCTTTGTCTTCCTTTCCTGACTCTCAAACTCTGCTTACCCTGGAAAGATTCTTGTCAAGAATTCCATACACAGAGAGTGTGAGGCAATTGTCAGTGTAACTTGGATGTGATCTTTTTTTTTTAAAATTTTATAAAAATGAAGTATGAATTGACTACTGGAATTGTCATGAAGGTCAGTAATGGGTGGAAGTGGAACTTGGCCTGAAAAGTAGACTTCAATTTCTGTGGAAACTTTCCCGTATATAAAAGATAATTTATAAATTACTTAAGATGAGAAAGTAAATTATAGAGATTTATCTCCTCTTTTAGAATAACACTTGTACTGTATTTAAGTGGAGACATTGAGAAAAGGTAGCTAAACAAGAGTTTTGAAAGGTAGCAAATTAAGTTGGGGGCAATTATATTTTTCGTGTGGGTTGTCAGCACATATGTTTTGCATTAATTGCTGCAATAAATTCTGTTAACCTGGCAAAGAGCAAAAATAGCATATTGATGACATCAGGCTTTCACATCAGAAAGCTGCTTCAGTATCTTGCTTTCCTCACTGTAATGTAAAATAAAAAAGTTTTCAAACCTGTTACCCTTTAGGTTCCCAATGAGTTTTCTAACCACTCAAGCTATTGGCACATTTTCCAGGAGCAAAGTCTTAACAGCAAACTTTTGTTTTGTCACTTCTGAAGGATTAGAATCAAATAATTACTTTTCCTGCTATTTAGTGTTACAGTTAACATATGATTTTGGAGAGCTCTCTCAAATCAAGAAAATGTAAATATGACTTCAAAGTCTCCAAACTGAGTTGCCTCTCATTTTAAGTCAAAAATTCTTGACAGATTATGTGATGTGGACTGAAGCAAAGGAAGAAGCCTGGATTAATTTTATTGCTGATAAGTCTAATCAATATCAAAATGGTTACATCTTGAATTTTTTACATAGTCATTAAAGGGAGGTTAATTTATTGTCTTTTAAATAATAGTTAAAGATAGATCAATAAACTTTTTTTGTAAAAAATGAAATAACACCCATTCCCCAACCCCCACCCCTTCCGTGATGAAAAATGAGGCTTTAAAGTTTACTTTTTGCCAGTGATAAAGTTAGTTGGTTTCTAATCAATATGAAATTATATATTTTCCACTTCAGGATGAGTAAGAGAAACACAGAACAGCTTGTTAGTAGTTAACATATACTTCATTCCCCAATTTTCAAATGTAATTTAGCAATTAATAAAATTCCATAGATTTTAGACAGATGCATTTTTAAATTTTATATGGTAGTAGTCTTTACACTGAGAAGTTAGGCTGGGAAGCTGATTTGCAATCATTTCCTTGTAGATTGAATAATCCTCTGGTTAACAGAACAACACTCTGAGGAGGTCTATGAGCAGCCCTGTGTGTGTGTGTGCATGTATGTGACCAGCAATATTATCCTCTTGCAAAACTGAAGCATTCCCACACTGTGCACAAAATTTTAGGGGTGAATATTTACCTTTGGAAATGAAAATAAAGTAAAATTCTGTTTTCCTGAATTACAGATTGGTGATGAGAAAAAATAAAATCAATCATTTGTTTATTTGTCACTGTCTAATCTTATTAATTTTCCCCAACTAGATCCTTGATCACTGATAATATTCAAAAATGACATAAAGCTATTGTTATATCCAAATTTTTATTTTCCCCTTCAATATGCCAAAGCTGGTTATGGTATGTTTCATATTTTGACAGAATGAAAAGAACTGGCATCATCACAGATACTATAAATAGAAGTTAAGTTGAGTTGTTATTCTTTGATTAAATATATAAACTCCATCAAATATTATAGCCAGTGCAAAATCTTGAAAATATTTTTAAAGAGACAGAATAAAAGAGAATAACATTTTTCTCTTGGTTTAGTTTTACTATTTGCTGCTGCTGCTGCTGCTAAGTCTCTTCAGTCGTGTCCAAATCTGTGCGACCCCATTGAGGGGAGCCTGGTAGTCCCTGGGATTCTCCAGGCAAGAACACTGGACTGGGTTGCCATTTCCTTCTCCAGTGCATGAAAGTGAAGAGTGAAAGTGAAGTCGCTCAGTCTTGTCCCACTCTGTGCGACCCCATGGACTGCAGCCTACCAGGCTCGTCCGTCCAGGGGATTTTCCAGGCAAGAGTACTGGGGTGGGGTGCCATTGCCTTCTCCGTTTACTATCTAGTTTACCACAAATAAGTTAATACTCATTTGCATTAAATCAAGAAAGATAATGTAGAGATTTTATTATGATATTCTTGACATTTCTGATGTGAAATTATAATGATTTGATAGTCCTTTTTATTTAAAAAAAGTGTAATTATATATATTTCATCCAACTGAACAAGTTAGATTAATCTATGCTTACAATGACGATTTATCTAACTTTTTAGGTACAACTGCTTTTTTTCCTTAAACATTTATACACTGAAGAAGGACAGTTTTCTTACTTCTGCCTATAAGTGATGTCCAAAATAATTCTAAATATTTTAGTATCTTTTAACAGTATATATACAATTAAAGAAGAAAAAAATCTAAAAATATATTAAATTAGTTTCCCTTTCTATTTTCTTTTCCAAAGGTGATCCTTTGGAAACTAAGGTTTACAACACTGGCCCTAGGGAAAACATTAGAACTCTACATTTAACTTCAAAGGCATACATTTAAAGACCATCAAAATTAATTAAGAAAAAATTAAGGAAAAAATTAACTCATCTTTCATACTAAAATAGTTTGTTTTTCACATTCATTTATTTACCACGTAGTGAATACCTGATGTTTAGTTACTGGATTTTAGAAAAGAAGGTTATCAGTAGTGGCATGTTGAATGACCTTGAAGATAACAACTTAGTTGGGACAAAGGACTACAAAATGAATACTTAGATAAAAACTAACATAGGTATAAAAATTGTAATAATGCAATATGAATCTTAAACTAGCTGCCTAAAACAGAGTCCTGGGAGTAAAAGGGAAGACTTTTTTCTTTCTAAGTTTTTTAAATAAAGTTAAAAATAACAACAGTAAGTTAATAAAAACAAAGGGAGTAGATTAAATGACTTACCTAATTTCATGTGGTAGGGATGACTATAACCCAGATTTGATTTTTTTTTACCATATAGGGGTAGAAAACTTTAAAAATAATTTGCATGAATGTGTAATAAATACATATACAAATAAAAAAACACTTTTGAAAGAACTGAACATTCAGAAATAGCTAATTCAGTAAGCACATATCTAAGCTCAGTGTAAATTCTGTGTGAACACATGCATATACATACATGTGTGTATTGGAAAGGCACATGATTGTGTATGAAAAAGACCATCCCCAGATAGAAGCTTCTATTGGCTCTATTCATGTTATGACTACACTACCAAGAAGAAGCACACCAAGGTTTGTCTGAATGCTAAATTCTCCTGCAGTGATGAATGAAGTTTCCTGACCATCTCTAGGACAATGACCTAATCATGCTAGTTTCCTGACGTAATCATTTGGTGTTCTCCATTGACATTATGCTCCTAATAGGGAAAATAAAAGGCCTAGAGTTTTGAATTACAGTGATAGGCATGTGGCACTTCACTGGATCCTTTGTGGGCTTTTATAGAAACACATACTTATACCTTGAAGAGTTGTGTGTGTGTGTATGTGTCTTATTCAATAGTCATGATGTAGGATAACAAGTTGAGATTTAGTAATCCTACAGAATATGATGTCAAAGTTATATCCTGATTTTTTTTCCAGAAATTTAAACAATTTATTCTGGATTGGGCTTCTTTTAAAATTAAAACAAGCTTTGTGATGTAAAAAGATCCAAAGAATGTTTTTAAATTGAAATCTCATTTCATCACAATACTTTATGTTCCTTATGTTAAAATTTGAATGCTTATATCCAAGGGACTTCCAGGCACATTTTTCTGTTGAAAATAACGACTATATTATAATTGTTTTGCAGGCCATTTGCTTATTATATTACATTTTCATAGTCTTTGTTCAAACCTTGACTAAACATAGCTTACATTTACTAATCAAAGTTTAGTAATCAAGCGATATAATAAGAAAATATATACCAAGACAGCCTGAATTTGTGGTGTGATGTGCTAAAGTTTGAGTGCTTTAGTGCTTTATATGTGCTAAAGTTTGAGCACAGATTTGCTCTAATGATTTTATATAATTTCAAATTGATGTATTTTAACTTTTTAATCTGTTTAAAAAATCCTTTCAAATTAGAAATAAGTTTTTCTGTTCTGGAGCATTTTAAAAAACTAAAATGTGTTGCAAAAGTACAATGTTTACATAATTATTAATGTTCTACTTTTAGTATCTTATATTTTAGGAAACACATTTCACTTGTCTAAATGATTCATAATATAGATTGACAATGCACAGAAACAAGGAAACCTTCAATTCTAGGGACTGCTATCAAAGCTGAGGCTGTTAATGTAGCAAAACTTCACTGATGGTAAACATCCCCACTCATTTATGTGAGAGAATTATTTTGTTATAAGAACACATTCACAAGGGGTATTTTAATAGCTGTTTTCTCCATAATAGTATTGGCATTAGAGTGACCTTCAGACTTTTAAGATTAATACGAAAAAAAAAGAAAATTCTAACACTTTAAAAACAGCATAGAGTTAACATTTAATAATGTATCTGAGTTTCAAGTGGAATTTTGGTTCGTGTTTCTGTTATTTCCTTGAGCTGCTCTAGTTATGAGAACACAGACATCGTACGTGAGACTCTGTTTTCATTCCAACAAACTCTTCCTGCTGTCAGCAAAGATTGAGATGTGGCAGCTAATTACAGTTTCTTCTTTTTTTTTTTTTTCAAGCATTCTAGAGAGCAATTTGGCATTATGTACTCATAATCTTAATATGTGCAAACCATTTAAAAGAGTAATTTCATTTTTAAGACTTTATCCTAGGAAAATAACCAGAAACACTCACAACATTTAATATAAGAGTACTTAGTAAAGCATACCCTCTTTATAATATTGAACACTTAGAGATAACCTAAAAGTTCAAAAGGAAATATTCTATAAACCATAATACATTCCTTTGATGAAAACTATGCATCCAGTAAGAAGCAGATTGTGGAAAATGCCATGATATCAGAAAATGTAGGTAATTTATTTTTCAATATATATGCTCAAAAAAAAATGACTGGACAGACACAGGAAAATATTGATAATAATAATATCTCAATAGTGGACTTACAACAGATTTTCTTCTTTGTGAGTCTTGAATATTCTAAATCTACCTCTTGTTTTGCATATATTTTTAGGCACTGGAATGCCAAGCCCAGTGCTTTGGACATAGCAGGTACTTAACGAATACATGCTGAGCTGAACTGAGTGATCAATTGCTGGTTAAAAAAATGCAACGAGGTTGTCTTGTGGGGTAGTGCACTCACAAGAGTTGTTTAAGCAGAAACTAGCTAGCCATCTTTTGTACTAAAGACTTCCATTTCATTAAAATAAAAAAATGTCTGTACCTAACCCAACTCCATTTTCTTCCCAGCCATTTCCTGCTTCCTTCACAGCCAAACTTCCAAGAAGAGTCTTCACTTGGTCCATTCTAGGTTGACTTCCAATGCTCTAGGAACTGTGCTCATCAGATCTAATCCCCAGACTTTATCATTCATCCTACCCCAGAGAGAATTGTTTATCCTTTCTTCTTTGAAGGTCTCTTCTCCCTTTGCTTGCAGATTTCACTCTGACCCATTCTCATGCTATCTCTCTGGACCTTTCCAGTCTCCTCCTCTGGCTCCTTTTCCTCTCTGACTGCTGCCTGCATGCTTGGGTCTTGGCACTCTTCTCCCTCTATGGCCTTCTCAGGATATCCCATCCATTCTGAGAATTTAGCTACCCATGGGCCTTGACTCCTGAACCTATATAGTCAGTCCAAACTTTGCTCCTGATCCGCAGATGTGTCTTTCATTTGCCATTGGATATCCTATAGTCATTGCACACTTATTTTTTTTTTATTTTTTTTTTTATTATTGTTTTTGCCATACATTGTCATGATATCACCATGGGTTTACATATGCTTCCCCTCCGGGTCCCCCCTCCCTCCTCCCTCCCCCCCGGGAAATCTCGCTGCACCAGTCCCGAGCATCAACAGTTTCTTCTTTAATCGGGACCGGCCTGTATAAAAGTTAATCCAAAATTATTGTTTAAAAAGAAAAACTAATAAGAAAAGTTGATAGTATACCACCTGGTCCAGAAATCTGCTTATATCCCATAAATAAGTCATTAAGATACTATGAGACAAATAGGTTTTTCACAGAAATGTCTAGCATTACAGATTTTTTTTAAAAATTATACATTATTATTTTAGTTGGTTATTTAATAGAGTAATTATTAAATAGAGAAGCCTATCTATTCTCTGGCAGATCTTCTCAACCAAGGAATCGAACCAGCATCTTCTGCATTCCAGGCAGATTCTTTACCAACTGAGCTATCAGGGAAGCCCTAATAGAGAAATTACCATAAATTAATACTTCTGTGACACAAAATGCCTGTAAAATGTAAGATTATACAAAGTTTTATCTGCACACAATAGATTATAGTTGTCTTCATTTACAATTTAAAAACATTTTTATAATTTTTGGTCTGTGAGATAGAATGCTAATGATCTATTTCAAAGATGTTTTCCTTATGTTTGAAAGTGAAAGTGAAAGTCGCTCAGTTGTATCCGACTCTCTTGTGACCCTATGGCCTATACAGTTCATGGAATTGGTAGAATACTGGAGTTGGTAGTCTTTCCCTTCTCCAGCAAATCTTCCCAACCCAGGAATTGAACCAGGGTCTCCTGTATTGCAGGTGGATTCTTTACAAACTGAGCTATCAGGGAAGCCCTTTCATTATGTTTAGGTAGAAATAAATATAAATAGGAAGTCCATCAGAACTGTCAGCTAAGAATAATTAATCCTGGTAGATAAAAGTTATATTGAAATATCAATAGATAAGTATAGTAATAAAACTGACCTCTAAATTTCTTCTCAATGGCATACCCAAATGTGAACAGTAAACATGAAAAGCTGAGCTTTGGTAGACTGTCAGAAAATACATCTTGATTTCTTGATTCCATGTTTTGGTTGACCAGAATAATATATAGAGAATTACAACACTGAGATCAAAATTTATTACTTCCTTTATCATTTACTTCTCTTTGTGAAATATAAGTATAACCTAAGAGCAAATTAAAGTATTATTCTGCTATCTATAACCTAGAGAAAAGTAATACTTTTCATCATAACAGAAAGTGATGAAAATAATAGAGATAAATAGTGTACAAGAAATGTAGCTGAGACAATTACAGTGATGCTGTAAACAGGAAAGGAAAAGTCATTTTTTAGTAAAAGGACATAATCAAAGATAGGTTTGTTTTCTACCATAGTGATTTCCTAGATATTTGCAACTTGTTATAAAAGTGCCTTATAACTAAAGGTTTTACAAGACAACAATGTCTATTGTTACAAGTCTGAAATTCTTTGGCCCATAAACCCTACTGTTCACCTTGAAATTTCTCATAAAATGCAACTATAGCATTACCACAAATCATGTGTGTGTATATATACACAGTCATCTCCGACTCTTTGTGATCCCATGGATTGCAGCATGCCAGCCCTCCCTGTCCATCACCAATTCCCAGAGTCCACCCAAACCCATGTCCATCGAGTTGGTGATGCCATCCAGCCATCTCATCCTCTGTCATCCCCTTCTCCTTCTGCCCCCAATCCTTCCCAGCATTAGGGTCTTTTCCAATGAGTCAACTCTTCACATGAGGTGATCAAAGTATTGGAGTTTCAGCTTCAACATCAGTCCTTCCAATGAACACCCAGGACTGATCTCCTTTAGGATGGACTGGTTGGATCTCCTTGCAGTCCAAGGGACTCTCAAGAGTCTTCTCCAACACCACAGTTCAAAACCATCAATTCTTTGGTGCTCAGCTTTCTTCTATTAAGTAATTGAAAGGATCTTCTACTTCAGTAAGAAATTGTGATATTTAATTTTGCGAATTATTTTGCACTGTCTGTAGATTTGCAGCACTTAATTTGTAAGAGGAGACTATTTGTTTAATTCAGTCTTTCTAAGTGAGCAGATAGCCACTATGAATCAAAATTTTGAAATGCTCTTGAAAACATCTTGATGTATTAATGATTCTTTAAAAATAGAACTCCAGAAATTTATACTATAGTTTCTCATCTTACTGAGAAGATATGTTTGAAAAAACATACTTTAATGGCTGAGTCCTTTTAAAAGTGTTCATGCATTCTTAGTAGAAAGAAGGGAAGGTGGTGTGAATTCTTGACACAGAAAATTCATCATAACATTGACAATGCCAGTGAGCAAAGGAGTAGACATTTGATTCTGTCTCTTCGTTATAATAGAGGGTGGGGAGAGAAGAGAAATCAAGTCTCCTGGGCATCTTAAATCCATAATTTAACCAGGAATAGTGATAGTAAAGATCAGTGGTAGGAATAAAAGCAAGGTTTCCTTCTTTCCAGAAGCACTTACAACCAATCTAAGCCAGTTTTGCTGTTGTTGTTCAGTCGCTGAATCCTGTCTGACTCTGTGACCCCATGGACTGCATCACAACAGACTCACTATCTCCTGGAGTCTACTCAGTATTATGTCCCTTGGGTTGGTGATGCTATCTAACCGTCTTATCCTCTGCCGCCCCCTTCTCCTTTTGTCTTCAGCCTTTCCCAGCATCAGGCTCTTTTCCAATGAGTCAGTTCTTCACATCAGGTGGCCAAAATATAGGAGCTTCAGCTTCAGCAGCAGTCCTTCTAAAGAATATTCAGGGTTGATTTCCTTTACAACTGACTGGTTTGATCTCTTTGTTGTCCAAGGGACTCTCGAGTCTTTTCCAGCACCACAGCTCAAAAGCATCAATTCTTTGTGCTCAGCCTTCTTTATGGTCCGACTCTCACATCCATACATGACTACTGGAAAAATCACAGCTTTGACTATATGGATCTTTGCCAGCAAAGTGATATCTCTGCTGTTTAATATGCCCACCAGGTTTGTCAAAGCTTTCCTTCCAAGGAGCAATTGTCTTTTAATTTTAAGGCTACAGTCACCATCACAATGATTGTGGAGACCAAGAAAATTAAAACTGTCACTGTTTTCACTTTTCCCCTTCTATTTGCCATGAAGTGATAAGACTAGATGCCATGATCTTAGTTTTTTTGAATACTGAGTTCTAAGCCAGCTTTTTGACTCCTCTTTCACCCTCATCAAGAGGCTCTTTAGTTGCTCTTTACTTTCTGCTATTACAGTATCATCTGCATATCTGAAGTTGTTGATAATTACTCCAGCAATCTTGATCCCAGATGTGATTCATCCAGTCTGGCATTTCCCATGATGTGCTCTGCAAATAAGTTAAATAAATAGGGTGACAATATACTGCTTTGTCATACTCTTTTACTAGTTTTGAACCAGTCTTTTGTTCCCTATCCAGTTCTAACTGTTGCTTCTTGACTTACATATAAATTTGTCAGGAAACAGGTAGGGTGGTCTGCTATTCCCATCTCTTTAAGAATTTTCCACAGTTTGTTGTGATCCACCCAGTTAGTGGCTTTAGCATAGCCGATGAAGCAGAAATAGATATTTTCCAGGAATTCCCTTGCTTTTTCTGTGATCCAGCGAATGCTGGCAATTTGATCTCTGGTTTTTCTGTCTTTTCTAAACTCAGCTTCTATATCTGGAAGTTCTCAGTTCGTGTACTGCTGAAGCCTCACTTGAAGGATCTTTAACATAACCTTTATAGCTTATGAAATGAGTGTACAGTAGTTTGAATATTCTTTGGCATTGGAATGAAAACTGACCTTTTCCTATCCTGTGGCCACTGCTGAGTTTTCCAAATTTGCTGACATATTGAGTGCAGCACTTTAAGAGCATAATCTTTTACTATTTGAAATTGCTCAGCTGGCATTCTATCACCTCCATTAGCTTTGATCACAGTAATACTTTTTAAGGCCCACTTGACTTCACACTCCAGGATGTCTGGCTCTTAGCGAACCAGTTTACCCTATACTTTTTTCTTAGTCCTTTACTTCATTCCTGTCATTGTTGTTCAGTTGCTAAGTCCTGTCCAACTCTGTGACCTCATGGATTCTAGCACTCCATGCCAGACTCCTCTGTCCTCCAGTATCTCCCAGAATTTGCTCAAATTCAAGTCCATTGAGTGGTGACGCTATCTAACCATCTCTTCTGCTGCATATCCCCTTCTTTTGCCTCTCTCTGTCTTTCCCAGCATCATGTTCTTTTCCATTATGTAGGCTCTTCACATCAGGTGGCCAAAATATTGGAACTTCACCTTCAGCAGCAGTCCTTCCGACGAATATTCAGGGTTGATTTCCTTAAGGACTGACTAGTTTGATCTTCTTGCTGTCCTCGAGACTTTCAAGAGTCTTATCCAGCACTGCAATTTGAAACTATCAGTTCTTTAGGACTCAGCCTTTTTTATGGTCCAATTCTCATGTCTATACATGACTGCTGGAAGAACCATACCTTTGACCCTAAGGACCTGTGTCAGCAAAATGATGTCTGTTTTTTTAATACCCTGTCTAGGTTTGTCATAGTTTTCCTTCTAAGGAGCAACTGTCTTTTAATTTCATGGCTGCAGTCACTGTCCAGAGTGATTTTGGAGCCCAAGAAAATAAAATCTGTCTCTGCTTCATTCCATACCTTTTAATTCCTATCAGACAGCACTCACCTTGGTGCCCACCTTAAAGCCAGTTCAAGGAGACTGAATAAGGATTCCCTTATTGTTTTCATGATTGTAAACACCTTCACCTATTTATACACTTTTCTTTTTTTCTATTTAAAAGCAATGAGACTAGACAGTAAATAAAGCATGTGAAAGACATTGAGAACAATATCCAACCAGACTTCTCATAGTGTTTTTTTGTCAAAAGGTTTCTGTTTATATCTCAACCTAAGTGGATTGGCATACTGCAAAACGTGTCCAATTTCAAACACGTTTAAAAGTTCATATATGCTACATAGCTCTTTGACTAGAAAGTACTTTGAAATTAAGGAACTGAGATATTTTCTATTATAAATCAGAACTATTTGGAAATCAAACTATTAGAATATGAAATCTGGTAAGAGATCATTTGTGTCTTTGGCATATAACCTGGCATGAGGCAGTCATTAAAGAATTAGTCTCTCTATATATTCCCACCTAGGCTTAAACATAATTATTTGACTCTTTTTTATTAAAATTGATAATTGTAAATGCAAACTTTTCAGCAATTAAAATAAACTTTTCATGTTATGCATTGTTACTAAAACTCAGACTACAATATATTTGTATATCACAATTCTATCTGCTCTGGCATTTAAATAGTACCCCTTAGACTGTAATTAGGTCTCCATTATTTTTGCAAGAGGAAAGCCTTAATAACTAATGTTCTTGACTGTATCATTGTGAGGATTAAGACATTATATTGCAAGGTTAGAGTGATGTCTCTGGATCAGTGTATCCAGAGACATTACTCACAGCAGGTTGACTTTCAAATTCCATTAACTTTCTCTTATCTCAATTATGCTACACTCAGATTGCTATACAACTGATCACAGCACACTGAGGGTTTATATCATGGCCAGTTTCAGTCTAATAGTCATTACTTTAATGTGGCTAAAATTCTTAGGTTGTGTTGTTGTTATTTATCTATAAACAAAAGATACTTTATAAACCCCAAATAAATGCTTTTGAAAATAATTTTGATGCCAGTTTTCTTCTCTATTAGGCTATATATTGATGGCTGATTGTCAATTCAGTTCAGCAGATGAAATGGAACTGTTGTTAGTCAGCATTTTAAGTTTACAAGAACATTGAATCTGTATAGCATGTTAAGATCTCAGGTGGCTTTAAACAAATTTATATTATTTGATCGTCATAGCAATATTGTGAGATAACCAGTGCAGACATTATTATGTTTAATAGATCAGAGGATCAGAATCATGAGTATTGCTGCTAATTTTGTGTTCCCTCATTCAAGTTAAATAGAGTGCACTAAAAATTCAATTTCTGAGTGAATGCAATAGATTTAATTAATCTCTCACACTTAATTTTAATTGACAATGCAATACAATTCATTTTGGCTTAGCTTTTCTCCTTTGAGTAGAAACCAAATGCTAACGTGATTAATCTAGCCTTTTCCCCCCTCATCATTATCATCAGAGAAAACTTTAGGGTATAGTTCTTTAGTGAACCACCTACCTTCTAATGAGTAATTTACTAAATTTACTAAATCACATTTTCCTTCCCTCAAACACTTTTTTCCTTTGGTTATTAATATTGAAATTAAATAATCTATTCATCTTAGCATGTGGAGTGACATATATTCATCATTTAGTACATATTCAATTATTACACACAAAAACATTGAATCATTTAAATCCCTAAAGACATTACAAATATGATCTAATGATTTATGAATACTCACCCTGCAGATTCTACTATGTAAATCCCTGAGGGTAAATCACCTGATGGGAATCACCTGATGACTGACAGAACCAACAACTGAAGTAGGTGTGTCTTTATCAGAATGAATGTTGGTAACATACTTTAAAGGTGAGGATGTATTCTCATATTTTCAAAAATTCTTTAACATGATTTAATCTGAAATCCTGGGCTTCCCAGGTGTCACTCATGGTAAAGAATCTGCCTGACAATGCAGGGGACACAAGAGACATGGGTTTGAGCCCTGGGTAGGGAAGATCCCCTAGAGAAGGAAATGGCAAACCATTCCAGTATTCTTGCCTGGAAAATCCCATGGACAGAGGAGCCTGGCAGGCTACAGTGAATGGAGTTTAAGAGTTGGACACGACTGAGCAATTGAGCTCAACCTGAAATACTATCTGTAACATTAAGTGGTAGATTTTTTTGAAGATTCATTTTTCAGAAATAACTTCAATATAATTAAGCATAATGTTAATTTCCAAACTGACATCTGGGGAAATAGTTTCATTATGGAAATTACACTATGCAATCTATGTGACAACTTTCTTCTCCTTTTACCTAAATATAATTACTTCTCATTGGGATTAATTTATTGTGAGGGGGAAAAGTTTAATCATTAAGGAATTCCAGTGTAATAGATTAAGTTTATAAGGTTTTTTGTGTGTTTTCTTTTTTCTTTTTTTTTTTTTTGCTTGTTTGCTTTTACTAACAAAACTTAGAGAATCTGACTTTGAGAATTTTATCTTTTTTAACTTAATGATTAGAAACTTTTCTTATACTCATCTTGTATATTTTTCATCTAACCAAATATCTTTTAAAATCAGTGCTTGAAAATTCAGAATTCTAACATCAATCACAAATAATTCTTTTTCTTAAAATTTTATAAGTTTAGTGTTTCCTTTGTGAGACAATAAATGGGTTGATTAAAAAAAGGGTGGTGCTTTTCATGCATCAGGAAACACTTTACTGACAGCATGTGGACTTTGCCTATATTAACATTATGTTTTGACTCGTGAATATGTGGAACCCTTCAAAATAAGTCTCTCATATTTATTGATTCACCTTCTCTCGTTTATGTTAATAATACCTTCATATTTTATGTAAACTTCTTCTGCATCTTCCATTAATCAATCATAGGGTTGTTTTCTAATTTAGAAGAAGGATGTGGTAAAACCATAGTTTCCACTATTTAACAGATTGACAATCAACACAAGCCCTTTGTTATTAAAGTACCTTTTTATATTTTAATCCACTTCAAATTAATACTTTCTGGGCTTAAAATAAATCATTTGCTTTTCTCTTTTAATATATTCAAAATGCAGCCACATTCTTGTTATATTTTATCATTTATCAGACTTAATAACTAGTAGAAAATTCTGAGCAAAATTATTGAAGCCTTTGTGTAACAATATTTTCTTTAAATAAATAAAGATTTACTCAGGTGAGATTATAATACATATTTTTACTTTGATTTTTCCTCAAATTGGTAGCTAAACATTTTATTCATTATGCATAAGTACATAATTTACATAGTATTAAAAAATACACATTACAGAATAATATATTTGGCCAAGGACAGTATGAAGATGTCATATCAAATATGTAAAAAACATGTTTCACTATGGAATCATATTTAACTAACTTATAGTGAAATCATATGTCAATTTATCAAATTTAATGGTCTTTGCAGTTATTTTGATTTCTTGCTTGAATTAATGTTTCCTACTTTGCATTTTTATAGTGTCCTCTTTAAACCTGAAATTATTCTGTCAGTATATTGAATATAATATATTTATAAACAAACATAAACCATTTAAAAAAAAGTCACAGAAACTTTTGGTCCCTTACCTTTCCCTATTATTTCTTTTCTTTTAAATACCCTTCTTATATTAATAATACACATATAACAAGAATGAGCAGAGTTGTGTTTTGTGAACATGTTGTAATTTTAGCAACACACACAACATCAGTTTGACAGAGTTACATAGAATTCATTCTTTTTAACTGTGTTTGTGTACCTGTCTTTTTGTTTTTTTTTCAGTTAATTTACTGGATTCAAAAACCATTCAAGGGGAGCTGGGCTGGATCTCCTATCCATCACATGGGGTGAGTTTGGTTAACTATCGAAAGGAACACAATTCTGTGCATTGCTTTTCTTAGAGATTAGGATTATTGGGAACAGAAACTTCTATACTTCTGATGAGAAGTTATGTTTATCACTATAGTCAATACATGGACCAACACAGCTTAATATTCATGTCCAATGGAACTGTGGAGCATTTGGAAGTTTTTTTTTTTTTTTTCTTCCTCTTCTGCATTTATCCATAGTTTAAATGAACTAAAATAAATGGTTTGATTATTATTGTCATCATGCAGGTGATCTAAGCATGATACCTAACATCTTTTTGTCATGCAGCCAGAATCCGTGAGTTGAAAAGAAACTTCACAAATTTTAAGTGATGTGGAAAATGTGTATTTGGAGATTGTCGCCTCTGGAGTTGTAGCCTTAAAATCAACTGTGGAGACAATTCCAAGTAGGGTAGGATGTATTTGTAAAGATTATAAACCTGTGTTGCCTTCATTCCTTTGCTTAAAATGTCTTCAATTTGTCTAGGTCAGTTTAAAATTGGGCATTTTATTTATGAAAAATATGTATGCTTGCTAAGTTGCCTCAGTCACGTCCAACTCCTTGCGACCCTTTGAACTATAGCTCACCAGGCTCTTTTGTCCATGGGATTCTCCAGGAAAGAATACTGGAGTGGGTTGCCATGCCCTCCTGCAGGGGATTTTTCCAACCCAGGGATTGAACCATCTCTTTTATCTCCTGCATAGACAGATGGATTCTTTACCACTAGCACCACTTGGGAACCCAGGAAAAATATGGCTGCCTTTAAATTGTAAGCTTTGTATATACCTTTAACGTTATGAAACCAGACACAGGTTCCTGAAGTGTATGCCATTTGGGGACTTGAATGTTTATGATGATTCTTTGTGTGAGAAAGTTTTCCTTTTCTTTTTTTAATTGAAGGATGATTGCTTTTACAGTATTTTGTGGTTTTCTGTCATACATTCTTTCTTTCAGAAGAAAAAGAGACTCATACATTTGAAAAATTCTTCTCCCTAAAAAACTACAAAAAATGCCTAAACACATCTGTTTTGTTTCCCAGGATAGCTTGTAGAAGATAAAAAAGTGCTATTTAGAAATAGTTGTTGTAGAAAAAAAAAAGTATATATTCCTATTTATTTTATTCCTACACCATCCTCTTTTCAAAGAGGTTATAATTACTTCAACTTGGTGTTCAGTCTTTAGATTTCTGTGCCTAAACATACTAATTTTTACTAGCAGTTTCTTCCTCACCGACGGATGTTTTGCATCAGGGATACTTCATCTATCTGTCATCTTGTATCTGCTTCTCTTTCTGGTGCACCTTGACAGTGACATAATGCCAAAACCTATCACATAATCAGGTCTTGGTTAGTGGCTCAGAAAGTGAGAGTATGAAGTAAGCCAGCATTTGGTTTTCCCAGAGGTGCAAAAGGGATGAAATGGTTAAGATAAAGCACATCCTGGGTAGTCATAACAAATGAGTAGAAACTCAGGATTGAGCTGGAAAACTGATTTAAAATTCATTGTCCAACTCAACTATAGTGTTGATTTTAGAAATTTGAGTTTTTCATTACTCCATAAGATAACATATCATAGAAGATATGATTGCTGTCTAAGAAGATATGAAAAGCAAAACCATACTAACTCTTTACATCTATAAATATAAATAGAATATATATTTTAAAAATAACAAATTAACTTAAATATCAAAGCAGCAGTTTACTTCTCTCTCTCTCTTTTTCTGCTTTATAGAAAGTATAAGGAAAACTTGTTTCTCCATATTGAATATTTGGGGAAATGAATTCATTTACCTTGTTTATCTCACAGATTTTATGATGAACAAAGTTAACAGTTTTATTTCCAGATATATGTTGGGTGGGAAAGGGTGTTCTAGAACCCTGCCACGTAAAGTGTGCATACACCAATCAGCAGTGTCAGCATGTGGGGGATTCTCAGAAATGCAGCCCCACCGCAAACTTTTTGAGTCAGAATCTGCCCCTTAACATGGTCTCAGGTGATTTGCATTAAAGCATGTTAAATTTAAGAAACACTCCTCAGGGTAAGGGTAACTTGCTTCTTGCTTTTTCCCATCTCTTGCCCAATTTCCCACCTCCTTTCTCCTAGGAATCGCTTATAGTTTTCTCAGGAACAGTTTTCAGTCTCTCCTTTAGCCTTAGAAAGCTGACCTCAGGTGCTCTGGCCTCCTCTTCATGGCTTTTCTGGTTTATCTAGCAGCTGTGACTTCCCTATTTCAGATGCATTAAACGGCCTTAAAATAGCTGGCCCACCTCTCCAAGCTTATCATTAAAACTAGCAGGGAGAAAATAAACATCTCCCTGACAGTAATTGTTATAATACCTTAAGTCCCAAAAGATTTAGTAAAAGAGAAGAGGAAAAATCAAATATGTAAATTATTGTCCTGGGATGGTTAGTAGTACAATTTTCCTTTTACTCATCTCCCCTCCACATGTTACGTTAATCATAATGTCCACGAAGAAGTAAGTAGCACTAATTTAGAAAATGTGGTGTCAATATTCATTTCTTTTTGAGATACTGATAATATTCTTGACTGAAAACTCTATGGTCTGTTGAAGTTTGGGATTTAACATCTTTGCTTGTATGATTGTTTGTGCCTATAGATTCAATTTATTGTTTTTATTGCCTAATCATTGCCATTTTCAATTTGACTAGGATATAAGAATTTTGTGTTTGTTTTAAAGGAGTAGTTAATTCAGTGGTGATATATATGCCTCAGGGTTTTCCATAAAAAATGAAGTGATAATTTGGCATAAGTTTGAACTAGTTATTGTTTTAATTAATTAATCCTAATAAGTAGAGTGCATCTGTTTTCAGGTTAACTAAAATATAAATATAAACTTTGGAGGAAAAAATTATAATGATGTCACACCATACTTAATCACTTAAATATCCTACTCTCTTCTGTTTATTTTTTTTTTTCTGAGAACATGTATGTTCTACTCTCAGAAAATTTCAATATTATGATACTGTGTTATCAGTTATAGTCCTTATTCTACAGCTGATAGTTTGTACCATTTTACCAACCCCTTCCCATTTCCCCCTCACCTCTTGGCAACCACTTTTCTATCCTTTATTTCTGTGAGTTTGACTTGACAAGTGGCATAGAAAATCTGGTACTTTTGATTTAGGGAAATGGTTCTCAGTTGATGAGGGGGTAGATAGGTGGGGAGGCAGTTTTGACTTTGCCCCATGGGGATATGTGTCTGGAGATATGTCGGCTGTCACAAGTGGGTAGGCAGGGAACAACTGGCATCTAGCGTGGAAACTAGGGGTCCTACTTAACATGTTACAAAGAGCATGACATCTTCCTACAGCTAAGAATGACCTGATGCAAAACGACAAATTCCAGGTTGAGAAACCCTTACTCAAGGGGTGGATAACGGTGATCCATCAGGAGGTCTGGTCACTGAAAAGACCTTAAGGGTAGTCAGCAACTTCTTTAAGTCCCAGCCATACTTCCATCAGAAGCTCTAAATTCCAAATCATTTAAATATAAGTCTTAAGAAATAGACAAGTAGTTCTTTCCAAATTTGAAATGTCTTTCATGTAATGATTACATCACCCGAGCTATGTAAAATTATTATTTGAGGGAAAATTGTCAAGAGCGGCTCATTCCCTCATATATAGTCTTTTCTATTCCTATTCATCCCCTTCCCCAGAGATATATTCACACATAAAACCTTAGAATTGACTTATGTTATTTTCTTGGGAGGATTATTTTTATCTCTTTTTTTAAATAGTGCTTCATATCTTAAAGGAAACTTGGTAGAAAAGTATGGTGTTGTGTTAATTGCTCAGTCATGTCCGCCTCTTTGCGACCTCATGGATTGTTGCCTGCCAGGCTCCTCTGTCCATGGAATTCTCCAGGCAAAAATACTGGAGTGGTTGCCATTCCCTTCTCCAGTAGATCTTCCTGACCCAGGGATCAAAACCAGGTCTCTTGCATTGCAAGTAGATTCTTTATCATCTGAGCTCTCAGTTTGGTACTATATTATTAGGTATGGGAAAAATATCTATGAAGAGGTTTAATGAAACTTTGGTTTTTTCTAATGAATTTCATGGAAATATTGCTCAAACTTGTCAACTGAAATTATGAAGAAGGTCATGATAATTTTCATTACAATTCATTTTCAATAAAAAGTTTTCTTTGACATGGATATTTTCCAGTACTAAGTTTGTTAACTTTAGTAAAGTAAACAAGCAATTAACCTTCTCTGGCTCTATAAACTATGAATTACATCAATAATATTTGAATTTGGGGCTTAATTATTCAGAAGTGTTAGTAAATAATTCAGTAGTTTAAATATTTTTTTGATTTAGAGAATAATCAACACATATCAAAGCCCATACATATTGTTGGATTATAATATAGAAAGAATCCATAGTTTACACATGATTAGTACTTAAATTGATTCGTCAATTGAAATGTGTTAGTCTGTGTGTGATTAAGAGATTATCGGGAAGTAGGCTACATAGTTTTCACTTAGGATAGTATTGGTAAGATGGCTAGGCAGTACAAAGGAATCAAGAACCTTGACTCAATTAAGCAAACTTAACTAAGGAGAAGAAAATGAAGAGAAATTTGAGGGAGGGGTGGGGTGAAATTAGAAGTCTGAAAATCAGCAATTGTAAATTTTTAACAAAATTAAACCACCTCCATCTTACAATTCTTTTAGGTATTTTTTCATAAAGATTTTCCTAGCTATTTATTGCTATCTTAAAAGTGATAATGTACTTAAATAGAAAACAGTCTTCTGGCAAATAGAGACCCCATTGGTTGCTCACCCAATATTTGTTCCCTGGTTTTTCTTTGCTGATGGAACACTGAAACAGTTCATGTTTTCACCCTCCTATGTGTTCCTGGAAAATAACTCCTCTATTACTTTGAAGGGTGAGTATTTGATTCATCTGAGAGTAAATCATGATAATTAAGTCATTTTTCCAGTGTTGGTTTAAGCAAAAGTATATAAAGCCAGTGAGACTGGAACAGGACTCCAGTGGCTTTGGGGAAAGTTTCCTTCCAATAAAGATAGGAGGAGGTCTCTGTGACAGTTTAGAGGGGTGGGATAAGTTGGGAGGTTAGAGGGAGGTTCAAGAAGGAGGGAACATATGTATACTTACGGCTAATTCATTTTCTTGTATGGCCAAAACCAACACAATATTATAATTGTGGTCCTCCAATCAAAAAAAAAAAAAACATGGGGGGAGGCTAGGTGCTTTGTGCCTCTAGGTTTGCTCTGTGATGGCCCAGAGTCCAGTCTGGAGGACCTGCACTCCCTTAATGGCCAGAAAATTAGAGCCAGAGAGCATTAGAGAGACCATCCAGGAGCCCTGACATCTCAAAACCACTGAGTTATGTGGAGGCATATGTTTTCCTTATTGAATCCACTCTTCTTGTATTTCTCATAATTTCCAGGTAAAGATATCCTGATAGGATGCAATGCTTTATCTCCTGGTCAGATACCCTGATTTCTAAATCAAGGCTATGGCAATGCATAATTCCTATCCTACAGTGTTGTCTGTATTTTCCCAGGTTGTCTTTTTTTGTGCTTTAAGATGATGTCAAAAATCACAGAAAGAATAGTAAAATAGAATAAACATATCATGTAGAATTAGCACATCTGCATTTGGATTCTGGCTGTATCTTTTATTACTGTATGACCTAATGCAGGCCTATTAACCTTCATTAGCATTTATCCTCATATTTAATTGAGGCATAACAGTAATTTCTAAGTCACAGCACTGTAGAGTAAATGATAGTTGGGCAAGTGAGATGTTCCTATGTATCTAACTATGTATATCTATATCTATATATACACACAAATGTATGTAAAAGATATATACAGATATCATTACTTAGATAAATTTTACAATTTCTCCATTCTAATCCAAACCTGCTAAATTCATAATTGTTGTTGTTCAGTTGCTCAGTCATGTCCAACTCTTTGCAGCCCCATGGACTGCAGCATGCCAGGCTTCCTTGTCCTTCACCATCTCCCGGAGCTTGCTCAAATTCATGTCCATTGATTTGGTGATGCCATCCAACCATTTTGTCCTCTGTCGTCCCCTTCTCCTCCTGCCTTCAATCTTTCCCAGCATCAGGGCTTTTCCAGTGAGTTGGCTGTTCACATCAGGTGGCCAAAGCATTGGAGCTTCAGTTTCAGCATCAGTCCTTCAAGAATGGTCAACTCATCGATGTGTCTGCTTAAATCTCAATCTACACCATGTCTTAGAGTTGAATTTTGGAAAAGGAAAATTGATAGTATTACCTGGGGTGCCAATTAATACCTCTTCTCAATTAAGAGCTCAAAATATTACCGTTAACAGCACATGATTGTTATTTCATTGAATCTGCACAGGTCAAAGTTTGCATATAATCTTGAAATACATTTTGAATTGATAGAATCAAAATAAGAGAAATCAGGTGTCCAATTTATTTATTTAAATTTCCAAGTGGTTAGAATTTCCTCAAAATATTAATATTTCTTCTACAGGGATAACTTCTAACTCTCGTATGCCACCCTCCTGCCACCCCCAAAACTAGGATATAACACCTATTAGCTCATCTGCCTTGTTCTTTATTGTACTGCCTCAGCTTGTACAATACATTACTGCAGTTATTTCATTGATATTTCTCTCAGCCTGGAAATGGAAAGTTCTTTGACACCTATTCCCGTTTCATGAAATTCTCCCTGTTTTTCTCCCATTTAAGGTTCTTAGACTAATTGCCCATAAATTTAAATTACCTGGATAAGTAAATAATAAAAACTTTCCAATACAAGGGAGGATAATGAAACTAACACTGATTTTGCATTTGCTGAGAAAAATTTGATGTTCCAATCTGTTGTTTTAGATGGGGTCTGTTAATGATTTCACTCTCTTTTCAATGGCATAACTTATGTAAAATTATACATACTATATTGTATATATTATATATGTATGAATATATATTACAGATGTACATATATATAAATATACATATATAATAGAATAGATATATGTCTATGTCTATATTACATATATTATTTTTTGTACTAGCAGATCTACTTAGTTAAATACATTTAGAAAATACTACAAGCCTATGAATTACAAGTTAACTGAAAAAGAAAAGTAGCTTAAGACAGCTCTGTATTGAAAATTATACAGGCTATTGTCTAGGGGCAAAAAACTGGTATCCTACAAATAAATTCCAATTATCTAAAGCTAGAAATATTTAGAATTGAGTGAATCATCAAGAATAATGGAAATAATAAAAATACTCTCTAAAACAAGTCTCTAATAGAGTATAATTTGCCTTCAATTTTGGAATTATTGCTATTTGTGAAGTCTGGATTCTAGAACTCTTATCTACTGGATTTCTACCTTTCATTTTGTGAATGGTGTCTGAAATGCAGGAAGAATATTTTGACAACTGGGTGTCAATGATAACCACCTGGGACTCTGCCTTTGTGAATCACAGTCCAAATTCTGCTTCATATACTGAACAGTCCATCCAGGAAAATAAAATTTTTGACATATGTGATTCTTGGTCATTTAAATCTTTCTGCCTAGGATGAAGAATGCTATATATTTTATACATATCACTTTCAACTACTGTGCTGACCTTTCAAGGAAGGTTGTCTGATGAATTAGAAAAACATGACAAAATTGTATTGGTTTTTTTAAACCTTTTCTTGAAGCAAAATACACTATAAAATAAGAGGGAAGGTGAATAAGTGGTAGAAATCAGCAAAAATAGAATTTATTCTAGCAATATTAAATTTATAAAATTTAAAATGTTATCTAGTATCTATTTTATTAGAAATAATGTTAGTGTTTAAAGAAAAAGAAATATTTTTCATTGATGATGTTGTATATTTCTGTATAAATCTTCCTCTCTGTATCAAAACAGTGCTTATTTGTATTTTGGGGATTGAATTAGAATTTTAAAAATATGACATGTGATATACTTGCTTGTTTTTTCCTTTTTTGCTTTGATGTATAGCCTTGGGTTTAGAGGAAAGGAGACTTGAAATATATTTGAATGGGTTTTCTTGATTTCAGCTTTACCCACAAATTTGCGCTTTGTGATATTTAACGTTTAAATGATACTAGTCATTTAACATAAGTAACTACAAAGTTAAGTAAAAAGCTAAGACACAAAAAATTTTCATGTCTAATTTGAATGATTAAATATTTAATAAATTTATTATGTTGATTTCATTTGTTTTTTAAAAAATTCAAATTGTAAATAAAGTTTGCTTCTAGTCATTTGTCATATTGATATCATTTTATAAAAATAACAACTTTCTAAGCACCAAAATATTTTACTTTGTGCAACTTCAAGTGAAAATACTTTCTGATTAAAAAGGAATTCTTAGAATAAGAATAACAAAAATAGAGATATCAAACTTAAAAAAAGAATGGCTTTCATAGTTATTTTACATTAAATTGATGACACATGTACAAAGGGCACATAACAGATTGGATATCAATTTTTGTATTGCTAAGAAATGTCCAGCTCCCTTAATATTTTAAAGAGCATACTTAGAACAAATGCTATATTTTCAGGTTTCCCATTTTTCATTTGAATATAGGATATAAATGTAGCATATGTGTTCCAATGGGGACGAATTTCCATTCTGTCATTTCATTAAGTGTAAGTCAAGAATTTTGATGGGGATTTATAAAAATCATAATTTTCCTAAAAGTTTTACTTATTTACTTTACTCCTTAAATATTTTCTTTTTAATTTTGTGAATTAATGGTCTTGACCTTTAGGTTTATTATTCACTGGTGTTTCATTTCTTTTGAAAGGTTTTCTTTTTTTTTAAGAAATTAAATTTGGCCTGTAAAAAAATACGGCATAAAACACTTTTTAAATAAGTCCCATGTCCCAAATGATAGCCATTGGACCTGAGAACATTTAAAGATTATAACATTTACAATGCAAGCCACTTCAAGTATTCCTGCAAACTTTGTAGCTCACTGATTACCATCAGTTTTGTCTGTTTTTTGCTAGTGGTGTTCACTTTATTCAGGAAATGTTATATGAAGAATTATCAATGTAATATCCCAGATTTCTTGGGACTTGCTAAAATCATTTATCCCTTTTACATGGGACATAAAAGGGAAAACATCAAGGGGGATAGTATACCAAATTTTCTGAATAGCCTGTTACAAATTTGTTTTATTCATTCTGGTAATAAGGCAGCTTAACACACACACACACATATGTATATACAGTTACATAAATATATATATATATATATATATATATATATATATAACTACAGAGTCATATATAACTGTATCTATGTAAACTAATATATTGAAATTGTTTTAAATTTTTAAACAATAATTATTAGAAATGCAAAATTCTGGGCTTCTAACTAAGACCTACTACTATGTTACAGATCCTGGGATCAAAGTTCAGCAATCTGTTTTTTCATAGGCTTTCCTTGTGATTCTTATGCTGTTCAACTTCGGGAATCACTGTGCTAGAAAATCATTATCTGCTATAATGAAACAGGTATTATTTATGAAGGTAATTGACTGCTGCTTGATATGGTGCTCTAGTTTGTTCCAAACTCTTGATGCAGCACTATGCATAATTCATGATAAATATAGTTCTGGATATTTTAAAATTTAGGATATTACAATAAACACATAGCAGGAAAAACAGGCATTTTACCACCCACTCAAGGAATCTATTCTTAGCACTTTTGTAACAGGAATTCATTTTAGAATTCTCAAGTTTCTCTCATGTAATCTTGGAGCTCAGTTTAAGTTGATTGTAGTAGCTTCAGTATTTGTAAATGCTGAAAATATTTATACATTTGCATCCATTGCTCACGATAAGAGAGATAACATTAAAACCAAAAGACTAGAAAAGCCATGAATTAAGTGATAGTGAAATTGGAATAAGGAATATGAAAATTCCCCATCAAGGAGTTACTTGAATTTAAGGTTGTCTGGAAAATGACTATGAAACATTCCTAGAAAGTTACTGAGATCAGCTTATAATAGATTTTATGTGCCCCACTAAAGATATTGGAGATTATTCAAAGGCCATATTTTAAAGAGGTGATTATGGAGGATGTTGTAATCAAAGAACAGACAGGAGTCAGAAAAAGCAGTTGGAAATCACTGTAAAAGTTCTCATAATAGATTATAGAAACCAAGAGTCAGCTCTCTATTCTTCTAATTATGCATCTTAGTGATTTGGCATAGGCTACATTTTCATTATCTTGCTGACACTCCAAAAAGGGATGTTAAAAAAAGAATTTTTATTAATAGATCATTTTTATAATAAAGGCATAAAATAAAGAGAAACCAAATTTGGTGAATTGTGTAAGTTGTAAGACCTTTGGGGAACTCCACAGCAGAAAAATTAATGAACTAAGGAAGACAAAGCAAAAGAAAAAAAAGGGCATAAGATGCTTGGTAAATGTAATCAAATTTCCCTTCCAAGTGACAATACCAGTTAATGTTCTTTTGGGTGTAGGGCTAAGAATAACTTAAAGATTTTGTGGTCCATGCGTGCTCAGTCAATCAATTATGTCCGATTCTTCCGGACCTTATGGACTGTAGCCCATCAGGCTCCTTTGTCTGGAATTTTTCAAACTTTAGACAAGTGTAAAGAGTGATCTTTTTTCTCAACATAAAGTGACAAGACCATGAATCCAGCAACCAGGGAGATTCAGCTAGTGCAGGAAGAGAGGAGAGACACAGCGTGGTGGTTTCGAAGACCCTTAACTCTTAGTCTACACTTGGATATTTACTCCATGCGGTGAATATCCAGGCATCTAGTAGTCATAAACATTGATCTTCTCAAAAGTCTTCAATGGAGTTTAAAGCTCATGGATGATATGAATCAATTTTGTAAACTGTGCTATAAAACCGTTTGTCATGTCTATCCTGAATGGATGGATGTGCTGGGTAATCAGTTTTTAAAGTAGAATCAGTGATCATTTCCAGTTTAATTTACTCATTCTCTTGAGTGTTGAGAAAGCAAGTAACAATGTAGTCCTAAACCCAAGATAACTGTATAGAATTTTGTGAAAATGTTTGTTGATAGAGCTGCTCCACTTTCTTATAAAGGGGGCATATTTTTATCTTATTTGAAGCAGTAGCATGTATTTGAATGAGTAATCAATTTTGGAGCCAGCAGGGACTTTAGAAATCATCTATTGCAATTCCTTAATTACACAGACAAGCAGCTGAAGCTCAGGGAGCCTCAAGGTCATCCTCAAAGTCATTGCTTTCTGGGTCTGTTTAGTGGTCTTTCATTAATCCTCTCTATCTTGGCTGAAGACAGTACCAAAGAAAGATTCAAGATTATGTGATTTAATAATAATCACATAAGATATATTATTTTGAAGAGACTACATTTCGCAGAATTTCAGGACTATTTTGTCTGAATGTCTTGCCTTAGAGGACCCTAAAGAATAACCAAATCTTGGGATACATCAGTCAGTGTTGTGCTATTTTCTCAGCAGTTGAAAAATGCTGATCTTTCATAAGGCCAAGAGGAAAATTGGGTTGTTATTAGCTCTCCATTCTCTCATGTATCCCTATCCTCTCATCACAACTTGATTTATGATCCAGGGACTGAGATGTCACTTTCTGCCTAAAAATGCTTAACTCATTCTCTGACAACTAAAAATTGATTTTAGCTTAGGTTCAAATATAACTGTACTTGCATCGGAGTAGTTTTATATGTTAGCTCATAATCAAAACAAATCTCATTTACTCTCAGTTTTCATAAGAACCAATGAATGTTTTGAGATCTTTTAAAAAAATTAGTACATCATTTTAATGTGACTAGTCTTCAGATAGAAGGCTACGATGTGTTATCCTCTAACCAATAGATCCTGAGATTTTAAACATTTCAAAATTATTAGCAATATTTTTGCCTTCTGAACAGTAATTTTTATGGAATATTTTTATAGAAATATACGGCATTCTTATGTAGCTTTCTGTAATGTGATAATGATAAGTTAGGATATCAAGTTAGTTCTTCAGCAGATTTTGGAAACTAGAATGTAAAAATCAGGGCAGGAGTTTTATAACCCAAGAAATATTTTGTGGTATAATTTGCCATGGTAATAATCTCCTCTAAAATAAATACTTTTTCATTTCTGAAATATATGATCCCAATTCAAAGAAAATCTCTGTAGTGGTAAGCACTATGGGAAGAACTAAAGATGCTAACATTATTTTAGAAAGGAAATTCTGTGAAGTCACATAATTTTTTGGAATCGAATTCTGAATAGTTTATGTGGTATAAACGGGGCTTGCACAAGCTTCAGTGTATTGGAATTTATTCATCCTGTTTAGTAACTGCTTGAGCTCCTGCTATGTCTGGTACTATCATAGGCAGTAAAAGATGCAAAAAACAATACCCATTGCTAATATTTCTACAATGTGCTGTGCTCTGTTTGTAGTGCTTTCCATATGTCCACTTGCTTGAGTCTCACAACAGTGTTATAGGTTTTACTCTCATTTTACAGAAAAAATAAGCCCCACCTCCAAATAACTAAATAAGGTCATGCACTTAGTAAATGACAGCGTCAGGAATAATACCAGGTCATCTGACTTTTTACATTATATACATTACCATTATTTGATATTGCCTACTGTAAGAGAGTTAATGAAGCCATTTCCTTGAGAAGCAATCTGGTAGAAGAGAATGCATAGAGCAGTAACTACAATATAGTGGTAGTCATCAATTAAGATACATGGTGATTCAGTAATACTGTAATATGTGTCATCAGCTCTGCTTCATGTGAGTCAGAGTAAACTATGTCAAGAGTAAATATGTGAAGCTTTAAAGATAAATAGTAATTTACAAGGTATATGTGATTGAGCATCACATACACAAAACACAGACTATAAAATAGCATTGTATGTTGAGAAAAAAATATAGCACATGTATTCTGAAAGTAGTGTAGAGGAGAGCAGAACATGGAATTTGTGAAGGGAAAAACAAAATTATCCTGGATTGTGAAGAGCCTCATACACCATGTCAGAGGGTTGGGATTCTTTTAATGGAAAATTGTTCAGCAGTCTAGAAATTAGGAAGTTCACTCTGTGGACTTAAAACAGGTGCAAAAAAGAGTTGGTTTATTAAAGTCATCTAAGAAAGATACCTGGCATGGCATAGAATGGAAATTATGGATATTGGTCATTTATGATGTCCAATAAGAAATGGTGTCAACTGGATATAGGTATGGAGAATTTTAGGGTAATTTCTATGATATTGCATGTCACTGATGATGACTGATATATATAACTTAGTTTCTCCTAGATTAAAATTTCTTGACTTTTAGAGTTCTTCAGAATCAACTGTTAAACAGTACTCCTATAGATATGAATTGTATTGCTAAAGGATGACATATTTATTTATATTTATGTATGTATATGCACACTCACAGATATGCATCTGTGACACATAACATGCCTAGTAGTATCTTATGTGCTATTATATTTGAAATTTTGTATCATTGCCCCAATGTTATAATTTCTAAATTACAGAAAAATATAGATTCTGTGAGGACTAAATTTTCAAATAGAAGGTCATAGATGCAGAAAGTCATATAATATACTTTTAGAGTTTGGGCAGATCCAGCTATGGGTATTTTGGCAGTAAAGGATACATAAAAACAAAAGTAAACTTTTAATTTCATTATTAATTTTATAATAAATGATATCTACAGTATAAAACAGGTAATTTCTAGATAAGCATTATAGAATGCACTCATGATATGTGATAGACGAAGAAATAGAAAATAAAAGACAAATTTTAAATAGAATTTTAACCAGTTACAAACTTAGAAAATGTTCACCAGATAGTTTTTCTCTCAGCAATCAATTTTCCTTTGAAAAAACACTAATATTATTAGATGTAAGTTGTAGAAATTATGATTTTCAACAGAGATATAGGTAGGCATTTTCAATAATGTTTAAACAAGAGAAGGATAATTGCTTAACCTGTTATAGAAGCAAATGTTCAGCATGAAACATCTCAAGGCACTTACCAGCAAAAAATTGAAATGAGATATGTTACTTAAATTTATATGTTCCTTAGGAAACAGACATAAGTTTGAATTGTCACCTTGGAAGATTACAACATATATCTCTCATGAAATACCATGGTCAAGGTGTAGAAAAGAAGGGTATCTTTTTAATGTAAAGAACAGCTATTTCTTTAAATTTTATATAACTAATTTTTATTCTTACAATTAATTGGGATTTAATGTACTGATTTAGATCTCTGATCCACCAAGTCTTTCAATAACCTCATCCATCAGGGGCTCACCTAACGCACTGCTAACAATTATTTATAAACTTAAGTTGACTGAACAGTTAATAAAATGTAATGTGCTTACCAATAAGATGGGAAAATCACTTATGACCTCTTAGCTAATTAGTAGATATCAAAATATGGAAGAATCACTAAATGTTACATACAGGGTATTTTGTAAAATATAATGAATCTGAAAAATGAAAAACTTGCCTTACAAAAGGATCTACATAGTTTGGGAGAAAAAAATTTTCTAGGCCAGATTTCTTTTTGCTATTCTATAATAATTTATTGGCTTTCTTTTGGACTACATAATGTGACTTGTGAGCAATAATAAAGAAAAAACTGTTATTTTAATTAATACAACATAAGATGTTTTAAAAAGTGGCTTCAGAATATATTTGTATCATTTGATTATAGATAATTGAGAATCAGTAATTGAACATGTATAAGCACTTCCTTGAGAAAGCTGTGGTACATATACACAATGGAATATTACTCAGCATTAAAAAAAAATTCATTTGAAGCAATTCTACTCAGATGGACGAAACTGGAGCCCATTATCCAGAGTGAAGTAAGCCAGAAGCAAAAACAACAATACAGTATATTAACGCATATATATGGAATTTAGAAAGACGGTAACGAGAACCCAACATGCGAGACAACAAAAGGAATGCAGATGTATAGCATAGACTCGTGGACTTTGTGGATGAGGGTAAGGGTGGGATGATATGGGAGAAGGGCATTGAAGCATGTTAATTGTCATGTGTCTAATCAATTGCCAGCCCAAGATTGATGCTCGGGACTGGTGCAGCGAGATTTCCCGGGGGGGGAGGGAGGAGGGAGGGAGGTTCCGGAGGGGAAGCATATGTAAACCCATGGTGATATCATGACAATGTATGGCAAAAACAATAAAAAAAAATTAAAAAATTAAAAAAAAATTAAAAAAAAGAGAGAGTGAGAAAAAAATCACTGCCTGCAAGGAGTTTCTAGTATTGTTGTTATTGTTCAGTTGCTAAGTCGTGTCTGACTCTGTGATCCCACAGACTGCAGCACCCCAGGCTTCCCTGTCCTTCAGTGTCTCATGGTGTTTCTAGTATACTAGTATATTTTGTTTGTTCTTGTATAATACATTCAGCTTTCAGAGCCAAGGAGGAATACAGTCAGTTAGTGTTTAGACATTTCATTCTAGCTGTTGGTCATTTCATGATCATATGTGATTCTGGTCTTTAAATTTTGCCTCTTCTGGAATAATTTTTAGTTTCGTTTAGTTGCTAAGTCGTGTTTGACTCATTCTGTGACCTCATGGACATAACTCGCCAGGTTCCTCTGTCCATAGTATTTCCCAGGCAAGAATACTGGGGTGGGTTGCCGTTTCCTTCCCACGGAATCTTCCCATTCCAGGGATCGAACCACATACAGGACTAATGGAAAAATCATAGCTTTGTCTGCAAAGTGTATGTCTCTGCTTTTTAATACACTGTCTAGATTTGCCATAGCTATTCTTCCAAGGAGCAAGTATCTTTTAACTTCATGACTTCAGTCACTGTCTGCAATGATTTTGTAGCACAAGAAAATTACATCTGACCCTATTTCCACACTTTCTCTGTCTATTTGCCATGAAATGATAAGACTGGATGCCATGATCTTCAACTTTTGAATGTTGAGTTTTAAGCCCAGTTTTTCGCTTTCCTCTTTTACTTTCATCAAGAGGCTCTTTGGTTTCTCTTCACTTTCTGCCATTTAAGTGATATCATCTGCATATCTGAGGTTGTTGATATTTCTCTCAGCAATCTTGATTCCAGCTTTAGATTCATCCACCCTGTTATTTCACATGATGAAGTCAGCATATAAGTTAAATAATCAGGGTGACATTATATAGCTTTGATGCACTCCTTTCCCAATTTTGAACCAGTCTGTTGCTCCATGTCTAGTTCTAACTGTTGCTTCTTGTCCTGCATATAGGTTTCCCATGAGGCACGTAATGTGGCCTGCTATTCTCTTCTCTTTAAGAATCTACCATAGTTAGTTGTGATCCACACAGTCAAAAGCCTTGGCCTAGGCAATGAAGCATAAGTAGATGTTTTTTTGGAATTCCCTTGCTTTTTCTTTTTCTGTGATCCAGTTGACAATTTGATCTCTGGTTTCTCTGCCTTTTCTAAATCCAATTTGTATATCTGGAAGTTCTCGGTTCATGTACTGCTGAAGCCTAGCTGGCAAGATTTTTAGCATAATCTTGCTGGCATGTGAAATGAGTGCATGTATATGGTAATTTGAACATTCTTTGGCATTGCCTTTCTTTGGGATTGGAATGAAAACTGACCTTTTCCAGACATATGGCCAATACTGAGTTTTCCAAATCTGCTGATATAATGAGTAAAGTACTTTCACAGCTTCATCTTTTAGGATTTGAATTAGCTCAGCTGGAATTCCATCACCTCCAGTAGCTTTGTTCATAGTAATGGTTCCTAAGGCCCACTTGACTTCGCACTACAGAATGTCTGGCTCTATGTGAGTGACTACACCATCTTGGTTATCTGGGTCAAAGAAAACTTCATGGTTTTCTGGAAAAAAGAATAGATACATGTATATGTATAACTGTATCACTTTGTTGCACACTTTATCACGATATTGTTAATCAACTACATGTGCTGTGTCTTGTGTTTAGTTGCTCAGTCATGTCTGACTCTTTGCAACCTCATGGACTACAGCTTGCCAGGCTCCTCTGTCCATGGGATTCTCCAGGAAAGTATACTGAAGTGGGTTGCCATCCCATCTTCCAGGGGATCTTCTCAACCCAGGGATCGAACCCAGGTCTCCCACATTGCAGGTGGATACTTTACCTTCTGAGCTACCAAGGAAGCCCATTAATAAACTCTACTCCAATATAAAATAAAAAGTTTAAAAATGTCTTATATACAAATGGTAATGTTTCTAAAAACTAATATCTAGAGTGAAGTAAGCCAGAAGGAAAAACAACAATACAGTATACTAACGCATATATATGGAATTTAGAAAGATGGTAATAAGAACCCTGCATGCGAGACAGCAAAAGGAACGCAGATTTATAGAACGGACACGTGGACTCTGTGGAAGAGGGCAAGGGTGGGATGATATGGGAGAATGACATTGAAACATGTTAATTACCATATGTGAAATCAATCGCCAGCCCAGGGTTGATGCTCCGGGCTGGTGCACCAGGATGTCCCAGGGGGAGGGAGTCGGGAGGGGGGAGGGAGGGGGGGTTCTGGAGGGGGAGCATGTGTAGATCCATGGCGGTTTCAAGTTACTGTATGGCAAAACAAACACAATAAAGTAAAGAAAATTTAAAAAAAAACTAAGAGATTCATACTGATACATTACTCTTAACTAAACTATATAAATAAATAAATAAATGAATGAATATATATATATATATATATATATATATATATATATATATATATGTACATCAGTTTTTCTACTAACATCTTTCTTTTCCAGTATCCAATCCAGGGTACCCCACTGCATTTAGTATGAAATTTTTTTCTGTCAGTTTCTATTCAATAATATATATTACCATGTATAAATTTAACTCTCATTAGTTTGTTTTTCAAAATAATAGAGTTTATTTAATTGGAGAAGGCAATGGCACACTACTCCAGGACTCTTGCCTGGAAAATCCCATGGATGGAGGAGCCTGGTAGGCTGCAGTCCATGGGGTCGCTAAGAGGCTGACTTGAATGAACGACTTCACTTTCACTTTTCACTTTCATGCATTGGAGAAGGAAATGGCAACCCACTCCAGTGTTCTTGCCTGGAGAATCCTGGGGGCAGGGGAGCCTGGTGGGCTGCCATCTATGGTGTTGCGCAGAGTTGGACTTGACTGAAGCGACTTAGCAGCAGCAGAGTTTATTTCATAGAGCAATTTTAGATTTATAGAAAAGTTGAGCAGAGAGTACACTATACTCTGTACAGAGAATTCACATATGTTTTCCCCTTCCCTGAGTTCCCCAATAATTAACATCTTGCAATGTTATAATATGTAAATATGTAAATTTGGTGAACCAATATGATGCATTATTTTAGCTAAGTCCATAGTTTACATTACAGTGCACTCTTCATGTTTTTTAGGTTTTGCCAACTGCACGTTGTTTGTACACACTGTTTCATTATCACACAGAATGTTTTCACTACACTACATATCTCCTGTGCTGTGCCTATTCATCCTTTCTCCCTTCTGTGGCAACACTGATCTTTTGATTCTCTTTATATTTTTCCTTTTCTAAAATGTTGTATAGGTGGGATCATATTGTGTGTAATCTTTCCAGAATGGCTTCATTCACTTAGCAACGTGCAGTTAAATTTTCTCTATGTAGGATGCTGCTTTATATTGCTTTGACTTTCAATTTATACTTATAGTTTTACACGTTTTGAATTCTGAATTTACCAAAGATGTTTTTGTCTTTATGCTCATTTCATTTTCTACTTAATAAGAACTGCTTATTTTTTGAACCCATTTTATTTTGTTTCACATAATTATGGGTTCGAAATTATTACAAAACTTTCAGTGCAATTTACTTCAGTTCAGTTCAGTTCAGTCACTCTGTTGCGTCCAACTCTGCAACCCCATGAATCGCAGCATGCCACACCTCCCTGTCTATCACCAACTCCCGGAGTCCACCCAAACCCATGTCCATTGAGTCGGTGATGCTATCTAGCCATCTCATCCTCTGTCATCCCCTTCTCCTCCTGCCCCCAATCCTTCCCAGCATTAGGGTCTTTTCCAATGAGTCAACTCTTCGCATGGGATGGTCAAAGTATTGGAGTTTCAGCTTCAACATCAGTCCTTCCAATGAACACCCAGGACTGATCTCCTTTAGGATGGACTGGTTGGATCTCCTTGCAGTCCAAGGGACTCCCAAGGGTCTTCTCCAACACCAAAGTTCAAAAGCATCAATTCTTCGGTGCTCAGCTTTCTTCACCATCCAACTCTCATATACTTATATGACTACTGGAAAAACCATAGCCTTGACTAGATGGACCTTTGTTAATATCTAAACATAGTAAGACCTTCCTTTCTTTGCATAACATCACTTGTAAAAGGACATGGTACGGTTCTTTTACATTTTTGTTAGTTTTTCAATGCCATTCAGTTATTTAATTTTGGTAAAATAGAATCTCAGATTAGGTTTGCTTCTCATTTTCTGAGCAGTTTGAATCTGTTCAGAAAATGAGTTGAATTGGTCATGGTGAACTGCAATTGTTTATTCTTCTTAATTCCCAAGACAAATTATTGTGGAAAAAGCCAAAATTGGCACAATCTACTGATTTAAATATAACAGTTGATCTATTGATGTTAGATGTATAATTTAAAACAAGTTAGGGACTAATAATTATGTCTTTCCTATACTATTACTAGCATGCAATTGATAATGCCACAGTATTTCATAGAACACTCAACAAGATAAAAATAAAATTAAATATACCTTCCCAAAATAGACACATTTCTTTTTCTTCACAGAAAGAAAAAATGATTTCTAAAAAGTATGCAGCTACACACACATTCATGCTCAGTCATGTCCAGCTCTTTGCAACCTCTTGGGCTGTAGCCGGCCAGGCTCCTCTGTCTATGGGATTTTCCAGGCAAGAATACTGGAGTGGGTTACCATTTCCTCCTCGAGGGGATCTTCTCAATCCCGAGATCAGACCCAAGTCTTCTGCATCTCTTGCATTAGCAAGTGGATTCTTCACCACTCCACCACCTGGGAAACCCTCTAAAATGTATAAAGAACAATTTATTTTTTCCTGGTGGTCTGTTTGAGAAAGAAAGAAAGGAAGAAGGAGAGGTTTGGAAAACTGATATTATTTTGCTTAAAATCTCAAAATTTTGACCCTAATAACCTGGCTTTATTTTTTCTAAATCAAATATGTTAGAAATTTAAGTTGTATATATGCATATCCACACATATAGAGATACAGACACATTGACACATACACGTATAATGTTTTTCTTTTGTATAGAGATTCTTCAAGTAAACATATAGAAAATTTTTGTAAATAATATCCATTATAAACACCCTTAAAACCATTCTCTTATGTGGACTCAGTCATTCTTCAGTTGAGTAAACTCTTTGAGCTAAACCAGTTTTTAAAAATTGAAGTATAGTTGATACATATCATTATATTAATTTCTGATGTATAACATTGGGATTCAATATTTTTATATATTATGAAGTGATCACCATAATAAATCTAGTTATCATTTGTCAGCATACAAAGTTATTGAAATATTATTGACTATATTCACCATGCTTTACATTACATCACTGACTTTTGTATTTTATAATTAGAAGTGTGTATCTCTTAATCCTCTTTACCTAATTTGTCCAACTTTTACCCTCCTCCTCTCTAGCAAATAATAGCTTGTTCTCTGTATCTATGAGTCTGTTTCTAGCTTGTCTATTTGGTTTTTTGGATTCCATATATAGGTGGACTTCTACAGTATTTGTCTTTCTCTATCTGACTTAGTTCACTTAGCCTAATACCCTTGTAGGTCCACCCATGTTATCATAAATGGGAAGATTTTATTTTATTTTTTATGACTGAGTAATATTCCATTATATATATATATATATATACACCACATCTTCCTTATCCATTCATCTACCAATGGACACCTAGGTTGCTTCCATATCTTGGCTATTGTAAAGGATGCTTCATCAAACTTTAAAGCTTTTGCACAGCAAAGGAAACCATCAACAACAAAAAGACAGCCTACTGAATGGGATAAGATAGTCATAAATCTGATAAGGGATTCAAATCCAAAATAGAGAGAGAGAATAATACAACTCTACATCACAAAAGCAAAAGAAATTTGATTAAAAAATGGGCAGAGAACCTGAATAGATATTTTTCCAGAGAAGACAACCTCACATCTGTTAGAATGACTATCATCAAAAAGATAATAAAAACATAAGTACTGGCAAGAATGTGGAGAGAAGGTAAATTGTGCATTATTTGTGGGAATGCAAATTGGTGCAGTCACTGTGGAAAACAGTATAGAAGGTCGTAAAAAATTAAAAAAATATAATTACCATACAATTTAACAATTATACTTCTGGGTATTTATCTGAATAAAATGAAAAAAATAATTTGAAAATATGCATATAGCCTAATGTTCATTGCAGCATTATTTCAATAAACTGATTCTTATCGAAGTTATTTAAAACAATGTTGAATGATCTCCAGCTGTGGACATTTGGAAGATCTTATGGCTTTTTCTTCGTAAATTTATCTGAATTTGTAATAGTCAATAATTTGCATCTTCCTTGCTGAATAAAATGATTGAAATACCTCAAATATTTTTTAAAAAATCTACTTCTTTCTTCTGTATTCTTTCTCTGAGCTATGGCATTAAATATCTACTTGGTCACCTATTGTCGAGACCTTTAAATCAAACCTGAATTATTGTTTCTTTTTATTCATATAAAACTATTCACTACTTGCTTAATATTCTTTCTCAAATATTTTAAGTTTTTTTTCAATGTTCATATTCACTGTTGCTGTATTCCAACATAGCAACAGTGAAGATATACTTATTGGAAAACTACCTACATTAAATGCATGGAAAGAGTAAGAAAAGTCACTATAGAAATCCCACAGAAAATATCAAAGTTTTCAATCTTTATGACATTTAAGAAATTATAAGAAGCAAGTTAAAACACTTTAAGTGCAAAAAAAAAAAAGAAAGAAAAGAAAGTTACTGTCATTCCAACATGTGATAGACAATGGGGAGATTGATACTAATAGAGAGTTTTACATGGATTTTTTTATTCATAAAAGAATAACATTTGTAGTAGAATTCACAAGTAAAGGCACCAAAATGTTTTCCTATGTGCAAATACCAGTTTGTTCTCAAGTATGACTATGATTCTTTAGTCTCTAAGTCATATCCAACTCTTTTGCAACCCCATGGATGGTAGCCTGCCAGGCTACTTGGTCATGGGATTTGCCAGGCAAGAATACTAGAGTGGGTTGCCATTTCCTCCTCCATGGGAATCTCCCTGACTCAGGGATTGAACCTATGTCTCCCTCTTGGCAGGCAGATACTTTATCACTGAGCCACCAGGGGAGCACTCAAGTATGACTGCAACCTACCATCAGCAATAAGTCCTGATGCTGTATATCCATTCCTCATATTTCTGGCTCTCTGTTCAGTGACACAGTTGGGATAGAAAAGGAGGATATATTTTGGTGGCATGTGAATGACCTCATGATTCATTAAATACTTACTAAGTTCAGTTGTGTCTAATTACACAACACATGTTGCACATACTAAAGTCAAATTAATAACAACTAGATATCCATGTTCAAGCACTGAAACAAATGCCTTGAATTCTGAACTTGTTATAATATCAGCAGTCTTCAGGAAATTTGGACAATAAAATTTGACATGTATTCTTTTTATATATGCAACCTTATTTACATTATATGTATAGACAGATAATAATGTACATCATATATTGAAGAAAGAAGAAATCTAAAAGGCTAAAACAAATATCAATAGCTGGAGTGAATTTATCTCATTTTGGAAATCTGCTAATGTAGATAATAGATGACATTCTTCATTTTATTATCAATGGTCATTTCCAGAATTTGAAAATTAATGTAACTTCTCGAAATACATGTATAAAGCTTTGAGAAAACTTAAAAATACTGACAATAAATCAACATTCTATGCTACTTAAATGTTATTAGTTATCAATATGAATTTGATATATATTGTTTTTTCCATACCATTAATTGATCACCTTGTATAAAACAGTCAAAATGACAGGTTGATACAGGGAGAACATAGCATCATATGTATCTGTCCGACATTCATAAATTTAATATCTTTAGTAAAGGATTTGCTGCTGATAAATCTGGACAAGTTCTAAGACCTTTTCTTGGTTATGCTCAGGATTAAATCCTATAGGAGAAGGCATGCTCAATGCTTTAATTTTGGAAGTGAGAGAAATCTTATGAAGAAATTCAATATTTTTATAAGGGGAATGGGGGCAATTGATGATTCGTAAAAGCAGCAGTAAGTTACATCCAGTTATCATGGCTGGACTGTGTGCCTCTGAAAATCCTTTGTGTCTAATTGCCTATTCCAAAATCCATTCAATCCTTTCTCCTAGTAAGAACTCCTACTTTATTCTGACTGACATTGTACCATGCTAGACAAGTACATTCCCCAGATTCTATCAAGTGAAATTATGTACAAATGATGAAGTTTTTATTCATTTGATATAAGCAAGGGTATGGGACTTCTAAGAAGATGCTGTAAGGAAATCTGGCATTTCAGTATTGTCTGGCACCAAGTGGTGATCTTGTAATACAAGAATGTGAGCCACATACTGGAGCAGTGTAGTAAAGAGCTGAATGAAGCCTGGCCCAGTGATGATTTCAGGGAGCTGCCAGAGCAGACACAACTGTCTGCTTCTAGGATCTTAGTGTGAGAAAATTAAACCTTGTATATTGGTGAAGATTTTCTAGGTCCCTTCTCTAGTAGAAAATGATTACTAATACACCAACTGTATAATAGTTTAGAAAAACCTAAGTTTAGTATTGGATATGTGCATAAAACACATTTTATACATTCTGTATAGAAGCATAATATTTGTGCTTATAGAAATTAAATAAAATATAGACATTAAATATCAATGCATGAAATTTGCCAATTCATTTCATAATATGGTATATTCTGAAACTCAAGAAAGGAAAATATTCTTCCAAATTCTGCTTGTAGCGACCTATTTACCTTTACTCTTAGAAAGAGTGAGAGACATTTACTGGAGACTAAAAGTGGGATTTCTTATTCTTGAAATCATAGATGTCCTATGTTGAAAAAGTATCCAAAAATGAAATATTGTTTGAAAGGAGGTTTTCATTTGATAAAAACTGCTGTCCCACATTGAGACTGTGAATTGGATTATTTATATTATTTCACATACATTCCTAGATATTTTAACTCATTTTTACTGGGATCACAAAAGCAATTATCATCATTATGGCATCCATATTAATTTATACCTATGTATTCTCTGCCATATCTGATAGCAATTACAAATCCTGTCTCAAGATCAACTAATGATATGAGGCAGTACACTATGTATAAATCATATACATTAGAATTAACAAAATATTCTCAGTTGTCTACTTTTGTTCACCATAAAACAACCCCCTCATGCTGCTTCTTATTATGACTAAAGGCTTTCAAACTACACAGGCCCTCTTTCTCCACCTCCAACCTCCTTTCACATATGGAAGTTTTAACTTAGGGTCAGGACCATTTAAGATGTCTAGGTGATTTTACTCATCTGTATTTATGAATAATTCTCAGGACCTAAAAGGTTCATACTGTTAAACATTTTAGGGAGGACTAATGGAATACAAACTCTTATTATGGAAAAAGAAACTGGAATTCACATCGTTATTCTTTCATTAATTGTTTCAGCCTTCAGAAGCTTATAATTTTCTAGAAGATTGTGCTTGTCTAGTCAAATATATTTGCAGAATCAAGACAGTATAGTACAAAGTGAAAATTACTTTTATGATTATAGGAATATATTTAATACAAATATGGATGTGAAAATCACAAGGCAATTGTTAGTATATTTCTAGATGAAGGAAGGGACATGGATATATATATGTTAATAACAATTTGAAAAAATTTGCTATGAACTAGGAACTAAATTCTAGCGTTTTTGAAACCAGTTTGCTAGATAAGTTTAGCAAGAGTCTCTCAATGTACAGTTTTTATTACTTATATATAAAATTATTGAATTATTTTATTGTCTTTTTTTGGTAAACACTAAGTGTATATTTATAAGCTGAGTGGAGAGAAATATCTAAATATGTATAGATATTCCTAAGTCATGCCTAACTCTGCAACCCCATGGACTGTGGCCCACCAGGCTTCTCTGTCCATAGAATTTTCCAGGCAAGAATGCTAGAGTGGGTTGCCATTTCCTACTCCAGGGGATCTTCCCAACCCAAGAATCGAACCTGTGTCTCCTGCATTGGTAGGTGCTTTCTTTACCACTGTGCTACCTAGGCAGTCGTATAAGCACCTCACTATATGTTAATTAATAACTGGTATGTATACAGTAGGGTATGGGGGAGCGTGCCTTGTGACACAGTCATAAAGAATCTGCCTGCCAGTGCAGGATATTAGGGTTCTATCCCTGGATCAGGAAGATCCCCTGAAGAAGATCCCACTCCAGTATTCTTGCCTGTAAAATCCCATGGGCATAGGAACCTGGTAGATTAAGTCCATGGGATGAAAAAGCATTTTGAACAGCTTAGTGACTAATCAACAACAACAATGTATACAATAAATCTATAGGTTTTCAGAAACTGAAGATATCCACAATGAACTGGAGTGGTTGGGGAGTGAGACCTTCAAAGCTGCAAGTTCAGCTTTATCTTCAAGGGTGTGTATGAGTCAAAGAGAAGCAGGGAATGTTTTCTATCCACTCCACTGGGTTCAGAAGATACCTTGCTGTCCTGCTTATTTCTTTCTCACTGGTGGCACCTTCCTTATTGACTTTGCTGGTGCCTCTTCATTTCTAGAATTCTCTAAAATGCAGATTCATTATTTTCAACTTCCTTCTTAACATATCCATTTCAAATTACACTGATTTAAAAGTAATTTCCTCTTTCTCTTTCTCCCTTACCCCCCAAACATACTACTTCTGTAGCCTTCCTCATCTCAGTTCATGACCACTTCCTGCTAACAGGTTATCACACCAAAAACTGGAGTCAACTTTGATTCTTTTTCTTTTTTTCTCTTTTACATTTCACTTGCAATGGTGGTAAATTGTGTTGACTGTCCTTTCAAAATATATCAAGAATATAACTATTTCTTATCAACTCCCTTGCTATCACCCTGGCCAGGTCACCACCATCTTTTCCCTGGATTACTGTGAACATTAAGCTTGCTTCTGCCTTTATCCCATTATAGCTGCAGTCCATTTTGAAATTAAAATGTTACGTTGGCTATATTTTTCTTAGCTCCAAAATCACTGCAGATGGTGACTGCAGCCATGAAATTAAAAGACACTTGCTCCTTGGAAGAAAAGCTATGACCAACCTAGACAGCATATTACAAAGAAAGACATTACTTTGCCTACAAAGTTCTGTCTAATTAAAGCTATGGTTTTTCCAATAGTCATGTTTGAGTATGACAGTTGGACCAGAAAGAAAACTGAGCACCGAAGAATGGATACTCTTGAACTGTGGTGTTGGAGAAGACTCTTGAGATTCCCTTGAACCGCAAGAAGATCAAATCAGTCAATCCTAAAGGAAATCAGTCCTGAATATTCTTTGGAAGGACTGATGCTGAAGCTGAAGCTCCAATACTTTGGCCACCTGATTCGAAGAGCTTACCTGATAAAGGACCTGTAAAAGACCCTGATATTGGGAAAGATTGAAGGCAGGAGGAGAAGGGGACGACAGAGGATGAGATGGTTGGATGGCCTCACCGACTCAATGGACATGAGTTTGTGCAAGCTCTGGGAGTGAGTGATGGACAGGGAAGCCTGGTGTGCTATGGTCTATGGGGTCACAAAGAGTCAGAAATGACTGAGCGACTGAACTGAACTGATGTTACTAGGCTCCCACCTTCCAATGGTTTCCCATCTCATTCAGAGTAAAAGTCCTCAGAATTGCCCGGAACGCCCAGAAGATCTCTGTCCAGTGATGTCAGTAACTTAATCCCATCCCCTCCTCATGTGGCTCCACTTGCACTGGCCTCCACAGGGACCTTGAATAAGCCAGGTCAGCTTTTATCCCTAAATGTCAGCACTTCCTCCTCCTTCTGCAAATGTGGCCCATCCTTGAGGCACATCCTGTCATATTTTTCATTCCTTTTCCCTTCAAATGCCAACCTCTCAATAAGGCTTGCCTTGATTGCTCTGTTTTAAATTTCATTTCCTCCATTTCACAACACTCCCTGGGGCATGTTCTATTTTTATTATATTCATAACACTAATCTTACTTTCTGATATTCTCTATAGTGTATTTAATTTAAAAAAATTTTTTTCCCTTGACATTAGGGGCTTCCCAGGTGGTGCTAGTGGTAAGAAACCCATCTGCCAATGCAGGAGACATAAGAGACGTGGGTTCGATCCCTGGGTTAGGAACCCCTGGAGAAGGACTTGGCAACTCACTCCTATATTCTTGCCTGGAGAATCCCATGGGCAGAGGAGCCTGGAGGACTATGTTCCATAGGGTCTCAAAGAGTCGGATATGACTGAAGTGACTGAGCACACAGACACAATTAGGACAGGTGTGTTCCTCTATCCATGGGATTCTCCAGGCAAGAATACTGGAGTGGGTTGTCATTTCATTCTCCAGGGCATTAGGTCAGGGAGGCAGAAAATTTTGGCTCCTGTGATTTCCAAGTTATGTCCAGAGCCTAAGACAAGATTTATCACATGTGCGCCCTCAGCAAATGTGTCTTGACTGCTTCAATTAATTAGTAAATGTAGAAAAAAGTATATCCCCCTGCTGAATTCTTCAGAATTGAAGAGAATCAGTGGACTATGTATGCTTTTATAATGTGTAAAGATTATGAATAGAGTATAGAAAATCAGTCTTTTGTTAATTTTGAAAATTCTGGTTTAGAGCTCAGTTTCTGAGATTGCCTTGTTTGATGAATTGCTACAATAAGAAATATTTTAAGTTTCTTGATTAAGCTAGAGTTCACTTTGTAGATCACGTAAAATACTTCAATTCTTTGACAGATGATTTGTAAACAGCTGTCTGTAACTGGTAGTTTGGTCAAAAAACTGAAAAATGTAATACAAAGTTTTAAGAATCAAATGGATGATTGTTTAAAAAGAATGGAGCTTTAAAAATATCAATATTTTATTTGATACATCAAGGAGTTATTTTTATATTTCATCCAAAGATAATTCACACTCAGTAGACTGTCTCTTTTAAACCACATGGAAGTATCTAAGAGCACATATAAAGGGATTATGATTATGGAGCAAATAGTAATTGTAAAATGTGAAGGATTAATTTATCCAGAGTCCTTTGACAAGAATTGATATATAAGCTTTATAAGTATGGAATAAATGATTATATATCTAGCTTTTCTTTATTGATCTAAAGAGACAAATTTTGTCTTAAAATCTTTCACAAACTACCTTATCTGCTTTTAATATGTTTTCATCTATAATGTAGATGTTTATACTATTTTCTGTTAATCAATAGAAAAATGATTGTGTTAAAAGATTTATAAGACTTTTTTTAAAGATTAAAGTTTAAAGAATTTTTGAAGTCTTTTCAAAGCGACACTATTAAGCACTTCCTGTGCATGTGTCTGATAGCATGATACATTAAACAAGAAAAGAGAAATATATGACATGATTCTTGGGTTAGAGGAATTTTGGAGCTGGTAGAGTTAGATACACACACACACACACACACACACACACATTATTGATAAATAATGAGCAGTACTCGTGAATAGTGAAAGGAACTCTGTCGTGTCCAACTCTTTGTAACCCCGTAGAATATAGAGTCTGTGGAATTCTCCAGGCAAGAATACTGGAGTGGGTGGCCTTTCCCTTCTCCAGAGGATCTTAGAAACCCAGGGGTTGAACCCAGGTCTCCTGTATTATGAATAATGATCATGTATATTCTCTAATAACTTAGTAACTATTTCTTATATAACTGTGGTTTCATTCAATCTCTGTCACTTAATAAATTTCTCAAATTACAGAAGCATGAAAGAATTTTATTCTAAGTATGTTAAGAAGATTATTAAGTTGCATTTAGTGAGTGCTTACCTTATACCAGGCACTGACAATATGTATTATGTACAGGATTTCATTTAGTCTTTCCAACAATGCATTAATTTCAAGTATGATATTAACCAGAAGGATGCTACTACAGATGAGAGAATAAACACAATTTTAAATAAAATTTCAGATTAAATCACCTATGATAACAATCATTTTTATTTTCAGAGTTCCTTTTGCACTGTTAATGGAAATCCTGAAAAGGAAAGCAATTAATACTTTTTTTTTTTAATGATGTCAGGCTTCACAGGGTTTTCCCTCCTGGCTCAGATGGTAAAGAATCTGCCTGCCAGTGCAGGAGACTTGGGTTTGATTCCTGGGTCTTGAAGATCCCCTGGAGAAGGGAATGCAATCCACTCCAGTATTCTTGTCTGGAGAATTCCATAGACAGAGGAGTCTGGAAGGCTACAGTCCATGGGTTACCAAAGAGTCAGATACAACTGAGCCACTAACACTTTCAAATTTTCACTCTCAGGCTTCACAGACATCATTTGTGAAAGAAAAACAAAACAGCAAAATAATCATATTTTTACAGTTATATTTTAACAAGTTTAAATTTTTAAAACATCTTTTATATACTTATTGTTATAGATTGAGTTTCTAGGGGGTGAAAATAGGACCTTATGATTTCTTTTCTGAGATTACCCTTTCTCATCTTTGAAAACATTGAACAGATTCATGGTTTATACAGTATGTAGTTGAATATTGGGAACCACGTCCTGTTGCAGTGGTGGGAGTAATTACATCTGTCATTTCTTTCAACATGAGAAAACAACCTCTTTTAACTTTACAAGAAACAGATTGTAAGTATCCAAAGGAAAAGAAATAACAATCTTTATGTGATGAACAGTGTGGTGATTGTTAAACTAGTCAACTAGGGCATTTGAAAGGATACATTTATTGGGGGCTGTTGGATAGAAGTTACCTTTTATATGCAAGTCAGAGAGAGTTTATGAATGAATAAATAAACACAGGAGTACCAAGTATCTTATCAGGACAAGACCAAGACTAATGAATAATAACTAGTAGACTTTTCAGGATAGAGAGATGATGTCTGAGGAAACTTGTCTTAAATGCTTTCATGTGAGCTTTGTTTTTTGTGAAAGTGCTTCCTTTGTATCTGGGTTCTTCACATCTTTATTTGGATGTTAGAGATCCATGATTTCCTCATTAATACTTAAGAAGAAGAAAGTAGGTTAACTGGAAAGAGATGAAAATATATTATAAACTGAAGAACAAATGTTCTTAACGTTAACTAATCTCCAACTGGAAAAAAATCTTTATTTTTTATAGCAATTGATTTAGTTTATAGTGCTTCCTCTCTTATTCCTCTACATGGAGGAGTGATTTGGTGTGCTTTTAGCAAAGTTAGGCCAAAGTGTCAGGCCCACATGTTTTGGAAATTGATGGAAAAGATAATATATTATTTTTGTTTTTTATTCTACTGTGAGGTAAAATTCAAGGTCTGATTTTCTAGTGTTTACTGTTTACTTTCCCATTTCATAGTGACAATTTTTGTTTCTTATCCTAGGCAAAAATAAGAATGAAATTAGTTGGCAGATTATCTAAACTAGTTAGCATGCAAAAGCTAAAAGAGGATATTATAATGCCAGACAGACCAGCAATATTTTATTTAAAAAAAGGTAGACTATGAAAGTGCTAAATATATTAAGACAGTTTTTTTCTTATTACTTTTTATAGCATCACTTTCCATTTTCACTTTATATTCACTCATGTCCACTGCATATTTTTTTTTTCTGAACAAATAGTACCTAAGGGCAGCCAGATGGCCTAGGACAGAAAACAGGACACCTCTCATTGCTTGAACAGTTTTCAAAGTTGACACGGTGTCAGTGCACTAATGAATCCAGATAATGTGGCAGAAACAAGGTGTCTGTGTAGAATGCAAAAGCTGAAAGAATAGAATAAACTTCCACGGACACTTTTGGTTTGTAGATGTCTAAGACTAAAATTGTGATGAAGTGAGGGTTTCTACCTGGATAAAAGCCAGGACACTGAAGTAGTGCTGTGCAGTGTCCTAGTCTTGGCCAACTGAATTCTACCCTTTTCTGACTCAACCATTTCCCAAGTTTAACTTCAGAAAAATTACAATTAAAGATCACCTCATTAAAAAAATCAATAGCCAGGTATCCCTTAATACAACTTTAGTACAATTTTCAAAGCTTGTTAAATTAAAACAAATGCTATTTGACCTTTATTAACAGACACCCTTTCTCATACTTCAGCTGTTATCCACAACACCTGTAGCAAATTCTTATGGTGTTCTTTCATAAAACCAGATCTCTTACAAAGTTGATGAAAAGGGAAGAGAACTGAGTTGCACAGAATATCACATTTCTCTTAGGTGTTTTTCCTGATTTCCTCTGTGTTCTGAAATATGTGCTTAAGCTCATGGTTATCTGAATAACTGTGCTGCTCAAAACAGATGGCTATTTTAAAAGGGTAACGTTGAAAGAATAAAGCCCAGGCCAGGGGGACCCAGAAGTAGAGATGGAACCATCTGGGGGCTAAAGATGTGCATATATTGATTTTGCAATTATCCTACAGGTGACTAGTTCCAGGAAGTTATCTCTACATGTCTCTAGTGACACAGTGGTAAACAGAAAAGTTTGTGCTTGGAAATGGAGGAGATAGACAGTAAACACCATTAATAATATATATGATGTTTCGATGGTGACCTATGCTGTGGAAAAAATAAAATTAAAGCAGGTGAGGGAGATAGGGAAAACCCATCAATAGAGCTGAAATTTTAGATAGGGTCGACAGAGAGAAGGCAGATATCATAAAGGTCTAACAGTGGTGCAGCCTCTTTACCTATTGCAGGTGGAAGACTCTGCATTTATTTATAACAAACTTACATAATTTGATATCTACGAATGCTTTAAAAATATGAATTTATACATGGTAACCCTATAAGACACATTTTATTATCATTTTATAGATGAGAAAACTAAAATACAATGGAGGCAAAAAAACTGGCCCCACTCATACAACCAGTGTGTGGTGGAGACAGAATTTAAACCTAAACTTCTTGACTCCAGAATGTTCTAAATCATTTTAGTTGCTTCTCCAAAAATCTGAAATTTCATTATAGAGTTTACCACTCCATTCAAGATTACCTTTAATCCTAATAATAAAAGATGTGTCATTTCTCATTATAAAACGTTCTCTCACTTTTCTGTTATGGCATAATTATATTAATAATTTGGTGGAGTTTTACTCTTTTTAACTATCTATTAGAAGGAAATAAAGAACATACCAATTATTGGTTGGCTATTTGATTTGGTCAAGAATTCCTAATCCATCAGGAAACAATATATTATGCCCTAAATGTTAGGATTAACATTTTTAAAATATAAAGTGAGTTTATAGGATGATACTTATCATGTTGCCTTCCTTCAAATTCATAAAAAACCATCACAATGCTCTCCTAAAGATTCTGAGAAGTCCTGTTTTAAAGGCGCAGGATTTCTCTCTTTTTTTTTTTAAATGATTTTTTAAAATTTATTTGGCTGTGCCAGGTCTTAATTGAGGCTTGCAGGATCTTTAGTTGCAGCATGCAAACTCTTAGTTGTGGCATGCAGGAACTAGTTCCCTGACCAGGGATAGAATCCAGGCCCCCTGCATTGGGATCACAGAGTACTAACCCCTGGACCACCAAGGAAGTCCTCGGGACTTTTTTAATGCTGCTTTCGTTTTAGTTCCCTAGCAAGCAGCACCATAGTGGTCCCTCTGTAACTGTTTTTGCCTTGAAAAGATGCTCAACATCACTCATTATCAGGGAAATGCAAATCAAAACCACAATGAGGTACCACTTTACACCAGTCAGAATGCTGCCATCCAAAAATCTACAAGCAATACATGCTGGAGAGGATGTGGAGAAAAGGGAACAAATGCATTCCTATTTGTTGGTGGGAATGCAAACTAGTACAGCCACTATGGAGAACAGTGTGGAGATTCCTTAAAAAACTGCAAATAGACCTGCCATATGACCCAGCAATCCCACTGCTGGGCACACACACAGAGGAAACCAGAATTGAAAGAGACACGTGTACCCCAATGTTCATCGCCACATTGTTTACAATAGCCAGGACATGGAAGCAACCTAGATGCCCATCAACTGACGAATGGATAAGAAAGCTGTGGTACATATACACAATGGAATATTACTCAGCATTAAAAAAAATTCATTTGAATCAGTTCTACTCAGGTGGACGGAACTGGAGCCTATTATCTAGAGTGAAGTAAGCCAGAAGGGAAAACAACAATACAGTATACTAATGCATATATATGGAATTTAGAAAGATGGCAACGAGAACCCTGCATACTAGACAGCAAAAGAAACATAGATGTATAGAACAGTCTCGTGGACTCTATGGAAGAGGGCAAGGGTGGGATGATATGGGAGAATGGCATTGAAACATGTTAATTATCATGTGTGTAATCAATCGCCAGCCCAGGGTTGATGCTTGGGGCTGGTGCACCGAGATGACCCAGGGAGAGGGAATCGGGAGGGAGGAGGGAGGGGGGTTCTGGAGGGGTAATATATGTATACCCATGGCGGATTCATGTCAATGTATGGCAAAACCAACACAATAAAGAAAATTAAAAAAATAAAAATAAAAAAATAAAGTAATATAAAAAAAAAGAGAGAACAGAGTTGGGTAGAATGAGGTGTTAATTGCATAGGATTTCTCTTTTTTATAAGCTATTGTTTATCAAGCATATTTTAAAATGGGTCTTTCAGTAATAATCTGAGCTCCCCCAGTGGCTCAAATGGTAAAGAATCCTCCTGTAATGCAGGAGACCTGAATTTGATTCCTGGGTCTGGAAATTCCTCTGGAAAAGGGAATAGCTACCCACTTCAATATTCTTGCTTGGAGAATCCAATGGACAGAGGAGCCTGGTGGGCTGCCATCAAGGGGGTCGCAAAGCATTAAACATGACTAAACAACTTTCATTTTCAAGTTTCAGTAATAATGTGGTAACTCTTAACATTGCAAAGGACTCTGATGCCCCAAGGAGCACTGTTTAATAAATAGTCTGAAAGAAGGATTAGGTCAACTGCTTTTCACATCTGAAATTAGTTCTATCTGAAACAAAAAAAAAATTGGTAGGTTATTGCATACCAACACTATAAATATATTTCCCTTTAATTTTCCTTAAATAAAGAAAAATATCTTTTACCCATATGTTGTGGAAAGAAGAAAGAACATATCTTTCTTGTTATTTTCCTAAGTAATACATTGTTTTATAGGCAAAGACGATGTATTTTAAGTAACTTTATCCATATCTTCAAAGGAGATTGTTTATTTAATGATGTATCAGTTTGATTTGTACTACTATGGCTGGCATATTGACCAAATGTTTCTAATGAGATCTCACAGATTCATGAAGCCAATATTTATCAAACATCTACTATATATTTTGATATAGTAGTAATAGTAGTGCTCAGTCTTGTTCAACTCTTTGCAACCCCATGGACTGTAGCCCACCAGGCTTCTCTGTCCATAGGACTTCCCAGGAAAGAATATTGGAGTTGCCATTTCCCTCCCCAGGGGGTCTTCCTGACCAAAGGATCGAACCTGTGTCTCTTGCATCTCCTGCATTGGCAGACATATCCTTTACCACCATGCTACCTAGGAAGCACTGGAAATTCATATTCTGATATACTGAGATTTAATTTTAATGTCATTTCTAGAGCCCTGACCCTTTTATACCAAACTGCAATTCTTTTTTATTTTAACTTTTTAAAAATTGTTATACAATTTTTAAAGGTAAAGGTTACTTTTCACTCATAGTTATTAAAAAAATGTTGGCTATGTTCCCTGTGTTGTACTATATATCCTGAGCCTCTCACAGTCAATGGTCTGTATCTCCCACTCCCCATCCCTATATTGCCTTGCCACCCACCCCACTTGTAACCACTAGTTTGTTCTATTTGTCAGTCTACTTCTTTTTTGTTATATTCAATACTTTGTATTAGATTCTGTATATAAATGATAGTGTATGATATTTGTCTTTCTCTGTCTGACTTATTTCACTTAGCAAATGCCCTTCAAATCCATCCATGTTGCTGCAAATGCCAAAATTTCATTCTTTCTTATGGCAGAGTAGAATTTCTTTTTATATATATACCACATCTTTGTCCATTCTTTTGTTGATAAGCACTTTGGTTGCTTTCGTATCTTCACTATTGTATGTAATGCTACTACATGTGTTGGGGTGCAGGTATCTTTTCAGATTGGTGTTTTTGTGTGTTTTTTAGATATATACTTAGTGGAATTGCTGGATCATGTGGTAGTCTATTTTCAATATTTTTGAGAAATCCCTATACAGCATTTCACAGTAGCTGAACCTGTTTACATTCCCACCAACAGTGTATGGGTTCCCTTTTCTCCACATCCTCACCAACATTTGTTATTTATGTTCTTTCTGATGTCAGCTATTCTGACAGATGTGAGGTGATAGCTCATTGTGATTTTGATTTGCATTTCCCTCATGATTAGCAATGTTGAACATCTTGTCATGTGCCTGTTGGCTGTTGCATTTCCTCTTTTTAAAACTGTCTCTTCAGTTCTTCTGCATATTTGAAAAATTGGATTGTTTTTCATTGATGAGGAGTTATATGAGCTATTTATATATGCTGAATATTAATCCCTTACAGAGCATATCATTTTCAAATACTTTCTCCCATTCAGTATGTTAACTTTTTGTTTTATCAATAGTTTGGTGTACAAAATCTTTTTAAAGCTTAAGTAGGTCCCATTTGTTTATTCTTTCTTTTATTTCTGTTATTTAAAGGAGATCCAAAAACATTGCTGTAATTTATGTCAGAGAGTGTTTGCCTATGTTTTCCTCTAGGAATTTTATAGTATCTGGTCTTACATTTAAGTCTTTAATGCATTTGAGTTTACTTTTGTATATGGTGTTTGAGAAAGTTCTAATTTCATTCTTTTACATGGGGCAGTCCAGCTTCCCAGCAAATCTTATTGAATAGAGTGTCTTTTCTGTTGTATAGTCTTGCCTCCTTTGTCATAGATTAATTGACCTTAAGTGAATGGATTTGTTTCTGGGCTCTTGATTCTGTTCCATTGATATATGTGTCTATTTTTGTGCCAGTACCATACTGTTTAGATTACTGTGGTGTTGTACTATAGTATGATATTATGAAGATTGATTCCTAGAGCTCTGTTTTTCTATTTCAAGACTGTTTTGGCTATTTATGGTCTTTTGTGTTTCCATATAATATTAAAGTTATTTCTTCTAATTTTGTGAAAATGCCATTTATAACTTGATAGGGATTGCACTGAACCTGTACATTGCCTTGGGTAGTATGGTCATTTTAAAATATTGCTTCACAATTCTACTCAGATGGACGAAACTGGAGCCCATTATCCAGAGTGAAGTAAGCCAGAAGCAAAAACAACAATACAGTATATTAATGCATATATATGGAATTTAGAAAGACGATAAGGAGAACCCAACATGTGAGACAGCAAAAGGAACGCAGATGTATAGCATAGACTCGTGGACTTTGTGGATGAGGGTAAGGGTGGGATGATATGGGAGAAGGGCATTGAAACATGTTAATTATCATATGTCTAATCAATTGCCAGCCCAGGATTGATGCTCGGGGCTGGTGCAGCGAGATTTCCTGGGGGGGGAGGGAGAAGGGAGGGGGGTTCTGGAGGGGAAGCATGTGTAAACTCATGGTGATATCATGTCATTGTATGGCAAAAAAAAATAAATAAATAAAAAATAAAAGACTTTTCCAAAGTGAAAAAAAATAAAATAAAATATTGCTTCATTCATTCCAAGAACATGGTGTATTTTCCCAATTCTTTTGGTTTCAGAGTGACGTTGACGTCATAGAGCCTTACCCCTAAAGGAACTAGAAGAAGAAGAAGAAGAAATAAAACCCAGAGTTAGTAGAGGGAAAGAAATAAAGATCAGAGCATAAATTAATGAAATAGAGACTAATAAATAATAGAAAAGATCAATGAAACTAAAAGCTGGTTCTTTGAAAAGTTAAGCAAAATTGATAAATCTTTAGCCTGATTCATCAATAAAAAAGAGAGATGGCCCAAATAAATAAAATCAGAAATGAAGAAGGAGAAATTACAATACCACAGGATTACCAAGAGTGATAAGAGACCAGTATCAATGACTATATGTCAATAAAATGGACAACCTAGAAGAAATAGATAAATTCAATACAATCTCCCAAGACTGAAGCAGGAAGAAATATGAAATGTTAAGAAACTAATTCAGTTGAGTTCAGTTCAGTAGCTCAGTCATGTCCAATTCTTTGCAAACCCATGAATCGCAGCATGCCAGGCCTCCGTGTCCATCACCAACTCCCAGAGTCTACCAAACCCATGTCCACTGAGTCAGTGATGCTATCCAGCCATCTCATCCTCTGTCATCCCCTTCTCCTCCTGCCCCCAATCTTTCCCAGCATTAGGGTCTTTTCCAATGAGTCAGCTCTTCACATGATATGGCCAAAGTATTGGAGTTTCAGCTTCAACATCAGTCCTTCCAATGAACACCCAGGACTGATCTCCTTTAGGATGGACTAGTTGGATCTCCTTGCAGCCCAAGGGACTCTGAAGAGTCTTCTCCAACACCACAGTTCAAAAGCATCAATTCTTTGGTGCTCAGCTTTCTTCACTGTCCACCTCTAACATTCATACATGACCACTGGAAAAACCATAGCCTGCACTCACATTCATTTCACACTCTTGGCAAGGAATAGTCAAAGAACCAAGCACTAACTGCTAATTGGAGCCACAGAAAATAAGCAGAAAACATTTGATGGTTGTGTATTCAAATATATTCTTTGCAGAGTTCCGAAGAATAGCAAGGAGAGCTAAGAGGGCCTTCCTTTGTGATCAATGCAAAGAAATAGAGGAAAATAATAGAATGGGAAAGACTAGAGATCTCTTCAAGAAAATTAGAGATACCAAGGGAACATTTCATGCAAAGATGGGCACAACAAAGGACAGAAATGGTATGGACCTAACAGAAGTAGAAGATATTAAGGAGAGGTGGCAAGAATACACAGGAGAACTATACAAAAAAGATCTTCACACCCAGATAATCATGATCGTGTGCTCACTCACACTCACCTAGAACCAGACATCCTGGAATGTGAAGTCAAGTGGGCCTTAGGAAGCATCACTACGAACAAAACTAGTGGAGGTAATGGAATTCCAGTTGAGCTGTTTCAAATCCTGAAACATGATGCTGTGAAAGTGCTTCATTCAACATGCCAGCAAATTTGGAAAACTCAGCAGTGGCCACTGGACTGGAAAAGACACTTTTCATTCCAATCCCAAAGAAAGGCAATGCCAAAGAATGCTTGAACTACCACACAATTGCACTCACCTCACATGCTAGTAACGTAATGCTCAAAATTCTCCAAACCAGACTTCAGCAATACATGAACCATGAACTTCCAGATGTTCAAGCTGGTTTTACAAAAGGCAGAGGAACCAGAGATCAAATTGCCAACTTCCACTGGATCATCAAAAAAGCAAGTGAGTTCCAGAAAAACATCTATTTCTGCTTTATTAACTATGCCAAGCCTTCGACTGTGTGGATCACAGTAAATTGTGGAATATTCTGAAAGAGATGGGAATACAAGACCACCTGACTAGCCCCTTGAGAAACCTGCATGCAGGTCAGGAAGCAACAGTTAGAACTGGACATGGAACAACAGACTGCTTCCAAATAGGAAAAGGAGTACATCAAGGCTGTATATTGTCACCTTGCTTATTTAACTTATATGCAGAGAACATCATGAGAAATGCTGGGTTAGAAGAAGCACAAGCTGAAATCAAGATTGCTGGGAGAAATATCAGTAACCTCAGATATGCAGATGACACCACCCTGGTGGCAGAAAGTGAAGAAGAACTAAAGAGCCTCTTGATGAAAGTGAAAAGAGGAGAGTGAAAAAGTTGGCTTGAATTCAACATTCAGAAAACTAAGATCATGGCATCTGGTCCCATCACTTCATGGCAGATAGAGGGGGAAACAGTGGAAACAGTGGCTGACTTTATTTTTCTGGGCTCCCAAAACACTGCAGATGGTGATTGCAGCCATGAAATTAAAAGGTGCTTACTCCTTGGAAGGAAAGCTATGACCAACCTAGATAGCATATTGAAAAGCAGAGACATTACTTTGCTAACAAAGGTCCATCTAGTCAAGTCTATGGTTTTTCCAGTAGTCCTGTATGGATGTGAGATTTGGACGGTGAAGAAAACTGAGTGCTGAAGAATTGATGCTTTTGAATTGTAGTGTTGGAGAAGACTCTTGAGAGTCCCTTGGACAGCAAGGAGATCCAACAAGTCCATCCTAAAGGAGATCAGTCCTGAGTGTTCATTGGAAGGATTGATGTTGAAGCTGAAACTCCAATACTTTGGCCACCTCATGCACAGAGCTGACTTATTGAAAACACCCTGATGCTGGGAAAGATTGAGAGTAGGAGGAGATGGGGATGACAAAGGATGAAATGGTTGGATGGCATCACCGACTCAATGGACATGAGATTGGTTAAACTCTGGGAGTTGGTGATGGACAGGGAAGCCTGGCATGCTATAGTTCATGGGGTCACAAAGAGTTGGACGCAACTATGTAACTGAATTCAATTGATTCAAATATAGGAAGGTGGCTCAGTTCCTGGCAATCCAAGGAAGATAAATATCTTTATAGACTTAATATTATTATTATTATTGTTATTACTTCCATCATTTTAATTATGTTGGAGTATGCTCAGTGTAATAAAGTATCAGTTCTACATGGTGAGTTGTGAAATTTGGTGTTGGTGCATAAGCATGATTCTTAAGAAACCAACCACTGTGTAGGTTATATGTCAGCCTTTGGTGCTTTTTCCTCTCCCTCATGTCCTCTTTTCTTTTTTTTTTCTTCCATCCTTCTTTCCTTTCTCTTTATTTTTTCATTCACTTCTTCCTTCCTTCCTTTATTCTTTCTCTCTTCTTTCCTTATCTTTTTCTTTTTTCGTAACTTTTCCAAAAATAGAAACATCATACTAGATTTCAGTATATATAAATATATATATGGCCATTACACTGATATCTTAGACCTCTGTCCAAACACTGTATACACTCCAGCAGTTGGAATAAAAAATATTGAGCATCAGATTTCTTGTATTCTTTCAGGAGGCCAATTTGCAAATGCAGCAAAAGAGTATAATGTATAATATATTGGAAGTTGGTAATGTTTTGGAGCAATTCAAATGGATCTTACATTCATCCAGAGGTAGACAGACAACCAATATACTAAATAAGTAAATTGTGTAATCTGTTAATGTTTAATGATATAGAAACAACAGTGCAGAGTATCTTGTATGTATCAAATTCTTACATGAAATGATGGTAACATTCAAGTTGTTTCCCTTTCAATTGTTAGAAGGATAAAATGAGACTTCCATGTGAAGGCCCTGTGAAAGTTATTAGGATTATAAAATTATCAATATTTATAACTAAATAATGTAAATAAATGTCATAAGTAAATGACTCCTTTATATAGAGCACTCAGAAAACCAGCATTTGAATTGGGCATATATATGTATATGTATGTATATATATACACATATATATGCTTTTTTTCGCTATACATTTCTTTTAACTTAGAATCATGTTGCATAAGCAAACATGTATCCTTTTTATTCCCATCCCTAATTAATTTTGTAACTTAAGCTTTCTTTAGTATTGTTATAAACTTGACATATCTCTTTGCCAAATGTTTTCCAGGCTTTTTATACCAGATCCATCAGTGAAATTGTTTTACTTTTTGTTCTCCTCAGCTCACTAATTGCTTCCATCTCACAACCTCAAATATCTCTACACCACAGTTTTTTTCTTTTTTAATTTCCTGTATCAGAGTGGTTCTTCTACATTTTTGGTCTCAGAGCCCCTTGATACCCTTAAAAATTACTGAGGTTTTGTTTTTATGGGTTATGTCCATCAATAATTACTCTAATGGGAATTAAACTGAGAAATTCAAAGAAACTACTAATCCATCTAAAAATAATAGTAAGCTCACTAGATATTAACTTAGGAGATATAATGATAGACACTCATAGAGCTTCTGATAAACTCCTCTGAACTCTAAAGATTCAATTAGAGTGAAAAGGCAAATGTCACCTTATTATTATGAAAATCATTTTGACCTTCTTGAACCAAAGTTTGAGATCCATAGCATATCAGAAATCTAGATTTAAAAGGAAAGTTTCAAATGGGCAATACATTGGTATGGTTCACTCATCTCTGCTAGCAGTTCATCTAACCTTTCCAGAGGTCATTCATATTATTAGTATATTTATATGTAGATAAGAATTGTGTCATAGTATATAATTTAAATAGAATGGAAGTTTTCAATTATTTTTTTTAATAGCCTAGCTATTTTTGAAACCTAACAATGTGTTTTGGGGATCTTTCATATAGAGAGTTTCCTTTTTAAAAATTTTTATGTTTGCATGGTACCACATAGTATGGATGTGCTATAGTTTATTTGATTTCTTACTGCCATGAATCATTCATTTTTGTTTCTCATTTACCCCTAACACAAATATGGCTACAGTGAATAACCTGGTATGAACATCATTTCACAACTGAATAAATAGATCTCTGTCAAATGCTTAGAATAAGATTTTCTGGGCAAATTTATATGCATATTAAGTTTTTATAAATATTTTCAAATAGCCCTCAGTAGAGGTTGTACCAGTTTACTCTTGTTAGCAATCCGTGGAGGCACTGGTTTTTGCATCCTCTTGCCCACACATACTGGTGTTAAGTTTATAGATCTTTGGCAGATCTTAATTTATTATAATTTTTATTATTTTAAACCTGCTGTGCTTAATGCTATGCTTAATGACCCTTTTTATCCAAGTGACACAAATCACTTAAAATCACAACAAGTAGAGGATACACACAAGTTCTGGGAATTCTTTGGATGGATACATAATCATCATCCCTGTAAGAAGGCTTGAGACTGAAGAGAGGCACTGCTGATAATTAAAATGAGACAGCAGGTATAAATGAGATTGTTCTAGGTATTCTAGGATATCTGCTATCCTAGGAGACATGCATTATGGAGACAGGAAAAATAGGAGTAAATATATGAACATACCATCTACAGGAGAAGTTAGATCATAAAGAATAAACCAATGAATTAAATCATTTTAGCTACAAAGAATGACCATGTTAATTTTACGGAGAACAAAATTAACACAGTGAACTGTGTTGGTTTTTTATGATCTAACTTCTGCTCATCATGTGCAGACTCACCCCAGCTTGCATGACCCAGAATGATCTTTTAGAATTATCTTGATTTGGGCTAAGATGACCAGGCCTTTTCATTCGTGCACGTTCAGTCTTTGGATGCGTCACATTGGGGAGGGCTTGAATTCTGGAGCAAAGCTCTCTGGAACACAGGCAGCCTCCGAAGCGGCTGAGAGCTGCTGCTGCCTGCCGGCAACACGCCCAGCAGCCAAGGTACCAAGTCCTTCAGTGAAAAAGGGCCTGGATGGCAAGCGGCAGTGTCAGCTCTATGTATCAGGAGTCACTCAGCAATAGTTATTTACACTGTTATAAACAATTAAGGCTTAGGTTTACCGAGGATATTTTATTTTATCAAGAGGACAATAAGTGAACAGAACTAGAGTACTTATAGCCTTGAAATCAGGCTGACCTAAACTTGACTTTTGAAATCAGGCTGACCTAAACTTGACTTCTGCCATTGCTTCTTATTCACTATAAATTTCATTTTCTCTATCCTAAGGTGACGGTGTTGCTACTTATTTCATGGAGCTACTGCACAAATTAAATGTTACAGTTTTTATATATAAAAAGTTTAACTCACTACCAGGTGCATAGTGAGCATTCAGCAATGATGGTCATATTTTTAAAGGATAAAATGATTAAATTTTAGTTTCAAATATAATAGTTTGATTTGGGGGAGCAAAAAGGGGAAGGGAAAGGGATAGGATAGAAAACTTTCACAGAATACCTTATTTATATGGCTCTTGATTCATTAGGCTATCTCTTTCACTGTTGTATTTTATCAGCATTATAATGCCAAATCTGATACACTTGTGATTTTAAAATTAAATGTAGAATTTGTGTGAGTTCCTTAACTATGTAATGGGTGCTTCTATGGAAAGATGAGAATAAAACACTTTAAATACTCTAAATGGATGTTAACTGTGGGTATTTGAAATCTATTCCTGGAAATTGGGAGACCCCAATTTTTCTTGGTTTCTGTCACAGGCTCTGGATCTCTACTACTGTTGTAGGAAAAAAGGGGTGTGAGAGAAGGGTCATGTTCCAGGTATTGTGTGAGTCCCTGGGATGGGCCACCAAGTGGAGGTCCTTGGCTTCTCACAGGACAGAATTCAAGAGTGAGTCCTAGTAAAGTGAAAGCAGGTTTAGTTACAGAGACACAGACTCCAGAGACAGTGTGGTCCATCTCAAAAGATAAGAGTGCCGTGAGATGTGGGTGGTTATTTTTTACATGCTGGGTAATTTCACAGGCTCACTAGTGAGAGGGAAGAGTCTATCTTGAAGAAGGGGTGAGGACTTTGAGGAGTTGGTCCACCACTCACATTTTGGCCTTTTATGATCACACTCCTAAACTCCATGGTCCCTGTGGGTGAGTAATTTAGCATGCTAATGCATTGTAATGAGCTTCTAATGAGACTCAAGGTCTACTGGAAGTCAGATGTTCTGCCATCTTGGGCCTAATAGGTCCTAACCAGTTTTTGTGGTATTCTGTTCTTCTTAATGGTTGTGTCCTTCTAATAGTTGTGCCCTGCCACCTGCCTTCCTGTCGCATTACAGCCATGTGGCACAGGAAAACACAACATTCCTGGACAAATCAGAATCAACTGAGAGGATGAAACTTAGAAAGTTTAATCCCAAGAGTGATGGACTGAGGAAGGGAAAGAAAAAGATTCCTTTTGAAAATGTTGAAAGGCCCCTATATATGGTCAATACAAGAAGTCAGCAGCCAAGAGCACCACACCAGGGTAGAAAATGATATCAAGTTGTATTAAGGGAAAAGAAATGGCTCAGATTATTCCAATATTAGCTTTGAATTGTTCAGAGAGAAGTAAAATTTCAGACAGAAAGGAGCAGAGAAAAGTAATCTACCGAGAGAAGCACGAACCTGCCAAGCAGCCTAGACAAAATCCAGCCTAAAATTAACGCCTCAAGACTTTTGTATAATGGATGCCTTTGTTGAATCAACTAGGAAATCTTTGTTGGGAAACATTTACCAAAATTTATTCCACACTTCATCTATCCTGATTCTTGCCATTTACAGCTACCCATTGGGTCTGTTTTCACCCATTCTCTCTTTGGGGTGAAACCTATTAGTATTTCCTGACTTCCTCTGACCTACCAGAAATTTTTTAACACAGAATTCTAGATGCCTTAAAGATTTTTTTCTTTCATGGAAAACAAATAAGTGAGTAATGGAAATGATCTCCAGATTATACAATTAAAACATGCTTTTCTCCCCATTTGCTCTTCTGTGAGCATCAAATTTATGTTAATAGATATGCTGGTATGCTAATGCCTCATAATACCAAGTAGAATAGTCATGAACCATATCTTAGGAACTAGATGAACTTATTTAATATAATAAATGGAATAAACTAAAGGTATTTTAATAGAGTAAACTGGAATAAACTGAAGATAATCAAGATACTTTAAGTGAAATTTTATTTATGCAACTACACAGAGATCATTAAATAGTATCACTCAAAAAAAATTTTTTTTTTGCTTCCCGATTCCCTCCCCCTGGGACATCTTGCAGCACCAGCCCCGAGCACAAACCCTGGGCTGGCGATTGATTTCACATGTGATAATTAACATGTTTCAATGCCATTCTCCCATATCATCCCACTCTTGCCCTCTTCCACAGAGTCCACGAGACTGTTCTATACATCTGTGTTCCTTTTGCTGTCTCGCATTTAGGGTTCTCGTTACCATCTTTCTAAATTCCATATATATGCGTTAGTATACTGTATTGTTGTTTTTCCTTCTGGCTTACTTCACTCTGGATAATAGGCTCCAGTTCCGTCCACCTGAGTAGAACTGATTCAAATGAATTTTTTTTTTAATGCTGAGTAATATTCCATTGTGTATATGTACCACAGCTTTCTTATCCATTCGTCAGTTGATGGGCATCTAGGTTGTTTCCATGTCCTGGCTATTGTAAACAATGCGGCGATGAACATTGGGGTACACGTGTCTCTTTCAGTTCTGGTTTCCTCGGTGTGTATGCCCAGCAGTGGGATTGCTGGGTCATATGGCAGGTCTATTTGCAGTTTTTTAAGGAATCTCCACACTGTTTTCCATAGTGGCTGTACTAGTTTGCATTCCCACCAACAGTGTAAGAGGGTTCCCTTTTCTCCACATCTTCTCCAGCATTTATTGCTTGTAGATTTTTGGATGGCAGCCATTCTGACTGGTGTAAAGTGGTACCTCACTGTGGTTTTGATTTGCATTTCTCTGATAATGAGTGATGTTGAGCATCTTTTCATGTGTTTGTTGGCCATTTTTATGTCTTCTTTGGAGAAATGTCTGTTAAGTTCTTTGGCCCACTTTTTAATTGGGTTGTTTATTTTTCTAGAATGGAGCTGCAGGAGTTGCTTGTATATTTTTGAGATTAATTGTTTGTCCATTGCTTCACTGGCTATTATTTTCTCCCAAATAATTTCACAATTTGTATGGAAATACAAAAAACCTCGTAGAGCCAAAGCAATCTTGAGAAAGAAGAATGGAACTGGAGGAATCAACCTACCTGACTTTAGGCTATACTACAAATCCATAGTCATTAAGACAGTATGGTACTGGCACAAAGACAGAAATATAGATCAATGGAACAAAATAGAAAGCCTAGAGATAAATCCACGCATCTATGGACACCTTATCTTTGACAAAGGAGGCAACAATATACAATGGAGAAAAGACAATCTCTTTAACAAGTGGTGCTGGGAAAACTGGACAGCCACTTGTAAAAGAATGAAACTAGAACACTTTCTAACACCATACACAAAAATAAACTCAAAATGGATCAAAGATCTAATCATAAGACCAGAAACTATAAAACTCCTAGAGGATAACATAGGCAAAACACTCTCCGACATAAACCAAAGAAAGATCCTCTATGACCCACCTCCCAGAATATTGGAAATAAAAGCACGAATAAACAAATGGGGCCTAATTAAAATTAAAAGCTTCTGCACATCAAAAAAATTTTTCAGTACAGCATTGCTGATTTGGAATTCTCATGCATTTAATACTTTAGAAACTTATATTTCAGAAGTTTGTTTTTTAAAGATTACAGGAGCTCTGTATTGTTTTCCTGTCACTTCTACTCAGTGAGGGATTAGGAACATAAAACAGACTCATAAAGGAGACATACTGTACATGATTCTGATTCAACATTGTATACAATCCCACAGAGACCCAAGGGAAAAGCCAGCCTGGTATACTTTCTAGCAACACTGAGAAAGTTAGACGAGAAAACAAAGAAACTTCATCTAAGAAAAAGACAATTTGCCAATGCTGATCCTCAGAAATTGATCTTGAAAGTTAAAACATCATAGTGTATAACCCACCCAATATGTATTATCTGCATATAAAACTTCTCCAAGGAAATAACATATTTTGTAGAAATGATTTTTTTAAATAAATGCAGTATAATCTAAACACATGTCAAATTGGTCAAATTCTTTCCATCCCAGTGCTTCCACCATGGACCAGACCACCATCTCTTAACTAGTCTCCTGCGTGAATACAAATGTCACTGCTGTTCAGCTAACTTTCCGTTTAGAATCTCCACACTGCAGTCAAAGTCATCTATTTGAAAACATCCACTATATGTTAATCATTTAATTTTTAATGTTGTTTCAGAAAAAGATGATCTTTTTCACATTGTTCCTTTCTACCCTCCATTATCTTGAAAGCTGACATACACATTTTCTGAAGGAAGAGCAAATATCAGCATTTGTACAACAAAGTCCAGCCTTCTTTCCAAGGCTGAGTAGGCTTTAGGCGGTATAGCTCCTGCTGTGCTTCTTTTGCACTTCACCCCTGAAGGCATCCCATGATCCCTGCCAGATCATGCTGTAGTCACACTGGCCAATTTTCAATTTCTCAGAAGCACCAAATGCTTTCACTCATTAGGGTTCTTATTCTTATGTTTTCATTTGCCAGGAACACTATTCCCAGTCTCTTCGGATGTGGTTCACCCTATGGTTTAGAGGCTATCATCATCTTTGCTTTACAGATAATGAAACTGAAGCCAGAGAGGTTAAGTCACTTGCCCAAAGGCTAATTAGCAGCAAATAAGTTGCACAGTTAAGATCCAGGTGATCTAACTCCAGATCTTGGGTTCTTCATCACCTTAAGACCTCTATCATATCACCCTGCTGCTCTACTTCTCAGCTTAAATGCCAGGCTTTCCCTGATCCACACTCTAATCTAAGCCTAGCAACCATCCTTTTTATCTTTTATTTTTATGTAATTTATCACAATTTCTAATTATTTGTTATGGTGACATGTTCATTTTTTAAAAAATATTCACTAAATTAAAAGATTTCAGATAACAAGAGCAAAATGTACCCAATACATGGACTCTCCTTTTGACATAAGCACTGGTGACAGTTTTGCTTGAAGTAGCTGAGGCCCACTGGGAGGCCAGGTGGGTGCTGGATATGCCTGTTAACTCTCGAAATAACGCAAAGTCATTTATGATATAATAACTGCTGTTTTCTGATTTTCATTCTGGCACTGTCATAACAGCCAGACTACAAGGTCCTCTTTCATGCAAAAAGACTGACAACAGCAAAAACACACAACAGAATTCTTCAGAATATTGAAGATGACTCAGTTATCTACTGTCTTTAGCTTTACTCCTTTTCTTTCCCAAATTCGTCTGCTTCCTCCAATTTGCTTTCTTTTTTTGCTTATGCTTCTTGGCACTGTCCACCACCAGTTTCTGAAGCAGTGTTTCAGCAGAATTATTTTCAGGCTCAAAATATTTTGGAATGATGCTTAGGGAGGATCTGAATAGCACTCATTCTAAGTAAATTGACCTGGCACTGTTGAAAGGGTTCCTCGAGCAGATGACTCTCCAAAACCATCAATTAACAGAAGGCATAAAAGCATAAGCACAGAAACATAACAAGTCTGAGGTGTTATTAAAAGGATTGGAGTGGGAACATTTATCTGACTGGTCACAGCCAGGAAAAACATTCCTGAAGATTGGCCCATTTCTCCTCAGAATGTCTGAGATGAAATGGAGCATCCTGTGTTTTATACAAAGAAAATAATTCAGAAGGATGACAGTTTAGTGATACATGTCTTCATGGCCTAAATTCAAAGGCCTTAAAAAGAGGTTAAAATTCAAGTAAAATGAAGGGTAGATAATTTAAGATATCAAATTTATTTTCTCTTTAGTTAATCTTTTCTCTTCTTTCAGCAAGAAGATAACGTATAACTACAAGATAGAGCTTGGGTAGGGCAAAGGGGAGAAATGATGGAGGATAATTAAGTTTATCTATGACCTTTTCTTTATATGGGAAGAAATAACATGGAAGAGGGTAAAAAAATCAAAATGCATTGCTTTCAGTTTAGTGTCATACTTTACTGCATATTTGAAAATATTTGTAGTTATTAGAAATCCTGATGTCTGTGGTAAAAGAAATGGGTATCTCAGATTTTGTCCTAAATGAAGGTCCAAGTCAGACTGCTCTGTTGATTTTCTGGTGAATAGGAGAGTTACAAGGGTCCGTTCTTTAGCAAGTATAGTGATTGTCTAAGAACTGACTCTTAGGAGAAATATTGGCACATTTTTAAAATTCTTTCTTCTTTCTCAGCAGAATAGAATTCCCATAAGTAGGCCATTACCTTATTTTGACTTCTAACCTCTCATCTTTATACTTTTGTGAACATATTTGAGCATTACAAAAAGTGAGAGCAATATTTTCTCCACTAATTTCCATCTTTCATTTAATGTATACATTCTTTACAAAATTCTGATGACACTTTATTTGAAATGTTCAAACTACCAGAAAGTCCCTGGGAAGAGGGTTTGAGGTTGGCCCTGGATAAAAAGACAACCTTGAACTAATTTTAAAGTTTGCAATTAGCAGAGATCACAGTGTGGCAAGTAAAAGTTTTAATGATAGACTGGCCTAGGCCTTGAGGTAAATTATGCATAATTATTCATAACTGCTATTTTTGGCTTGCCTGATTTGTCCTAGACCTCTGGCTGAGGAAACAATTTGAAATAATTAGAGTACTAGTGCATTGACAATGATGAATGAATTGAATACTTCTTTTGCCAAACATGGGTCTTGATAGGAAGCAGATAACTTTGCCAACTGTGATTTTGTTATTGGATCTCTGAAAGTAGAAAGTTTGTGTTGTTTTTGTATGTGTGTGTGTATGATTTTTATAGGTTGTTTTTAAGTCATTCTCTAAAAACTCAGTCATCAAAGAGCCTATGATTAAAAACAAACCAAAAACAAAGTTTTAAAAAAATATTTCTATAAAATATCTAAAGTATTTATTATATCTAATTTTTGCATGCTAGTTGTTGAGAGTTGGAACAATGGTAAATATAGCTTATTGTTGAGAGCTGGAAATATGGTAAATATAAAGTCACATTAATCAATTCCTTTAAATTTTAATCTTATGGAAATTTTTTAGTGTTTAGTATATTATATCATAATGTTAGTTAAGAAAAAGATATACTGATAATGAGTTAAATACAGTGCTTTTTGAAATAGAAAAATTTTAAATAATTAATACATAAAAATACTATGTATGTTCTGCATATTCTTTTATGAAGTAAAAACAAAATGGTTATTTGCTGTATGCTAAATTCTTATCATTAAGTAAAGACAGCTTATCTTTATATATAATGATATTCAAATGTGTGTAATAACAATTTTCAGTAATTGTAATAGATAAATGTCTTGAAGTAGGAAATGCTAAGTAGTTCTGGTGCACCATCAGATGCACTAGAGAAAAATTAAAGCAAAGGCGTCTTCGAGACCTATCATTTTTATTCATTGTCCATAAATTGCATAAAGCTCCTTTCTTAATTAAGCAAATTCAGAAACACAACATATTCACATTTTTCAGTAGAATAAACACCGACAATTGTCTCTGTCAAGAGACAATTGCCTCTTCACTGGAGATTTGGACAAACAGCCAGACAATCTTTGTTTTAATGAAAAAGCGTCAGTCCATTTAGGTCATATGAATGCAAAATTAGACTTCATTTTTTAAAAACCAGAAAGTAATTTAAAAGTATAAAAAGACTGAATATCTAAACAAACTTTGAAATCTATACTAGTTGAATTTTATCACTTTACTAATTGCACATATTATATTCTCTATTTTAAAATAGTTTCTTAAGATACTCAAGTTTGCAGTAAAAGCAGTATAATTTTTACAGGTTGAAAATAGGCACTTTAATCTTGTACACAGTACTTGCACCTTAGTTTTGCTTCTTAAATGCTAAGTCTAATCCGGTTTTATTACTTTATTGCTTTTAACCATGGTGACATTATTTAAATGATCTTGACTTTTACATATAGGATAAACTACAATCTTAAATAATCTACATGAAAAATATATCTTGTTGTTCAGTCTCTAAGTCATATCTGACTCTTTGCAACCCTGTGGACACACCAGGCTCCTCTGGCTTCCCCTGTCTCCTGGAGTTTGCTCAAATTCATGTCCATTGAGCAAGTGATACTATCTAACAACAACACATTATGTCTACTTATTTGCTTATTGTTGTAAATAATAAAACCATTCTATGTAACTCTTATCCCAAATGAAGAAGAAAGATGCATATGTGTCACCATACAGTTTTTCCTGTGTATTATCAGATATCATGTGTTTCCGAATGTTGTGTCCCTGAACTTGGAAAAGCAACTTTTTTTTGCAGAGTCATCGAGCTTCCTTGGTGGCTCAAATGATAAAGAATCTGCCTGCAATGAGGGATATGGATTCAATCCCTGGGTCAGGAAGATCCTCTGGAGAAGGGAACGGCAGTCTACTCCAGCATTCTTGCCTAGAGAATTCCAAGGACAGAGGAGCCTAGCAGGCTACAGTCCATGGAGTTGGAAAGAGTTGCAATGACGGATCAACCAACAGTACAGGGCCTTAAAGAAAGAGTTTTTTATTAGTCCTTCTGCCATTTTGTTCTTTAGGTTACAACGCAAATGTAATACAACTTGTTTGACTGAGATGTAAATGGCCTCTTCACAGTCTTAGCTTTGGTTTTTGATCCACATTTTCTGATAGAAATTGTAGTATTGAGCCTGCTTTCACTGAAGAACTTTATTAGCATTTCCTATAAAGTTACCTACTGATGGATAGAAAAAGTCAAATGAGTGATTTTGGAAATCAGTAAACTTTAATGTTGAGGTTTATATGATCTGAAGAGACACTAGAGTATATATATATATCAGTATACTGATGCTGAAGCTAAAGCTCCAATACTTTGGCCACCTGATGCAAAGAACTGACTCACTGGAAAAGACCCTGATTCTGGGAAAGATTGAAGGCAAGAGGAGAAGGGGATGACAGATGGTTGGATGGCCTCATGGACTTGGTGGACATGAGTTTGAGCAAGCTCTGGGAGTTGGTGATGGACAGGGAAGCTTGGCATGCTGCAGTCCATGGGGTCACAAAGAGCTGGACACAGCTGAGCAACTGAACTGACTGAATGTTGAGACTAGCCTCAAAAAAAGGAAGATTTCATTACAGAAGTAGAAATACTGAAGTTTAGGCATGAAGATCCTTGACTTAGCTTATCTTATTTTCTTCAGAAGTATCCTATTATATTTGATTATAATAAGGAAACTTTAAGGACACCTCACTCCAGCTCTCCGTCCTGATGGAAATGAAGCAGCGGTACACTGCAGTGGAGGTGTCCCACAGTCCTTTGAATACAACTCACGGAGGTAAAATCTGGCCAAGGAGCTGATGGCATACCAACTACTGTTTTCTGCTGTTTCCTTCTCTGTCCCCCAGGATACCTCCCTCTGCTAAAGATAGACCAAGAGGATAGACAATGAGACTCTGAGGCCAAGTAGAAATAGTAAATGGATCCTAAATCTGAATTAAAATAAAAGACTTGAAAAATAATACACAAAGCCACAATGCTATTGTTATTTTTGTTAATGTTACCTAGAATTAAGTTCAGTAGTTCACTTGCCTAATGGGTCATTAAAAACAAAAGATGCTTACAGCATGAAAAGCAAATGTTTACTCTTCATAACCTTGTTTTCAAGAATTATATTCTGATATTTTTGCTCAGCTGTTTAGGGAAGCAAACCCTTGAACAGATTTGACTCTACAAAAAGGGGTCCTATTTAGTATTACTGCATGGGCACCTATTTGCATACTGGTACATATTGAGCTTGTCATTATATGAAGATTTTGATGCTCCAAATTTATGAGTTGTTTCAAAACCTGTATAAAGAGGAAGCATTTTACCCTCTAAATTAAAGTGAAATATTATATCATTTACCTATTCCTGTTAAATTCCTTGTGACAGGATTTTAAAAAGCACATCATATTTACCAAACCCCTTCTCTCATTGGAAGTCAGGCAGATTCAATTTCATGGCAGCAGCCCAAAATTGAATTCTCTGAGAACAGTAATTTTTCAAATTGATTGACTATCACTAATCAGCACTAACGAAAGAGTTGCTGTGTCTTTTTTTTAAGGCAGAAGCAATGAATTTTGACATACAATGTGGCAGGTGATGAATATGATAGTTTTTGCCTTACGATAACATAAAATGATTTTTAATTCTGAGACATGTATCGAATGAATCTGGTGGGATTTAAAACTCCATCTCACATTTGTTTTATTCTAAGAAAATGGCAAGTGATAACACAAAGGGCAAGAAAATGTGTTTTATAATCTATTTCCTTCACTCATTTCTTAATTGCTTCATGATACAACCGCAGGAAGGGCCTGTTTCTAAAATGGCATAATTTTTTCTTGAGATATGATTTTTCAGTCTCCTCAAACATGTTTGTTAATCGGGCAGATGGTAAAGGCTCTACCTTGAGTACTGTAGACAAATTCTCCCAAAAGAGAGAGATGAGGGAAGGGTAACACATAACCTCAAAACCAAAGGTCCAAGGCTGCACTTAAAAATAGTTTGCCACCTCCTGATCACAGCAGTCAGGTCTAAACACAAGTCTTACGGGGATGTGCGTGTGTTGATGATGTCTCCCTCGGGGCACTGTGTGAGCCTGAGTGTAATCTTTCCGCAGACAGAAGCCCTCTGTTTGGGTGGAAAGCATTATAAGTAGTTTTCTGTGAGATGGATTGCAATCTTTCCCATTTGCTTTTTGTTTTTCCCTCTTCCCTAACCAACTGCCCCTTCGTTTCTCCTCCCCCATCATCCCCTTTACATTCTGAAGGCATCAATTCATGTATTCAAATGTCCTTGGAAACTGAAAGTAATCTAGAAGGTTATTAGCATATTGTGATACATGTTAATGGCCTGACACCAAGGATGGGCTTTTTTCTTTTATGTGTGTTGTGAACATCGCCAGTTTAAATGGGGAAAATCTTCCCCATTCAGAGTGTCACCGTGGCCCTTCATTCACTTGTCAGGAGCCCATTGTGTGTCCAAACCTTGTCAGGGGCTTCTAGAGGGTTAGTGGCAGCAGCTTGCCATTGAGATCTGGGAAGAGGGCTGCTGGGGATGGGGGACAGACTGGCCCAGGCAGCCAGGTGGTGGCCAACTGGTCAGTAACTGACAGACAATTTAACCTAACTAGGCTGTACAGTCAGGCCTGTGTTACAAAAGGCCCACATGTGTCCTTAGCAAGCTTCATTAACTCTTTTGGCTAGGACTATACTCCTCTGACATATTAATTAGTTGCAATGCTTTCTCTTATTCCAACTTAACCTTTCCATTGGACACTCAAGTGGATCCCTGGGAAGCTATTAGAATAATATGTATGCAGAATTACTGGGAAAAAAATAACTGTAAGAGCAAGAAAATATTTGCTACCACTAGACTGATTTTATACAGGAAAAAAGTGCAAAAGGAAAATGTGTGCTCTTTAGTATTTTACTCAGAAACGTGATCTATTCCATATTGTTAATAAAAATAGGACATCAATTACTATATAATTATGTGCTGATAGGTATAAAATAAAATCGTCATACTTTTTTCTGTCTTTGTAGTGAAAAGAAAAGAAAATATTATAAAACAATATTTTGAGGAATTTTAGACTGTCTTAGTGACTAGAGTAATCTTATAAATAGATTCAAGGTTTTCAGTAATTTTTACAAGTTACAAAAGTCTTAGTAAAGGAAAGTTATAGAAACTGTTTTTTAAATTATAAAAAGTTTAGAGCATTCAGAATCTGTAAAAATGGTTCATATACATATACGTAGATATAGATATATGTATAAATATATTTGTTGACAAAAAAGTGATGGGCTTTTTTTGTGTGTGTGTTTAGCCTTGGCTATTTTATATTGCATAAACAAGTACCATATGATGTGAACTATAATATAGATGCATCAGGTATTGAATTTAATGATAGATGAGCCTAATTAGTATTTTTTCTCTTTTTTTGCTTATAGAACATTTCTTGGCAGAGATAGTCTATAGATATAAATTAATTTAGAAAAGCCCATGGGCCAAAGATGCATTTTATATCTCTGCTCCTGGTAAGCAATAAATCTTCAGTGATATAATACTTTTAACTTCTCATAGCAAATGAGTCACTTGTCAAGTCCATTGAGAGAGTAAATTCAGCCTTGTTTCATCATTTTATACCTTGTGATTTTTTTACAACTTAAGCAAAATTTCTTACTGTAGTTAATATTCTGCAGAAAATAAAAACCTACAAAGGAACAAGTACAATGTGTTATTTGTGTACTTATTGTTAAATATATGAGTTTTCATATATTGCTAAGCATTGTTAAACGTATGAGTTTCCTGCTGAGCTCCTCTATCCAAGAAATTCTCCAGGCCAGAATACTGGAGTAGGTAGCCATTCCCTTCTCCAGGAGATCTTCCCAATCCAAGGATTGAACCCAGGTCTCCTGCATTGCAAGCAGATATTTTACCCCCTGAGCCACCAGGGAAGTAAATTTTCATAAGCTGTGTGAAAAGTGGAAGTGTGTTAGTCACTCAGTCATGTCCGACTCTTTGTGACCCCATGGACTGTAGCCCTCCAGGCTCCTCTGTCCGTGGAATTCTCCATCAAAAATACTAGAATGGGTTGCCATTTCCTTCTCCAGGGCATCTTCCCAAGCCAGGGATTGAAACCACATCTCTTATACCTCCTGCATTGGCAGGCGGGTTCTTTCCCATCTGAGCCACTAGGAATGCCCATTAGCTGTGTAAAAATAGTAATTCTAAAAGTAAATTTAGCCATCCTTTTAAGTGGCATTGCTAGGGAGGGAGAAGCTGTGTTCAAAACCTGGTTGTGAGAACTGCCCCTGTTACTTTTCAGTCAGCATAGTTATGTTACTCGCTGCAGCAGTTAGTTGCTATGACTATTATTCAGGCGGATTCTAAAATAATCATAGTCTAGGCTACTCTTGAGGTCTAAACCTAGATTGGTTCGTTTTAAACTGTAAGACAATTAAGTGTTGTTACAATTTAAGGAAAAACAATGTTTCCTCTCAAATATTGACTGATATTTCTTAAACAGTGTTCAGTAAACACACTGAGTGATTTCAGAAAATGGTGGTTGGTACTGGCAGTCTGGGGGCGTCTGGTTCTCAGGTGACATCACATGTATGTTTTGAGGTATATGTTTTGGAGGAAAAGTTTGATACAGCAGGTAGAAGCAAGAAAACATTCTCCAGTTATCACAGAGAACAAACTCAAGAAGAATATTGGTAGGGAAAAATGAGTAACAGAGATGAATTATTATAATAGTTTACATTTCGATTTATGTTTATATTTGATAAGGGGTCAAAAGTTATGTATAGACTCTGTGAAAACTTCAAATGAAATAGTAAGGAAGCTGGGGCTTTCGTGGAAGTAGTAGTCATCTTCTCTTTAGCCTTAGATGTCCTCATAAACTGAAATAGCTATACAATGAAGATGATAATATCTGTCTGTAGAGGTATATGAGTCTTCTTCATAACTAGCAAGAATTCTGAATAGAATTGACTGAGGCAAAGATGTGGGTGTGGCTATTATGAGTAGCTCATTCTTGTTTTTATTAGGGGAATAAGATTATTTGACGCTAAATACAATGAATTATTATCAATGTGTAGATCGGATCTATTTGTATCTGTGTTCAGTTCCTCAGTTTTGTCTGACTCTTTGCGACCCCATGGACTATAAGCCCTCCAGGCTCTTCTGTCCATGGGATGTTTCAGGCAAGAATAGTGGAGTGGGTTGCCATTTCCTCCTCCAGGGGATCTACCCAATACAGGCTTTTAATCCATTTCCAAGAAATATGTTCATATATAATTTGTTCATCACTTCAGGAAATAAAATTATGAAAAAATTGGTGAGAGTATCTTTGCACAATGTTCTCACAAGTCTGTGATTTTTGTAAGAATGCCTATCTTGAATGTAAATTAGAATTTATCGATTTCCTTGATTTTCAAGTTACAAGCTGGCACAAATAGCCTTGGAAATATTTATTATGATGAAGCCCTTTTTTTTCTTAAACATCATCAGAAGAAACTATAAAACAAATATCAGAGTATGATATCAATAGAGGTGATAATAATTTATAAAAGCAGACAATTTGGAGAGAAGTTACACTAGACAATTCAATCAAACGCTAATAATTATAAGATTTTCTGGCCCTGCATGTTTCAAAAATCAAATCAAACTTTGTATATCTCACAACAATAGCATTTGCAAAGAAAAAAATAAACGACAGCAGTTTGTGATACTGGTTTTGTTGTCTCAGTTTAATTAGAGGCATGTAATAATAACATTCTCTAGTGCTGCCTAATGCTTTTTCAGTTAAACCAACCTTTGAAAATCTGATGACAATAGGTTTTGTGACAGGAAAAATAGTGATAGTATTTTTAAAATTTGACCCTGAGCCTTTCACCTGAAGAAATAAACATGAGTTGGTTGTATTTGGCAGTAGAATGTTGTCTTTGAAAATATGCCCTTTTTATTTGATGTGATCCAAAATAACGCTTAAACAAATTGGGTCACAAGTGCCAGCACTTGATAATTTAAAGTGTTGTAAAAATGATTGGTGTTTACAAGTACAATTTGCTCCAGGAAATTTGGCTCTCCTTTAAGTTGGAAATGTGTCAATATTTTATGATGTATTTTGTACTAGTCATACTCAGGTTGCAAGATCTGTTCCAAGTACAAGCTCTAGACAGTTTGAAACTATTCATTTAAAGTTGTGATTTAAAAAAAAAATAAATAAAGTTGTGATTTACAGGTGCAGAATAGTTACTGGCTATTTATTAAAGCACAATATTTTAAAATCCTAAAACAAATGGGCAAATATGTATACATACATAATACACACACACACACACACGCACACACACACACACACACACACACACACACACACACACACACATATATATATATATATATAAAGAGAGAGAGAGAGAGGCACTTATTTTGAACCATGTTGAAATATTAATTATTTTAAGATATTTTAGTAAAATAGTAAAGTTTTGTTTTCTTCTAAAGGGCTTTTAAAATCACTGTTCCTAAATATTAGTTTGCAAAATTATTCCATTTTAATATTTTATTCCTACAAATTTGTTCAAATATTTTCCTTAAAGGAAAGGCTGCTTTCTAAACATTTCCTATAGTTTCTGAACCATGAACATGATTTTATTCTGGTTCTCTCTTACAGTGACATTAAAAAAGAAGACAGAGTAGGAACAAAGGGGAGAGGAAAGAGGGAGAGAAGAAAGGAGGAAGAGGAGTCTGAGGAGGGCATGATTTTTCATTCTCCAGGACTTAATTTCTCCTTCTAACTAGATTTAATCCTGTTTTAACTTGTTTTTGTCTTGATCAGTACCACCTCCAATTTATGCTGACATGAGGGCAATTTTTTTCTTATTTTACATGCAAGTTTCATATTAACTTTGAGAGATATTTTAAATATTCTAACACAGAAACTAACTCTTTTAGTATTGTTGCATTTCTGTGCCTGTGATGCAAATCTCAATACAATCCAGTTTGGGATCAGTAACATTGCACAGTAGAAAGATTATGAGTTTCCAAGTTAATGAACTTGACCTTATTTATATATATAAATGCATAATAAAATATTTTCACTGTCAGAATTTATTGTGTAAGTTATCTGGAATTTGTTTGGAATGTACTGTAGGAAAATTAATTGGGGGGAATACAAATCCAAAAATGACTTTCAGAATGTGTAATTTTGGATTTGTGTGATAATTAAAATAGAGACATACAAATTTTGTTTTTAATTGTTTAGACACTCATCCAAGCAACAAATAGACACAAAATGTAGATGCAGGTATCTACACACATACACACACAAGAGTTTTCAAGACGATGAATAATTTATTTGCAAAATCGAAACACTTGCCTACATGTAGCATAGCATAAAGAGTTCCTGTGTATGCGTGTGTATGCATTCGTGTGCCTTAGGTCTACTATTTCTCATGATCATTTGGAATTTTCCTAAATATAATGAGGGTATTTTTCTTCTTATATCTGATTCCGTATCTTCTAACAGACATTTTTACCTCTAAACATGTGCAGAATACTAGCCAGCTAGCTGCCAGCAATTCTCTGCAGCAGGTCTGTAGCAGACACTTGTCTGGGTGTTGTGCATGCCTTGGTATGCCCTGACAACTGAGTGCTGAAATCTCGGGGGGGCTTTCAGGACCGACTGCAAGTCTGATGCCTTGGACTGCCTGTCCGCATTTGGAACTCCAACAATAAAAAATGATTTATCTCTCATGCATCTGCCTTCTCTCTTCTGACTTGATGCTCTCTCCCATTGGTAAGATTTCAGTCAGCAACTTCAAAGACTGACACAGGCCGACAGACCACTGCAGGTGGGTAGGGTTACCTTTCTCCCCTTCTACTTTGGATTTCATTTTTCTCATCATTTTTGGAAATTGTCAATTAGGTCTAAGACTTACTATGTTACAAAAAGGCTTTGAAAAGCCACTCAAAGTGCCAGAAAATGTCGGGAAAAAAGCAAATATTCAAGTGATAACTCAAATGAGTAATTGCAAATTAAATACACTCTTACCACAGCACCCTGTACATCTCCCTGTGGGCAATTTAAAGTGTGTGTTGTTCACAACAGTTCACATATTCTATAATTGAATTCTGTTTTCCACTGCTTACTTTGTTTTCTGTTTTTCCACTTCTCTTTCGCTTATTAATTTTATATTTATCCTATTTACATATTGTGCTATTCAAGGAAATGTTACTAATTGATTAATTTGCTCTACTCAGAATTTTCCAAATAAACTTGAGGCATAAAGCAAAAAAAAAAAAAAATACAATGTTTAAAGATAATGAAAACAATACTCCCCCAAAGGAGCAAAATTTTGAAGGAAAAGCCCAGAAGTAGAACCAGATTAATATCTAAATATTTAATCAAGTATATTTTATTTCTGTTTTGAATTTTACCACAATGTCAAAAACAATATTTTACCAATATTGAAACTTCATCTTATATAGGGATGATCTTGAAATATTGAGAACAATCATTTTATTAAACCACCTCAAGGTGTAGTTGCTTTAGCATTATGATTGATAAATTGCTTTTAATAAGATGTGAACAATAATTTGAGGGCTTATAATCAAAAGGCATGTGTAGCCTTTTTAAATTTCAATTCATTTTAAGTTAAATATGTTTTATTTCTATCTGGATGTTCCATGTTTTCATTTGTAGAAAGATAGGACTAATATATATGAAAGAATGCTATTAAATGACTCATAATTTTCACATATACTATCGTTGATTTAGGAATTAGAAATTAAAACTTGTCTGTGGAGTCACATGTCTTTGCAAAGGCACACCAATTTTTTTGAAAGGAATACTTATTCTGAACTTTTAGGCCTTGGAAAATAATGGCTCCTGTGAATCCTAAAATAATGGCTCCTGAATTTATTACTTTAGATGTTACATTATCTATGAAGTTCATGGATTAGGTCTTGCTTTAGTTATTTGACATATATTGAAAAATGTATTTTAAGGATTTTTGTGTTGTAAGTATTATTATTTTTAATAGTATAATTTAATATGTGACATAATAATTTTAAGACTATTATATCTTAAAGGATCCACATTTTTAAAAGCATTTGAATATCTTAACTTCTGTTTGCTGAGATGAATAATAATTTCATACTTAGGGATCAGAAGAATAAAGGATATATTTTATATCAATTGCTGCTTATCAGTATCATCTGAAATGAGTCTAAAGCTTCTTCTTTATGTCTAAGGTGATAATTTTGTTGCTTTCAGTTATGGTACATCATACTATAATAAGATAGTCAATAAATATTTGTGGTATAGAAACTATAGATATAATGTGTCATTAACATATGATGCTGTTCAAAAATCTAGGGCTACAAAATATATTGCTTATATTTTATTATAAAATTAATTTGTGTTCAATAACCTACCATTTTAGAAATCTTATTTTGATTTCTTCCAGTGTTATTTCATATGCATTTTCATGTTTTATCAAAGATCCAAGCAAAAATTGTGAAATGATATTGTAAAGAGAAGTGACTTGAGATTCTGATTAATATGTCTCTAGTATTTTTCCTAGTGTAATACTAATCTCTCATCTCCATACGTCTGATCCTTCTCTCAATTATCACATCGGAGTGAGGTGCAGACAAGGTGATCAAAGTAGGGATTTTAAATAGTTCTAATTAAAGAAAAAGGAGGAGAGCTTTAAGAATGAGTTACTGTCTGACTTTATTTCTGAAATAATAGACCACATACTCCATTATCTAAGAAGAAAGAATTCATATGATCCATACTGAGACTCTTTATGATCTTCATTCCAGGCTGGTCCAAGGGGAATGTAAAAGTAAAATATCTGAATCTTCTCTCATCTTTTTTTTTGTTGTTGTTATTTGGATTGAGGTCACTGATGGGGTAGAGCAGGGAACTGTGTGGTTAACTGTAGTGAAGACAGCCTTTGAGCCAATGCTAAGTGTTATGTTCAAATGCTGCCAGTATTTTTAAATTCTAACTCCAAAAGAAAAAAAAAACTTCAAAAAACGTGGACAATGAAATCCTTGTGTAGCTCCCTTTTTTTTTTTTTCTTTTTCCTATTAACACATAGAGTCACAAACCCGTGTTACCAAGTCAAACACACTCACACTTGTAGATACATGTTCCCAGCAGGGTTTCATTTGTGCTTAGTGTTGCGGTTTGGTGAAAAATCCTCTCATGTGTGTAGTTGTTTTCATTTTTGAGCTTGTCACAGCATGAAATCAGTGTCTCACTGAGACAGTTTTTTTTTTTTAATACCCTGAGACTTAGAGGCTAAGTGATTTGAATGTCTGAATAAAGGGAAATACAGCTAAAGTGTGGTTTATTTCTATCAATTCCTATTATCAAAATTAGAAGAGTTACAGTAAAACAATGTGATGTGTAGTTCAGGATGTTTGGGAAACCCTGGTTTTTGTGTTTCCCTTTTTTTCTAGATCAGAGTGAATAATTTCTTCCTTAAAACAATCTAAAAATGCATGGTAAACCAATTATAAGATATCAATACTGCTATACATTGAAAAAATAGTCTCAAAATTATAGCGCTCCTGCTTCCTCTATAGATCTAAAACATCTTAGCTAGGCCAGGTGGAATGTGAAAATGTTTAGGCATTGTCATGTATACAATTCCAATCTTGATATTTTCTTTCTTCTGTAAGTTTTCCATTCTACCAGAAACTGAGTCAGGATTTAATTTCTCTTGATTTTCGAAGCTGTATGCTCAGTTCCCGGAAGAGAAAGATGGGACTATACCTTTAAATTTATAATGTGTATATTAATATTTGCTGACTGGTTGAAACAGGAGCTTTGGTTAGAAAGCCAGAGCTCTATGTTGCTTTGGGTCAAATGTTGTTTTGACATTATGCTTACTTTATAGTAATCAGCATATTAAACTGAGGAGAGTTTGCTCATATATGCAAAATGCAGAGTATGAAAAGCATCAGTTTAGTAGCATTATAGGGCCAATCAAGGTTAACGTTTGCTTGCTTTGTGGAGCAGCTGATAAAACAATTGGACTCTTTCCAAGATTCCTTGACTCTAGCTTTGTCATTTGTTTTTCTCTGTCATGACTTTTTAAGGGTGGGGGGGAAAGGTTTATTTCCATGAAACTCTGAGGTGGTAAACTTGTACTTTACATGAAAGAAAAACACTTTCCTTTTGCAAGTGAAATTCATATGGAAATACTTCAACAAGTTCAATTTGTGTAATTTATTAAGACTTATTTATATAGGAGGAGCTAAAATAATTTCTATAGTTTTTTTTTTTTTATAAGGGAGAAAAGAGAGATTTTTGTCACAGTCTTATGACCAAGATGTGGACAAATCAAGTGAATGGTTAACCACTTTAAACAGAATATTTTCCATACTCTGTGTGTGCGTTTGTGTGTGCTCAGTCGCTCAGTTAATGTCTGACTCTTTGTGACCTCCAGGCTCCTCTGTCCATGGAATTTTCCAGGCAAGAATACTGGAGAAGGTTGCCATTTCCTATTCCAGGGGATCTTCCTGACATAGGGATTGAACTCACGTCTGTTTCTTCTGTCTCCTGTGTTGTCAGGCAGATTCTTTACCACTGCACCACCTCAGATGCCCCATCTGTACTCTCTTGCTTTCATAGTTTTGAAAATACTTCTTTGTATTAAACACACACTCTCTTATATTATAATCATGCAATTTGTGCTCGAAAGACTTGAAACAATATCCTAGTTTTGTTTTCTGAACTGTTCCCTTAATCTGTCTCTGTTTATACTGCAGTTTATTCTTTTTTTACTTTTAATGAATTCAAATGTATTTGGTGTCTACCTTGTCCTCAAAATTGAAGGAAGTATTTTGAAGAACACAGATAAGTTCCTGAGGAGTTTACATCTAGCTTATTAAATATAACAAAGATATATTAAATAAATAAATAATGTTATGCTGTCAAGATCTTTTGATTTTTACTGAAGAATTTTTTTTTCTTAAAGCGAAAGGTAGCAATTATAGACTATGACATATAGCTCAGTTTTATACACTGATTCAAATTTTTGAGGCGACAGACAAATGGATCTACTTGATAGGTTATCAATACTCATCTCAGAAGAGGATACAATCAGATAAACTAGAAAGAAACAATTAAAATGGGGGGGAGGGAGGAGGGAGGGGGGTTCCAGAGGGGAAGCATATGTAAACCCATGGTGATATCATGACAATGTATGGCAAAAACAATAAAAAAAAAAGAAAAAGAAAAAAAAAAATAAAATAAAATACAAGGTGATAGAGATAGTGGAGAGGGACCTTGAAACACAATACTGTGTGTTGCTCAGTGCTACTGATGTAATTTAAGAAATACAGGACATAAAGAAAATCCCATGTTCAAAAATTATGAACAATTTTAAGTTGATGGCAGCAGGGCATTACACTGAATGCAGACCCCTTTAAGCACAAAGGTCGATGCAGCTACACTGGTCCTGTGTCCCAAAAGCCCGCACTGAAAGCACGGAAGAGTGACAGGCTCCAAAGACCTGGTTTTCAATTCTTCGAATTATTATTCCTTGGCAAAATGCTAGTACCTTCTTTAAGAGTTGCTGGGAAGATTGGTCAAATACTGCATTTACACTGTTTAAGCAGATATGAGCATTTAGAGAACATTTGAAAAATGATAATTTTTGTTTCTGTTCTTATGTTAGCTTTATTGCACTATAATTTTTCTCTTATTTACTGACCATAGGATCCGAAATTTCTCTTCTACTCCTTTTCCTCCAATTTTCTTTTCCATTATTTAAATCAGCTTCCCCCAACCCCTCCCTGCTTAAACTGAAAAACAAATACTGGTTTCTTGCCAGCCTTTATTTCCCATAGCAAGGGCATACACCATGCTGGCACTTGACTGTCCCAATCACATCTCCATCCTGAGAACATTTTTTCATCAAATTCTCTTGACATCTGTGAAAGATCAGTTCAGGAAGGTATAATTGCTAGTGATGCAGTCCGTGCAGAACAGAAAATATGGCTGTTCATAGTGGAAATTAGCCCAATCACTGAAGTTTGACTATATCAGGGTGTCCTTTAAAATTAAGAGGTATGGGTACATTGATAGTTTAGTATAGGAAATTTTATAGTGTGAATAGATGATGAATTGACTCTTCATATAGTCTGCATAGAATTTTACTTCAGTAGTTTCAAAAGATACAGTATACATTATGTTAGGAAGAGCAAAATGTTGAAGTCTGTTGAATAACAAAAATCAGTGTATATACAGTACAAAATTTGAATAGGAAAAGTATGGCTTACTTTTCAAAAAATTGCTTATCTATTAAATTTACATGTGTACATGTGTGTAATTATTTTGCTTCACCTGGAAATAGTATATATGTGAAAACTGAGATAATCAATACAAAATTAGCCTGTCTTTCTACTAATGTAACGATATAAGGGAGATGAGATGTTCCCTACTCACTTCCTAGGGAAACTTAGAAAGATCAAAACCATCTCTGTATAATGTAAAGATCCACACATTACTGTTTTCCGGAATCACATGGTGTATATTACTTTGTTTAAAGTGTTTTGAATAAAATTTATCTATGATAAATAGCTTCATTTGGATTAAAATACACAAAACCTGCACTAAAGCTTGTTAGAATGTAAGACATTTCTGAACCTGAAAGGAAAACTGATTACAAATGTGATTTTATTTTTAGGATTCAGAAAGATAGATCTTGAAGTCAGAGTCCCAGTATAATTTAAAGCCATCTGAACTGTTTGGTGATGTACCCTGATAATTAAGTCAATATTATATTAATAAACATAAATTGAATATCTCATATACTCCCCTGTCGCACATGTTCTAAGCCCTTGAGACGGTTCATCTCATTTCGGATAGTCCTTGCTATGGTCTGAATGTTCATGTTTCCTGGAAAAGTTCTGTGTTAAATCTGAATCCCCTATGTGATGTGATTTGGAGGTGGGCCTTTGGAAAGTAGTCAAGTCATGAGGATGGAGGCTTCTAGACTGGAATCCATGCCCTTTTAAGTAGAGACGTGAGAGGGATGACCTGTCTCTGCAGTCTGCACTGTGAGAATATAAAACCAGAAGGCTGTTTGTGAATCAGGAAGTGGGCCCTCAGTAGACTCTGTATCAGCTTGTGCCTCGATCACCGATATCAGAGTATCTAGAACTGTGAGAAATGAATATTGTTGTTGAAGGCACCAAATCTGTGGCAATTTCTTGTACAACTCAAGTTAAGATAATGTTGGATCATGCTTTGGGTGGGATCTGCAAGATTTGGTCTTTCCTCAGTATGGCAACTAGGTCTTCTATTGCTGCCCCATCCCATCTAATACCCAAAGATATGTTAACATTATTCTGATAACAGTTCAGTTCAGTTCAGTCACTCAATCATGTCCGATTCTTTGCGACCTCATGAACTGCAGCACGCCAGGCCTCCCTGTCCATCACCAACTCCCGTAGTCTACCCAAACCCATGTCCATAGAGTCAATGATGCCATCCAGCCATCTCATCCTCTGTCGTCCCCTTCTCCAACTGCCCCCAATCCTTCCCAGAATTAAGGTCTTTTCAAATGAGTCAACTTTTCACATCAAGTGGCCAAAGTATTGGAGTTTCAGCTTCAACATCAGTCCTTCCAATGAACACCCAGGACCGATCTCCTTTAGGATGGACTGGTTGGATCGCCTTGCAGTCCAAGGGACTCTGAAGAATCTTCTCCAACACCCCAGTTCAAAAGTATCAATTCTTCGGCACTCAGCCTTTTTCACTGTCCAACTCTCATGTCCATACATGACTACTGGAAAAACCACAGCCTTGACTAGACAGATCTTTGTTGGCAAAGAAATGTCTCTGCTTTTCAATATGCTATCTAGGTTGATCATAACTTTCCTTCCAAGGAATAAACATCTTTTGATTTCATGGCTGCAGTCACCATCTACAGTGATTTTGGAGCCCCCAAAAATAAAGTCTGACACTGTTTCCACTGTTTCCCCATCTATTTCCCATGAAGTGATGGGACTGGATGCCATGATCTTAGTTTTCTTAATGTTGAGCCTTAAGCCAACTTTTTCACTCTCTTCTTTCACTTTCATCAAGAGGCTTTTTAGTTCCTCTTCACATTCTGCCATAAGGGTGCTGTCATCTGCATATCTGAGGTTATTCTGATAACAATGTGTATTAAACCTACAGAGTTGTAGTATTTTACTATGTTCACCTTCCCTTCTGTAACAATTAAGTCCTTAATTATTGTCTAAATTTCTGAAATATACCATGTGTGCACACACACACACACACACACACACACACACACACACATTCCACACACTAATTTTTCTCTTTGGTGATGTAATCCACTTTACCAAAAAAAAAAAAATTAAAGGAAAAAACATACATTCTAGTCCTCTTCTATTATGATGATTTCTTTTCAAAGAATTTATTTTCTTTTTACTTTATGAGAAGAAATCTTGAATTTTCAACTCTAAACATTTTTTAGTGCTCAGGATGTATTTGTCATTTTTTAGGAACTGGAAAATAGCTACAGATTTTTGTTCCAGTATCTTATCTGAAATTCCTTTGAAAAACTCTAGGCTTGTATGTAATCATGACTGCAAATGTCTATGAGATTCTGTGTATGAGATAAAAGTATTGAAATTTAAATGATTAATTAAATATCCTATGAATATAAAAATATTTTGTCTGTAATTTTTATAGACATTCTGACTCTTTCTTGCTGTTCTTTAAAGATTTGATCTTTTGCTTTTAAAATGTTCACTTCAGGGCAGCATTTGAAATTTTAAGGATGTTGCTGTGCTGTGCTTAGTCGCTCATTCATGTCTGACACTTTGTGACCCCCTGGACTGTAGCCCGCCAAGCTCCTCTGTATATGGGGATTCTCCAGGCAAGAATTCTGGAGTGAGTTGCCATGCTGTCGTCCAGGGGTTCTTCCCAACCCAGGAATTGAACCCAGGTTTCCCACAATATAGGCAGATTCTTTACCATCTGAGCAACCAGGGAAAATTTTCATCAGATGTTTCAAGGACCAAGTAGTTATAGGGATCTCTGGCAAAAGATGATAGTCTTTCTTGCTCAACTTAATCTCAGATGGCTGGAAATTGACAGAACCACTTTCCCTAAAGGAGAATGTTATTTTCCTTTGCATTCAGGAAACAAATATGAGAATAAGCATGCAAAAGTAATTGAGTGGCTGGGTGATTTGTTTGAGTGACTTCATCAAAATGGAGCCCTCTTACACAGCAGTGGTATCTTAGAACACTCCAAGCCATAGGGATTTTGTGGCATCAAAACCATTGTGCTCAATTTGTACTTAACAGATCTCCATTCATTGGGTTGATGGTTTACATTGGCATTAATCTAATTACATTTCGGTTGTTTTGAATTTAGGTTAGATATGCCATAAGTGATCCTACTTTCAATAATCATATGCAGAAATTACAATGTAGCAGTCAGTAGACTACTAAAACAGGCAAGCAGTGGAACAGGCAACTCTTACATTTTTCAGGAGTATAATTCAAAATATAAACATATACTAAAAAGCTCTTTAAAAAGTCTTTTTAAAGCTCTTTAAAAATATTTTTCATGACACTCAAATTTTTTCATGCCAGAATTCCTGATATCCATTTTGATTGCTGTACCAAAATGAAACACTCCATTTGAAAATGTTTTTTTTTTTTCTCTCCTTCTTTTCTAACAAAAGATGTTTTGTAGCAAGATAATGATGGGGAATCAGGTGGGGAGATATGAACCTTAGGATATTAGTATTTCCAAGAGTGGAACTACTGCTTCTAGTATTAAATCATCCAAGTGCTCCCCAATTTTGTATTCATTACCAGTAGGGCAAAGGTATCTCCAATTTGTTAAGCATGTTCTAGACTTCTATGTGTGTAAAAATAGAAGAGCCAGTTTTATTATTTGCTTTATTCCTATTTCTAGATTATTCTTCTGATATGAGCTCTGTCTTTATCTGCACGTATTTGTTTTGAAGACAGTATATGACGTTGTATGTGCACCTATTAATAGGAGATGGCTGAGAACTTAAACCTAGGAATACTAAGCTATCCTTTGATACGTAATTCAAAGTAAAAACAGGATCAGTAATATAATTACAAGATAGGTTAGCAAAGTTGTAGCCTTTATCCTGAAAATACATATTTTTAATAGATCAAACATTTTTTTTAGATTTTGTGAGTTAGGGAAAAGCACAAACTAAAAGTTTGGTGAACTTGCAGTTTTCTACATGACTGTTGGCCTGTCTAATGGCTAGTCCAGCACCAGTAGATGAAATATGCATTTTACTCACTATGTATGAAGAAGGGGACTTTTGTTTGATGGGAAAATAAAGACTTCAGGGTCATTACTTAATTAACTTGGTAATTAATTAATAAATTACCAAATGTCACACAGATATTGCTAGAGATAGACTTAAAATTCAGGTCTCTCAATTGTTCAGTTTCTTATCACAGTCACTTCCTGCCTCCCCAGTGTTTCACTGTTGGCTAAAAGGATAATATTTTTTACATTGTTTCTAGGGCTAAAACTTGGGTGAAATTTAGAGTAGATGGGATTTGAAGAATGTGTTTCTCCAGTTAAAGTCTCTCATTTTTCACCTCACGTGAATCCTCACACTTTTCACACAGTCCTGCCCTTCTGCTCCCTATGTTATCAGAGCACTCTTGGTTCAGATCATCATACTATCACGCAAGTGACAGTTTGGGTTTTATATACTATCACACTCAGGGATGCAGCCATTTACAGGGACAGGCAGTCTTATTTAGATGAAATAATGACTTGAGTGGAATTTCTGTTGTCTTAAGGAGTAGTTTTTTGAAAGGAAGATCACTTTCTTGTCAATTAGTCAAATTTAAAGCATATATATACATACATATATATAACTTCCCCGGTGGCTCAGGCGGTAAATGGCAATGAGGGAGACCTAGGTTCGATCCCTGGGTCGGGAAGATCCCCCTAGAGAAGGAAATGGCAACCCACTCCAGTACTCTTGCCTGGAAAATCCCATGGATGGTCAGAGGAGCCTGGCGTACTGCAGTCCATGGGGTCTCAAAGAGTCAGACATGACTGAGCGACTTCATTTCACTTCTAAAGCATATAAAAACCTGCTTATTTTGTTTGTAAGAAAGTCCTTTTTCTTTCTCCCTTCTTCTCTCCCTCCCTCCCTCCCTCCCTTCCTGCCTGCCTTCCTTCCTTCTTAGGGACATGTTTCTGAAAATGAAAACCTGAATCACAACATTGCATTTTTGATTAGCACTGTTAGTAACTCCATCTTATTTTCATACAAACCTATCTTGGTAGGATTTCAACTCTGTTATCATGAGATACTAATCTATCTTGACACTAGATTGTGACTTCCTCAAGGGTTTAATAAACTTTACCTTGTCTGAGAGGCCCAGGGGCCTGTCTAAATAACCCTATTCATTTGTATAATGGTGCAAGCTTTACCTATCAGCAAATGAGCCTCCTTTAATAAAATGTAGACCAGATGGTAAGCTTACAACTCACCTACAGCTTAGTTTACATTTTCTTAAAAAAGTTTTAAAAAATCTTTTCAAAAGAAAAACTGCTTAAACTTATTTTCCACTGTCACAAATTCAATTATATGAAATGAGAACAAGTCAAACTTCACATTGAGAAGTATTTTTTGATATTTTGTTAGTTGTACTTATATAGTACTGCCAATTACATTTATTAGTCCTAAATATTAAACAGCTGGCAGAATTCCATTGTATACAAATAAGACATTTGAAACCTGGAAAAGTGCCATTTTGAATATAGCCAGCTGGTGCTTTTTACAGTTTCATTCAGCCTGGCAGTACTGACTCCACAGTACGCTCAGTGTTTAGGTGAATGACAATAGAAAAACAGGTTGTGAATAGGGAATTCTCTAGGAAATTCCACTGGGTAGAAATATAACATTTCAAAGACTTATTAAACCCAGAAAATTATACTTTATGCACCTGTTTGTTGAATTTTTGCCTTTTTCTTTTGTTACCCGAGCTGTTTTAAATCTTTCATTTTCTATGTACCTATCTTGTAGAGCTCTGAGTAATACCATGCAAAATGATTACTGCTTTACTTTTCCAATAATACTAGATTTTTCCAGATTTATATTAATCATGAAAGTGTATTAAACTTAACAGTAGTATACAGTTTAGATTCTCACTTCATATGTTGAATTTACTCTTGCGGTAATACAGATTTTAATTTTTTTTTCACTTACATTTTCATGTGAATGCCCTATCTTTGTTGAGTTACTATGTAGTCTTTTATCATGTTATTACATCAAATTAGTGTTCTAAAATATAAATATGTAGTAATATTACATTGAGTAAGAGACACAGATAAATGTTGGCAAAATTACTTGAACATATTAAAGTAATATTAATTAAATAAAATTATGAGTTTGGACTTACAATATTAGTACAATTCTAAAAATATTTCTTTGTTTTGATGTACTGTGTGTATTCTTAGAATTAATTGGTAAATATTGTAGGAAGTATTGATTGGTATATATTGTGTGTGTGCATTTGCATGTATATGAAAAGTCTAAATTAAGCAGCAGCCTTGTCACTGTAGGCACTTATCTGAAATAATTGGCCATGACATAGCTCTGAGGCATCACTTAAAGGGTTGAGTTGAGGAATCTTTTGTCTTGTTAGAAAATAAATCTACTACATATTAATAAACATGAAAGTCCTTAGTACCTTAGTACAAAATCAGTCTGTTTTCTTTGACAAGATATTTTAAATTATGTAAGAAGTATATCCTAAGTAAACATAAACAATCTGAAGAAATACAAAATTTTAATGGGCAATATAAACAACTTACTTTATTCTAATAATATAAATGAGAACAATCTGATCTGTGACATTTTGTTTTCAGTTGTTTTGTGATTTAATGAACTGTATTATAAAAAGAAAGGGATTCATTCCTTTTCATAGTTACCCCTTTAGTACTCACATATACTATTTCCTCTATAAAATGTTGATAGATAAAGAAATAGATGAAGCACATCCAGACTGGGGTAAGTCAGCTATCATCACATATTATAATGGACTCACTGATGACGTGAAAGTGAAAGTCACTCAGTCGTGTGGACTCTTTGCAACCCCATTGACTATACAGGCTAGAATACTGGACTGGGTAGCCTTTCCCTTCTCCAGGGGATCTTCCCAACCCAGGGATCAAACCCAGGTATCCCACATTGCAGGTTGATTCTTTACCAGCTGAGCCACAAGGGAAGCCCAAGAATACTAGAGTGCGTAGCCTATCCCTTCTCCAGAAGATCTTCCTGACCCAGGAATTGAACCGTCGTCTCTTGCATTGCAGTGGATTCTTTACCAACTGAGCTATGAGGGAAGCCACTCACCAATGACACGCATGCTACTAAATGCAGTGGTTCAGTCCTCAAACCTCAACTTTCTCGTCTAGCAGGAACATTTGACAAAACTTTTCATTAATTGTCTTCTTCTAGAAACGTTTAATTCATTTGGTATCAGAGCATAATTTTTGTAGTTTTTTGCTTTATTAGTCACTTTTCTTTTGACTCTTTTACTTGATTCTCCCACTATTCCTGCTTTCTAATAAATTAAGAACTCCAGAATTCACTCTTCAAATCTCATCTCTCCACAGTTATTTCCTTATTAGTCTCACCATCTGTATATCACTACATCACATCTCTGTCTCCATTGTGCTTCAGATTCCAGACTCACAAGGACACAGGCTTATTGCTATCTTGGCTTCGATGTCTAACATGCATTTATAACTAATATATCTAAGTACCTTCATATTCCTCCCTCAGACCTGCTCCTCCTACAGTTACTCTTCCTGTCTTGACAAACAGTTTCCTTCCTCATGTCACTCAGACCTCTGCCCATAACAGTTTGTCAGCATAGTGATTCTTGACCACTGTATCCCTTTACCATCTTTGATTTTTCCTTATCTGCTCTCTTACTTCCCCTAGAAAATAAGCTCCATGGAACATGGTCTTTGCCATTCATTTTTTTCCCCTACTGGCTCTATACCCAGTATTGAATAGTGTCTGGGCCCTCAATAGTAGGTCCTCAATAAATACTTTTGAATTGATTGAATGTAGGACTGGAACATTTCTTTCATGTTCCACTTAAACCAGATGCTTGTGCCTGGAGTGTAGTAGTTGAGTGGATTCCCATCTTCTTAGAAAATGTTTATAAAAATATTTTAAAGGAATAAATGTGAGCCTTTTTCAAGAATATAAAGAGAACTAAACAAAAATAATTGATTCTACATTATGAAATAAGAAGTATACCATAGACCAGAATGGATATCAAGCAGGATTGCTAGTAATGTCTGAACTTTTATTTAGTATAAATACTCAATCTTTCATTCCAAGTATAGTATTGAAAACTATGTATGTGTGTGTGCTGAGTTATGTCTGACTCTTTGTGATGCCATAGACTCTTGCCTACCAGGCTCTCCTGTTCATGGATTTCCCAGTAAGAATACTGGAGTGGGTTGACATTTCCTACTCCAGGAGATCTTCCCAACCCAGGTATCAAACCTGTGTCTCCTAAATTGGCAGGTGGATTCTTTACCATGGTACCAGTGAAAACTATACTAAGAAACATCTCTATTCTGAATAGCACATCTTTTCTTGAAAAATCCTGATTTTCAGAGATATTTCTTTTAGTGTTCATTGTCCCAAATCAAGCTGCCAGATACAATTGCTTTTATTCCAGAAAAAGAACTTTTTCTTTAATCTGCAATATTTTTCCACATCAGTTGCTCTGTTTAAAAAATCACTGTAATTACTCTATTTTTAACAATGGAATTAGAAAGAAGACATTAATTTTGTTCAGTATGTTCTGCAATTTATTATTAATATATGTCTTCTTTGTGCAATAGCCCAGTTATTTTCTACCCAGATGTAATAATGGAAAACAAATTTTAAACTCAGCTCCTTTTATTTGGAAGCATAATTTCAACATTAGGTCTTAGCTGAAAACAGGTCTCTCATTGTGCAGAAACTTGGACTCTAAGATACTTCCTGTGAAACACCATTAAACATCCTCCATCTGTAGCTATTCGAGGTTTTGCTGCTTAACTGTTTCATGACTACTTAACCTGAAGGCTACATATGCTTCTTTGATATAGTTTTTTTATCCGATTGAAATCAGGTGGCGATTTTCTTTACTTATCTTTTTAAACCTTGCTAGAAAATGCTGACGAAGGATACCTACTTTTTCTAGGATAGTTCAATTATAATTAAAGGTCTTATATTGTTTTCATTATTCTCTTTGAAATTCTGTTTGCCAAAAATATCTATGAAAACACTGAACCAGGAGTTTCAGAGAACAATATAATAAACCAACCCATTAACCAGGCAGCAAAAACATAACCTTTATTTGAGTATTAAACTCTAAAATTTTGCATAAATGTTATTACATGGTATATCCTTTGCTTTCAACAACTGTTGTTATTCAGTTGCTAAGGTGTGCCTGACTCTTTTGTGACCCCATGGACTATATACAGCAAGCCATACTCCTCTGTCCTCTGCTGTCTCCTGGAGTTTGTTCAGATTTGTGTCTATTGAATTGGTGATGCTATCTAACCATGTTATCCTCTGCTGCCACATTCTCCTTTTGCCTTCAGTCTCTCCCAGAATCAGGCTCTTTTCCAATGAGTTATTTCTTCACATCATGTGGTGAAAGTATTGGAGCTTCAGCTTCAGCAACTGTCCTTCCAGTGAATAATCAGGGTTGATTTCCTTTAGGATTGACTGGTTTGGATTCCTTGTTTTCCAAGGGACTTTCAAGAGTATTCTCCAGCACCACAATTCAAATATCAGTTCTTTGGTGCTCAATCTTCTTTATGGTTCAAGTCCTCACATCCATACATGACTATTGGAAAAGCCATAGCTTTGACTACATGAACCTTTCTCAGCAAAGTACTGATTCTGATTTTTAATACACTGTCTAGGTTTGTCATAACTTTCCTTCCTTGCCAGGGCTGCCAGGTTGGTGCAAAATTTATTGTGGTTTTGCTTTGTTGAACTTTTATGTTTGACATTCAAGTACATTCTTAAATAAAAGTAGTTATCCTATACATTATTTTAATGCACATTTCTTGCTTCATGTTCTTTTTGCTAGTGACTTATTGCTTGTTGTTTATTTTATATTTATTTTACAATATTGAAATGATGTTAGACAAAAAGCAAAGTCTAGTGATTTTCTTATTTGAGTTCAGAATAGGTCATAAAGCACTGGAGACAACTCGCAGCATCAACAATACATTTGGATTAAAAAGTGGGCCAAAGAACTTAACAGACATTTCTCCAAAGAAGATATAAAAATGGCTAACAAACACATGAAAAGATGCTCAACATCACTCATTATCAGAGAAATGCAAATCAAAACCACAATGAGGTACCACTTTACACCAGTCAGAATGGCTGCCATCCAAAAGTCTACAAGCAATAAATGCTGGAGAGGATGTGGAGAAAAGGGAACCCTCTTACACTGTTGGTGGGAATGCAAACTAGTACAGCCACTATGGAAAACAGTGTGGAGGTTCCTTAAAAAGCTGCAAATAGTCCTGCCATATGACCCAGCAATCCCACTGCTGGGCATATACACCGAGGAAACCAGAATTGAAAGAGCCACGTGTACCCCAATGTTCATCGCTGCATTGTTTACAATAGCCAGGACATGGAAGCAACCTAGATGCCCATCAACTGACGAATGGATAAGAAAGCTGTGGTACATATACACAATGGAATATTACTCAGCATTAAAAAAAAATTCATTTGAAGCAATTCTACTCAGGTGGACGAAACTGGAGCCCATTATCCAGAGTGAAGTAAGCCAGAAGCAAAAACAACAATACAGTATATTAACACATATATATGGAATTTAGAAAGACGGTAACTAGAACCCAACATGCGAGACAGCAAAAGGAATGCAGATGTATAGAATAGACTCGTGGACTTTGTGGATGAGGGTAAGGGTGAGATGATATGGGAGAAGGGCATTGAAGCATGTTAATTGTCATGTGTCTAATCAATCGCCAGCCGAGGATTGATGCTCGGGGCTGGTGTAGCGAGATTTCCCGGGGGGGAGGGAGGAGGGAGGGGGGTTCCGGAGGGGAAGCATATGTAAACCCATGGTGATATCATGACAATGTATGGCAAAAACAATAAAAAAAAAAACATAAAAAAAAATAAAATAAGTCAAAAAAAAGAAAAAACAATACATTTGGCCCAGAAACTGCTAACAAACACATGGTTCAGTGGTGAAGAAATTTTGCAAAGGAGATGAGAGCGTTGAAGATCAGCAGCACAGGGGCCAGCCATCCGAAGTTGACAGTGGCCAATTGAGAGGATCATTGAAGTTGATCCTCTTGCAACTACATGAAAATTTGCTGAAGACCTCAACATCGACCATTCTACAGTCATTTGGCAATTGAAGTAAATTGGAAAGGTGAAAAAGCTCGAAAAGTGGATGTCTCAGACAGTGACCACAAATAAAAAAAATCATTTTGAAGTGTCATAATCTCTTATTCTATGCAACAACAAACCATTTCTTGATCAGATTGTGACATGTGATGAAAAGTGGATTTTATATGACCACCAGCAATGGCCAGCTCAGTGGTTAGACCAAGAAGAAGCTCCAAATCACTTCCCAAAGCCAAACGTACACCAAAAAAGGTCATGGTCAGTGTTTGGTGGTCTGATCCACTGCAGCTTTCTGAATCTTGGCAAAACCGTTACATCTGGGAAGTATGCTCTGCAAATTGATGTGATGAATCAAAAACTGCAATGCCCTCCAGCTGTCATTGGTCAACAGAAAAGGTCCAATTCTTCTCCATGACAATGCCTGAGCAAACATTGCACAACCATACTTCAAAAGTTGAACAAATTGGGCTATGGAGTTTAGCCTCATCCACCATATTCATTGACCTCTCATCAACCGACCATCACTTCTTCAAGCACCTCAACATCTTATTGTGGGGAAGATGCTTCCACAGTCAATAGGAGACAGAAAATGCTTTCAAAGAGTTCATTGAATTCTGAGTCATGGATTTTTATGCCACAGGAATAAACAAACATTTCTCATTTGGCAAAAATGTGTTGATTGCTATGGTTCCTATTTGATTAATAGAGATGTTTTTGAGCCTAGATATTATGATTTAAAGTTCACATAATTTAAGCATAATTACTGAAAGCATAATTACTTTTTCGCTAACCTAATACCACAGACTGTCTTGCTTAAGCAACAAAAATGTATTTTCTTATAGGCTATAAGTCTAGATCAAGGTGTCAGAAGGGTTGGTTCTTTCCAGGACCATGAGGGAAGAATCTATTCTAGACCTTTCTCCCTAGTTTAAACATGGCTCTCTTTTTCCTGTGTTTTCACATAGCTTGTTATCTATACCTGTCTGTCCAAATATCCTATTACTTTAAGGCCTCCCCAGTCATGTTGGATTAGCATTTTGCAACCTCATTTTAATTGAATTATCTCTTTACAGACTTTATCTCTGAATATGGTTACATACTGAGATACTAGAGGTTAGAACTTCAACATATGAATTTGGGAAGTGCACAATTCAGCCCATAACACATGGTTACCTGCTTACCTGTTTCATTTGGTTTATTTTATTTATTTTTTATTTTTTAAAATATATTTTTATTTATTTTCGTTACATTATTGTGTTGATTTTGCCATACATTGACATGAATCTGCCATGGGTATACATGTGTTCCCCTTCCAGGACCCCCTTCCCACCTCCCTCCCGATTCCATCCCTCTGGGTCATCCTGGTAAACCAGCCCTGAGCACCCTGTATCATGCATCAATACTGGGCTGGTGATTCAGTTGAATCAGTTCTACTGACGTGGACAAAACTGGAGCCTATTATACAGAGCAAGTAAGCCAGAAGGAAAAACAAAAATACAGTATACTAACGCATGTATATGGAATTTAGGAAGATAGTAACGATAACCCTGTATGTGAGACAGCAAAAGAGATGCAGATGTATAGAACAGTCTTTTGGACTCTATGGGAGAGGGCAAGGGTGGGATGATCTGGGAGAATGGCTTTGAAACATGTAAATTATCATTTTGTTTATTTATTAGAAAAATAAAGTATAATGTTTCTCCTTCATTGGTTGAGCAAATATGAACCTATTTTGATATGGTGACAGATCAAGAGACAACAATATTTAAGAAAAATTAAAGTGGAATTTCTTCAGACCATTAATATACTCTTTAGCTTACTATGGTTCTCTTGAGACCTCATTGTGCCCAACCAGCTTTATCCTTTATATGATCTTCCCCAGCAAGTATATAAATTTTCAAGCACTCTGCTGGATTCTTTATCTACACAAAGAATTTGTACTCTTAGAGATCACATAAATTTACCTTCAGGGAAAATGTAGCTTCTTTGGAGAAAAATATTTTTGCAAATCAGTGCAGTAAGAAGTAATATATGCAAAGGTGGAATTATTTAGGAAGTGATAGAAATGGACAGCTGAGGAGTCAGTGACTCAGCTTAGCCGGGAGGGAAGAAATCTCAACAGACCAGGTGCCATATGAATTGGGACTTAACAACCAAAGAGTAGCTCACTATGAAGGCACTGGGAAGCAGCAGAGCAGGGAAAAGAGGAATTTTGATTTTTATGTGATTAGAAGAATGACATATAAGTGCCCTTTGGAATGAACTCCTCTAAATAAAAATAATAATACTAAACACTAGAAAGAAAAGTAAAACAAGCAGAGCCAAATCAATGTAGAAACATGATTAAGAGTATGGTCTGTGACTAGAGTGCCTAAATTCAAATCCTCTCTGTCGCTTCCTAGAGTGTGTTGACAGGATCATACTTAATATTTAGGTAGCTTAGTGTCCTTACCTATTGTATAAGATATTAATAATCATTTACCCCATAAGTTAGTGATGAGGATTATATTAAATTATACATATCAAAACTTGGAAAATTATCTCCTCAATTGAGGACTGTCAGTGCATGATTATGTTGGGGACTAGGCAAGCCTAATGAAGGAACACCAAAATCCTAGGGGAGAATCCTAGGCACATTGATCTAGGAATCACATTATGCTATATAGTGTTCATTAACTTAGGTTGAGCCATCTATAATACTATTGGTAGATTGCTGATACTGAAAGTAATGTACTCTAGACTTTTCTTGGATCCAGATTTATAGGAATTAAGGGTTATTTGTCTTCAATAACAAGGCTGAAATTTTAAAGCAGTAAACTATGATAATAAATACAAATAAAGGTAGAATATACTATATATAAAATCACAGCCAAATATATGTTTTTATATATATATACACATATATAGTATAAAGTGATATATTTTATATATAATACATATTATATATGTATAATAAAGTAGAAATAAATGCTAAATGGCCTTTATAACAACCTAAATAGTTGTAGATTTAGGAATTATTTCTCAGTTAATCAGAGCATAAATTTGACTAGGACATCCTATCAGAACATTTTCTTTCCTGAGTACTTGTAGTGATCTGTAGTTAATTAATATTATAGTTAATTTTCTTCAATATAATACTGTAATCTTCCTTAATCCCAAGAAACAACATGGGTTCCATATTTTAAATAGTAAACAAACTAGTACATGTTATCAGTTTGGGTGCCATATGGTTCTAGATGCTGAAGAATTCTGGAGGCATGTAGTATTAGGAAAATAATTCTAGGAGCTACCCTGCTGCTAAACCAGCACAAAATGCTTTGAAATATACCAGCATTAGCCAATTTGATCAGGAAAGCAGAAACTGATCATCAGTTTCTGTAAAATTAGAAGCAGAATTTAGAAAATTATTTTCTACTAATTGTGTGTTGGCACATCTGTTATTTATATTTATATGTTGAATTTATCATTGAACATTCTCTAAAATGTTTTGTAGACAGTTGAACTAAAATTTACTTGTATAGTAAATAGAGATATAATAACAAAGTTGTAGTTTATATTGTTATAATATTTGAAACCACAAAATAACATACATTGTTCAATGTCTTCTCTTTATGTGGAGCATTTATAAGATAATTTGAGATACCATAAATAAACAAATGGTCAAACTGTGAGAAAAGAAAACAAGAACTCTGTAACTTATGTAGTTGGCTATTATTTTGGGGTATAATTCTTTTAACGTTCAAATTGCTTTCAAGATAATAACTTTTTTCAGTTGATAGTGACCTTGGCATTACTGTAGTAACAATTGTCGTAACTTGATAAATTTATTGTGCACAATTTAATTTGTCATTAGAAAGATGTTCTCGATCATTTTAAATTAGGTCAGTTGCTTTGTCTTTGTAATATTGTTTATACAAAATACTGTTCTAAATATATTCTACTTAGCTTGATAAGTTTTTTCCAGTGTGTTTACTTGCTATCTAAATATTAGCTAAATAATATTGAACCATTTTTTCCAAGCTCAAAATGTTTAAATTTTAATTCACCCCTAAAGTTTTATGGTTAAAACTTTATGTGTTAACACTTATTTATAATTCTGGACATGTGAATATTTAAGATCCTAACTTATTTCATTGTTTTTGATTATAATCACATTTACTTTGGGCTATGAAACTGAATACACTATGTTATAGAACAGTTGTAATCGTGATAATTTTCACAGTGGAATGTTTACCACTTTTGATTTGTTTACAGTTTTCTGACTGTAAACAGGACTGACGTAAGGTTAAGTCCATTCTCAAATATTCTCCCAGATATGCCAATTTTCTTTAAAAAATTCAATATTTCAGATCATGTTAAAACATGGTATAAGGAAGATAAATTGATATGCTTAGAAAATGAAAATCTAATAAAGCAGTGAGTTTTATCTAAAAATATAACAACACAAAATATAGCAATGCAGGAACTTCCCTGGCAGTCCAGTGCTTAAGTCTCCATGCTTCCACTTTAGGGAACGTGGGTTCCATCCCTGCTTGAGACCTAAGATCCCACATACTATTCCAAACTCATCAATCTTTGCCCATAACTGAGGGAAATTTTTAGTTAAAATTTCATATGCATAACTAGTGGACCAGGGTTCTATCAAAACTGACATTAAGATTAGTCTTTTCTCTCTTGCATAAAGATAATGTGGTATATGGGCACTAATGCAGAGCTGAGAATAAGACCTGGATCTTGTGTGGTCTAGGTCGGTCCCTAATTAGCAGTGTAACATTGCACACTTGTATTTCTCCACATGTCAGTTTATCCATCTATGAAGAAAGTCTCTGGATCCCTGTATGCGTTAAAATGCACTACGGCAGGCTCATTCTTTGGAGAATTACTGAATCTTTTCTGTTCAGTAATATTGTTCTGTAAAAGACTACAATTGCTACTTCAATGTATTCTCTGCCATCCCCTCTTTAATTCCAGAAAGTTTTATAAAAACCTCTGCTACTTTAAAAAAAGAATCTTCGTAAGTCACCTGTATCCTTCTGCTAACAAGTTCATTCTTTTTCAGACCATATGCTGTTTATATTAAGGTATTCTTCATATTAAACACTAAGTTCTTGAAATTCTGTCCCATCTGGTATCTCTGATTTATTTTCTTCTTGTTCTACTTCTACTTCTGTAAATACTCCTTTTCTAGCAGTATTTACTATACTTAACTTGAAAAATTTTTTTGATATAGGGAACATTTCAACATAAATGCTTTGAAAAAGCAATTTTTATAATATTTCCATTTCTTTCATCTGCTCATCATTTTCTTTCTAAGCTCTAAATATAAGCATTTCAAAATACAGTTTCTAAAATTCCTTTTGTCTTATATATTTTTAAGATCATTTCAATCATTTCCAAAGCTTTGATTATGCAACTCCAAAATCTGAATGTCTACTGACTTCTGGGTGACCTGCCAACTTTTGCAAACTTCTTTATGCTTCTCACTGACACATCAGGCTCAGCTTATGTGGAAAGCTGTTCCTCTTCCTCACAGAACCTGTCCCACCTATGTTGCTGCCCCTCTCTGCTGATGACTTTCATTTCCAAGTCATCAAAACAGATTAGTGGAAAATAGGAAAGGCTTTGTAATGGAAGAGTTTTGGATTTGAATCAAGGCTCCACCATTTGCAGCCCTGTGATTTGGGGTGAGAAGTTGTGTCTCTTCCCCAGCTTCCTTTGTCTCCTCTGTAGAATTAATTGATGATAGTACCTGCCGCACAGGGGTTTTGCAAGGATAAAATGATGCATTGCTGGGAAAGCCCATTACTGTAATGGCCTCATAAAATGGTCAATATGATTATCAAATGTTAACTTGACTCAGAGTCAATATCAGGTTTTCATTTTTTTCAAAACAAATACCCATCAGTTGTCAAGTCTGAGTTTTACCACCAAAATACTACTTGCCCTCAAAAATTAACCCATTCATTTACTCATTCAGCAAATGGATTATGTGGTGGAACTGTGTTGGTGCTGGGAATCAGTAATGGGTTAACTACAATTTCTTCAATTCATCTCCCTCCACTCCTCCTCCAACCCACCCTTAATATTCTTGTCAAATTAATGTCCCTAAATCTTGTATTTGTTTGACTCTCTTGAGTGATGAGAAAATCCTGTTACATTCCATACTATCCACACAATCATTGTCCACTCCTCCTCTAATTCTCTGCTGCTCTCTTCATAGAAACCTGAGTGATTCCATGGAGAGGCTGAGTCTTCTCAGTCCTCTGCTCAGATCCCAGGATTGGACTTAACTCCACCAATGCTTCCCCATGGGCTTCCCAGCTGGTTCAGTGTTAAAGAACCCACCTGCCAATGCAGGAGACACAGGAGATGCGGGTTCAGTCCCTGGGTGTGGAAGATCCCCTGGAGAAGAAAATAGCAACCTACTCCAGTCCCTTGTGGCTCAGCTGGTAAAGACTCTGCCTGCAAGGTGGAAGACCTGGGTTCCAGCCCTGGGTTGAGATGATCCCCTGGAGAATGGAAAGGCTACCCATTCCAGTATTCTGGCCTGGAGAACTCCATGGACTGTATAGTCTGTAGGGTTGCAAAGAGTCAGACACGACTGAGCGACTTTCACTTCCCAGTATTCTTGCCTGGGAAATTCCATGGACAGAGAAGCCTGGTGGGCTACAGTCCTTGGAGCTGCAAAGAGTCGGACAGCACTGAAGTGACTTCGCAGGCACTAGAATTTAGGGTTCCTGAGAAGAAAGATTTCTGACTATTTATTCACTGCACTTAAAAGAGTCTAATTTAGAGTTCCTAAACTAGCCTCTAATAGAGGAAATGGAGTCCTAGTACCCAGCAAGTGTCTAGTATGAGTCAAATTAATCAAGGAAAGACTAGCTCCATCTTTCACTTTAGCAGCTTCATGATACCCAAACTCAGCCAGTGTTTTTGTGTTTTCATGTCTTTTTACTCATTTCTTCCCCTGCCCAGAATGTGTTATTTTTCCTCTTTCTAACCAGCATCACCCATTCTCACTAGTCAACATGCCACTTACATTTCAGTTTCTCACCTGGCTTCTGTTCTCTTTCTCTGGTATCACATCAGCTGTTGCCAGTCTTTGAGTGTGTGTGTGTGTGTGTTGCAGTCTTCACCCTTCTCTAATGTCCTGTACTCCATCTATCATCAAGCCCTTTGGATCTACCACCAAAAGAGTTCCAGAATCTGTTCTCCCCTCCTTTACCAACAATATCCTATCCTCTGTCACTGTAATAACTTCCTAATGATCTCACGTCATAGGTCTTTGATCTTTACAATGTATTTTTCACACAGTAGCCCTATACGTGTCAATCATGCCACTCCTCTGTCCAAAGCATGTACTGAGTCCTTCTTGTCTGACAATAAAATCCAAAGTCTCTCATGCGGCCAACATGGATCTACCTGATTTTGTAGTCAACTTCCTCTCAGGTTTAAGGTTTCCCCACTTCGCTCCTGACCACTCAGTTTCTGCCACAGTGGCCTCCTTGCCACACTTCAATTATAACACCACCCTCAATCTCACAGTTCATATTCTTTCTATTCTCTCAGTCTGCGGTGCTGTATCCACATGTATTCTCTATGCCCGGTTACTCACTTCATTCAAGTGGCTACAAAAACGAGAACTTATCTCTGGTTACCCAGTTTGAGATGTCATTTCACCAAGCCACCTGTAGTCTTCCATTCTGTCTTTGCTTTTCTTTATATAAGTTATCGTCAGCTTACCGTCCATGTGTCTGTGTGCTTGTGTATTTACTCTTTGTTTTCTTTCAAGGAGAGCATAAGCTCCATTAGAACACTGATGACTTTACTGTTATTCTTCCCATGGAGAAGGTGGCCCCCAGGAAACAGAAGAGGGCCTGCCTCTCAGTGGATTTCTGTTGAATAAATGAATGACTGTCTACCATTAGGCTTATACAAACATATTTCCATTCTTATGTTTAAGATTTATCAAGGTCAGGAAACCATGACTTCTGCACCATTATCATGATTGTAGTACTAGAAAACAATTTTATAGCATCTAAGTGTTTAATGAATATTTGTTTTACTTACCAGGTGACAACTATGTGAGCACTTATTAACTGCAAATATAATCTGTTAAGAAACTAAGCAATACTGTAAGAAAGGTACTATTATCATCTCAATTTAGACATGACATAATTGAGACTTAACACAGTGATCAGTATGAAGTAAAAGCATAATATACTAATAATACATATTTTTATTTTATTAAAACATCACAATATACAGATAGATCATATGTTTTTCATTTTAAAAAACAGTGAAAAGAATTGAAGCCAATTGTCTAAAAATGTTATAGAACCATTATACCTAGGAAAGTGTGGAATAATAGTGGCGAAACTTTACTCCACATAGAAGAGCATATTTATCATAGATAATAGACAGCAGGCTCATTTACAATATAGTCAGTTGACTTTTATCATTAATTATATTTATTGAATTTCAAAAGAGTAAAACAAATTACACTTGTAAGAAACTGTGGTGACCTTAAATAAATTTGAAAAATCTCTAGACTAGTGAAATAAGAATAGAAAATAGATAAATCTTGAATTTAAAGTACACTTCTATTATTTTATAAGAAAAAAAACCATATATCCCAATGACATATTTTGTTAACTTTGGCAGAATAATAGTATTTGTTTACTGCTTCCCAAGTGCCACCCACAGTTACAACTGTTTTAAAATGGATAGTCTACTTTTGTTCACATATCTAGGAAGAGTTTACTATGATTTTTCACATTTTAGAGTTGTGTAGATTTAATCATAGGCTATTAAACCTCCTATTAACTAGCAAATATAGGCTTCAAACCTAGGGTCTGCCTATATTTAGAGCTTAGACCCTAAGATAGCTGGCCTTCCTAAGATACTAAATGAGAAAATGATTAAAAATGTTCCTATGAAACAGGATTGCCACCCAACAGCCAAAGATGTCTCTGTAGCTTTAAAATTGTTGCTATAAAGCAGCTTACATTTCAGAAGACTGCTTTCAGGAATTACACATATTGTGTTAAAAAACAAACTGAGTTATCTGAAAATATGTAAAATTTAGTATATGTTCCACAGTGACACGAGTTAATTTCATTTCCGTCACTGTGAGTGCTCCACAGGTATATCATAAATTGCTATGAATTACTGTGTCTGTGACCCATTATCATAGCAGGAAATTACATGAATCTCACAACTGGTATGAAATGTATTGCTGTCACTGCTATGCATTAATTTCTAAGTAGTTGGCCGTTTGTAATAATTCTGTAAATGTCCATTTTAACTCAGTTTTCAGTCTAGACAAGTTAAGCCAATGTGTGTGGAATTTTACCCTACATTTTCAAGCAGTTATATTGAATTCTAAAATTACCTTTTTATTGGGCAATTTCATATTAAATACGTTTCCAAGAATTGGAAACATGATAGTCTCATTGTTTTACTCCCTGACGTTAAAGGGGAATTTAACCTATGAAAAGTGTAGTTATATGACTATATAGCAACAGAAAGAGTGAAAATTTTCTGATAAATATAAACAAGTTCCCCCAACTTTATGGAATAGATAAATGGTGATTTTGAAACTATTTTGGCTTTCTCTTTATGAAAGTAATTTTCAGATTAATGGTAAATTTCTTCATGGTTATACTTCTAAAAATAACATTTTACAATTATATTTCTTTGACATTATAAATAGAAATATTTCTCCATTAAAATCAAATGTCTACAGTGAAAGTTTTACCTTTCTTGTCTTTCACTATGTTGATGTTTCTCCAATCACAGGAAAAGTAAATTCAAATTGCAGGTTCAATTGAAAACTTTTGACAATGAAGAATGTAGATATGATCTTCCCATAGTGTATTTTATATTTTAGTATATTATATCTATTGCAATCTCATTCTTCTGGCTAGAAATTCACTTTTTGATAGATCTTTAAGCATTTTGCATTATTTTGGAAAGCTTTTTTCATTGCCACCCACCATCTCTCAAACTTTAAGATTGTTTTTCATTTTTCAAAAAATTTTCATCATACATTCGAAAATCTTTATCATAAATTTACTAACACACATTTTGTAGAAATTCATTTCCTGATTCTTTTTTTTTAAATTTTATGTGTCTTATATTTAATTGGTTAAGGTCACTCTTTGACACATAGTTAACCAGAATATTTATTTTTAAAAATCAATGCCTTCTGCACCCCAAAGCATACTTCTATGCTTTGTTAGTTATGTGAGTTTAACATTTAGCACATCACATGATATCTAATTTTAGTAAATCTGTATGAGGTACTTAGTTATAGGCACAGAGCAAAAATGCCTTGTGGCTCAGCTAGTAAAGAAACTGCCTGTAATGCAGGAGACCAAGGCTCGATCCCTGGGTTGGGAGGATCCCCTGGAGAAGAGAAAGGCTATCCCCTCCAGTATTCTGGCCTGGAGAATTCCATGGACTGCATGATCCATGGGGTCACAAAGAGTCGGACACAACTGAGCAACTTTCACTTTCACTTAAATGTTTGGGAGGGAAAAATAAGTCAAACCAGAGACCATGGAGGCGAGAAAGAATAATGAGCAAAGAAATAAATGAAAATGCATATAACATACAAATGGATACAAAATAAAAATGGATATAACAATGGATTTAACATAAGTATGGTATGTCCCTTAAGGACAGATACCTTTCCTATCTTCTTCATTACCATATTACCAATATAGAGCTTGGTACATAGTAGTTATTCAATAAATGTTAATTAGATGTTCTTGAAATAAGATATGTGGGATCTAATGAGAACACTATTTCACAAAAGAAAAATGAAGGAAACATTTATTTACATACATACATGTACCTTTAATTTTTTTTCTGCTGTTGTTTGCAGTGTTTCAGTACAAACGGGAATCTTTCTGAAATGTTTTAGTAGTCACAAAATTATAGTATAATGAGCTGATGTTCCTTTCTGCACATGTAGCTGTATCCTATATACAAAAATATATATTTTTTATATAGAAATTTTTTTCATAAGAAAAAATATATCTATTTATAATCTTTGGGGAAATGTTCAATGTTCATTCATTCAACAGAGGTCATCTTCTTCAGAATTCTTCTCTGGAACTTGCAGAGGTCTTTCTGAAACCCCTCTTTCTCCTTCTCTTTGGAGAACCAACTCCCAGTCTAGAGCAAACCATGTGCCTCTTTTCAGTAGTTTTTCACGGTAGCAAATGAAGTAAGGCTATATCAGCTGACATTTCAAATTTTCCCAGTCCCTTGTTTTTAAGTAACTGCCCACATCCCAGCTGGTTCAGTTCAGTTCAGTTCAGTCACTCAGTCATGTCCGACTCTTTGCGACCCAATGAACCACAGCACACCAGGCCTTCCTGTCCATCACCAACTCCCGGAGTCCACCCAAACCCATGTCCACTGAATCGGTGATGCCATCCAGCCATCTCATCCTCTGTCATCCCCTTCTCCTCCTACCCCCAATCCTTCCGAGCATCAGGGTCTTTTCCAATGAGTCAACTCTTCGCATGAGGTGGCCAAAGTATTGGAGTTTCAGTTTCAACATCAGTCTTTCCAATGAACACCCAGGACTGATCTCCTTCAGGATGGACTGGTTGGATCTCCTTGCGGTCCAAGGGACTCTCAAGAATCTTCTCCAACACCAGTTCAAAAGGATCAATTCTTCAGCGCTCAGCCTTTTTCACTGCTGCTTAGTGCCCTAAATTCTAGTCATACTGGAACCTCACTCCTTACACAGGTTCTGTCCTCACAGGTCTTCCTGTTTGCTCACACTCTTTCATTCAGTGAACCTTCCTATTTTCACTTGTAGAGATTCTAGTCATCCTACCTTTCCATTTCTTCTTCTTAAGTGATTTTCCAGAACTGCCTTCCACTAGTAATCCTTTCTTTCCCCCACAGCTCCTTGCAACAACTCAAATGGACCACATATCATCATCTGCCTTGTGTGATACTCATGTCCCTCCTTCCAGCATCAATTTCTGGATAGCAAGTCACATTTGATTTATCTTTTTGCTATCTACTGCTTCTAACCTGGGCTTTGCATATAGAAACATTTACATGTGGAATCAAATAAAACCACTATTATAGAAGCATCTTAAAAAATCACAAATCATTTCAGAAATCACAGTAGGAGACTACCAAATTATAGTGAACTCTAAAAATTGTAGCATATCTAAAACCAGTTGTCTTGCATTCACACCAGGAGAAATATGTGACTGAAGGTAGCCCTCCCACACACACTGTTTACATCTTTTTGTAATGCACTTGTTTTGCAATTACCACCAGATGTGAAATAGAAGATCAATATGATTAGACTTGGTTGTTTATTATAATAATATCTTACAAATCTTTGTGGGAGGTAGAATATGAGGTTATTCAGGTGAGCTTCTACATAATGCACATCTGGGACTCGGCAAATCAGGCATCAAAAACATGGGATGAGGACTGAGCAATAGGGCCTTCGATAGAAACAGAGGCAGGACTATCTGGAAACATTAGACATAGCAATAGTTTCTGAGGAGATTCAGAAGTCCTGGGAAGGAGAGGGTAGAGCAAATTGAGAAAGTAATATTGAAATATATACACTACCATGTATAAAATAGATAACCAGTGGGAGACTACTGTATAAAACAGGAAGCCCAGACCGGCACTCTGTGACAACCTAGAGGGGCAGGATAGGAGGGAGAAGGGAGGCTCAAGAGGAAGGAGATATATAATTATGACTGTTTCACATTGGTGTACTGAGGTCTGGCTAGTCAAAGCTATGGTTTTTGCAATAGTTATGTATGGATGTGAGAGCTGGAATATAAAGAAACCTGAGTACTGAAGAATTGATGCTTTTGAACTGTGGTGTTGGAGAAGACTCTTGAAAGTCCCTTGGACTGCAAGGAGATCCAACCAGTCCATCCTAAAGGAAATCAATCCTGAATATTTATTGGAGGGACTGATGCTGAAGCTGAAACTCCAATTCTTTGGCCACCTGATGAGAAGAACTGACTCATTTGAAAAGACCCTGATGCTGGGAAAGACTGAAGGCAGGAGGAGAAGGGGATGACAGAGGATGAGATGGTTGGATGGCATCACTGACTCGATGGACATGAGTTTGAGTAAACTCTGGAAGTTGGTGAAGGACAAGGAGGCCTGGCATGCTGCAGTCCATGGGGGTCACAGAGTCAGACACGATTGAGCAACTGAACTGAATTGAACTGCAGAAACCAACATAACACTGTAAAGAAATTATCTTCCAATTTAAAAAAAAAAAAAAAAAGGAAGTCTTGGAGGCTGATAGTGGAATATGCTGTCAGGTGAAGTTGAGGGCAAAAGTTGTCCAAAGGGCATAGAACATTGTTCCCAACCTTAGCAAGTTGCATAGTCACATCCGAATCTCCTAGGCTATGTAAAATGAAATATTTGGATAGACACCTATGAAGTAGTATTTTTTAAAAGGTCTGTGGTTAATCCTTAGCCAAAAATAAGAATCTTTGATATAAGGAAATTATGTTTTTCTACAGATGCAAAGATGTGGCAACATCTCTGAGATCTCAGTACAGTACCAATAAACCAACCCCAACTTGGGGGAGAATTACTAAAATCAAAGGCCTAGGATGGTGAAGCTGAGGCTGCCCTAGTTCTTGCCTCAGTCTAAGGGTATTAGGAACTGAGAATCCTGAGAGTGAAGATGGAAGTATTTGTGATTGTAAAGTGCTGAGTAAAGACAGAGAATCCAAAGTAGGGGCTGATGGGGACCCAAGGACCCCCACACATGCTCAAACTTTCAGAAGACATTGTCATGAATAGCCAGCATCTTGTCCTAACTACAGAATGTACCAGGGCCTACCCAATACCCAAACAGAGATGATATATTTTCCTGGTCCTAACTCTTTCTCTTATTCTCTGAAATCAGTTCAGTCACTCAGTTATGTCTGACTCTTTGCCATCCCATGGACTGCCGTATGCCAGGCTTCTCTGTTCATCACCAAAACTCCAGAACTTGCTCAAACTCATGCCCACCCAGTTTGTGATGCCATCCAACCATCTTGTCCTCTGTTGTCCCTTTCTCGCCCTGCCTTCAATCTTTACCAGCATCAGGGTCTTTTCCAATTAGTCAGTTCTTCGCATCACGCAACCAAAGTATTGGAGTTTCAGCTTTAGCATCAGTCCTTCCAATGAATATTTAGGACTGATTTCCTTTAGGATGGACTGGTTGAATCTCTTTGCAGTCCAAGGGACTCTCAAGAGTCTTCTCCAACACCACAGTTCAAAAGCATCAATTCTCCTGCGCTCAGCTTTCTTTATGGTCCAACTCTCTCAGCCATACATGACTACTGCAAAAACCACAGCTTTGACTAGATGGACCTTTGTCTGCAAAGTAATGTCTCTGATTTTTAATATGGCTTTTCTCAACAATAATCTGTGGTCTTTCTTCCCTTTCCTGGTTTTCCATCTCTTTTCTGAATACTGTACCCAAACTGAGACATTGTCCTCTCTATTTTCAACAAGATATTTCTAATACCATTATCAAATTTCTGCTAATTACTTAGGAGTTATAGGTGGGTGGGTGGATGGATAGTAGTCATTATTATTAAGATTACTGGACATGCCATCTCAGGCATGTAACTTCTGGGCATCATTATCTTTAGGCTTTGACCTGCATCTTGCTACTGATGCTGAATTTTCAATATCAAATCCCCATCTTCTCTCTCCTCAGTCCTCTGGTTATAAATGTATTTCTCTGATTTGATCCCAAATCATCACCACCAACAAAGTCCCCCAAACCCTCAAATTCTATTTCTCATTTGTTTCAACTCCTTTATTTTACTCTACCTTTAAATATAATGCTATTACAATTATGTGTGTGTGTGTGTGTGTGTGTGTGTATATATATATATATATATATATATATATATATATATATATTTGAGGCCTATTAGCTAAGGAAAACTATTTAATAATAGAGGGAAATATAGTCAGTTTGTTACATACATCTGGGTCTGACACTTCCCAGTGACATCTTCCTGTAAGTGATTATGCATTGCCAAGCTTAAAGTGCTGATGTGTGATAAATATTCAAATACTTCTAGGGTGAACACTACATTTGAAACAGCTATGGTATGTGCAAAGGGAAAAACATGTAAGAGTAGAAACTGGAGAGGAGAAAGAACAACACGAATCAACTTAATATCACTTACAGTTATTAAGGGCAGCATTAGTCACATTACCATTTTCTAAAGTGCAGAATTATGTGCTTCTTATTCACCACTGAAATATAAATGTAGTATTAGAAACATAAGAGCATTGGTATCATTTTCTTTTTTAGTATCATCTGCAAATTTCTAAGAAATGATTTAAACCTGATAAAGTAAATCACAAAGTTATGTTTCTCACTTTCTAAATATTTCTTTAAGTTAGCCTATGCACTAACTGTATTGCAGGTTCTCCCTCTTTTAAAGAAAATGTAAACATTTTCCTCCTACTCTCTATTAGCAAGAAGCAAAAAATGTATCCAAGAGAGTAATTAATGTCAACAATGGGTATAAATCCTTCATTACTATAGTTGAGGTTCATTAGAATGAGAGTTATTAGGTTCAATGCTGATTAATTGTTAAAAATATGTTTTCCCTCAGACTATATATTTGACTCAGTGACAAGAAACTGTGCTATCTAAAAATATAGATTGAATCTTCTTCACATTGTACACTGTATTTTGTTGATAAGGAGACTCATTGTGCTAACGTTACAGGGAATAGAATTCTGAACCATCTTTCTAGGGAAAAGAAGTCTGGGCATATATTTTTCTTACAGTTGTGATAATCTGGAAAAAGAAAATAAAAAAAAAAACAAGAAATTCAACTCTGGTCTCTGTGGTCTAATAATAAAAGCGTATATAGTAAGAATCTGGGAACCAGGCTATTTCTGGAATTATTGATTTTGAAGAATTTGAGGTTTAGAAAGAATTTGCATTCTTACTAGTCACTAGTTCTGTGTCTGTGTTGTTACTTATGTTTTTACTAGTTCTGTGTCCCTTTCTGCTGGACAGGGTTACTTCTGGACACCCCTTGAAGAGATTGTTCCTTAAGGATTAGAAAAATGAAGAGATAAATACTTTGTACCTCCCAATTTTATATGTCACTAATTCTAAATCACCCATTTTCTTTATTCACATTGGCCTTGGTACAATGACTATGACAGTATATTATCTCCAATAATTTATGAATGTACACGTTAGTTCTTGGAGTATGAAGATTGGATAAATATAAGTATTCTTTTAATTTATAAAATGTAAGAATTACAACAACACTTTAATGATTTCTGTTGCTGCTGTTGCAAAACTGCTTTTTTAGGAATTTTATTTCCACTCTCTGGTCCTCAGCAGTTTCCTGGGTTGCTCAGTGATAAAGAATCTGCCTGCCAAGCAGCAGACATGTATTTGATCCCTGGACCCGGAAGATTCCCTGGAGGAGAAAATGGCCACCCGCTCCAGTATTCTTTTTTTTTTTTTTTTATTGTTTTTGCCATACATTGTCATGATATCACCATGGGTTTACATATGCTTCCCCTCCGGGTCCCCCCTCCCTCCTCCCTCCCCCCCCGGGAAATCTCGCTGCACCAGTCCCGAGCATCAATCCTGGGCTGGCGATTGATTAGACACATGACAATTAACATGCTTCAATGCCCTTCTCCCATATCATCCCACCCTTACCCTCATCCACAAAGTCCACGAGTCTATTCTATACATCTGCGTTCCTTTTGTTGTCTCCCATGTTGGGTTCTCGTTACTGTCTTTCTAAATTCCATATATATGCGTTAATATACTGTATTGTTGTTTTTGCTTCTGGCTTACTTCACTCTGGATAATGGGCTCCAGTTTCGTCCATCTGAGTAGAATTGCTTCAAATGAATTTTTTTTTAATGCTGAGTAATATTCCATTGTCCCAAGGACAGAGGAGCCTGGGTGACTACATACAGTCTATGGGGTTGCAGAAGGACAGGACTGAGTAACTAAACAAGTCCTCAGCAGACGCTTGAGTTAGAGACCTGCTGTTTTTTTTTTGCAAGTGGTCTGAGATGGCAAGTCACCATCACTTACAGGCAATTTGGTTTTCATTACAAATTAATGAAGTGATAATTGCTCTCTGCAACCTTTTTATGCACAGAGCATGCTGGTGCTGTTTGCATTATCTCCTTGCAATTTGTACCTCTGCATTCAAGGGCTTGTGATAGCTTGCCAAATTACCATTCAAAGGAAAGTGTTAGACTACACTGATATCTTCATAATTAAAATCATATTTTACATCAAATTGTGAAAATCTTTACATGGTGTCATTTCTGTTTGGTGTCTAACAAAATGCTGTCCAGAGCAGGAGAAAATTGCAATGGATTCATCAAAGTGCAAACTTTTCTGTTCTGATAAGGAAATTCTGACCTAAAATTTTTGAAGTCAGTTGGCTACTTTTTAAATATGCCTATCATCTAATGTTCCATAAAATGCTCACAGAAAACATTTATTGTCTGGAGTTTTTGTTAGCTCTGTGCTTTTCAATGCCATCATAAAATCAATGTAATACTAATAGAGAAGATGTAACATAATAATACTTTTTAACATTACAATTTTTTTGAGCTTCAACTCAGTTCACAGGTTTTAAATTTTCTGATATTAAAGTTATACATTAATTTTGGTTTTGAATATGACTTTACTTTTATAGGCACCTCAGTGTAAAATCCTCAGAAAAGACTTTCATACATACTTTTGTTCTTAAAAGCTCTCTATATAGTATATTTATAGAGTGGATGTTTGAAAATGATAAACTGGTGATTATTAAAAATACATTATGAGTATTTTCTTTTATATTATTCTAGGGTTTTCTAAAATAACAAAAATGGGTTCCTGTGTTGGATGTTAGGCATGACAATAAAGACAAGCCAGTTTTGCCTCCAGAAAATGAGTGCTTCTCATATATTCCAGACCCTGAATGATCCAAGTTACTGAAATAAGTGGTGCTGTTTAATTATTTGCTTTTGTTCTGTTCTTAGGTTGGTAGGAGAGCTAAGGCAAATAAAGAGTTTTAAAACTGTTTCTCACGTTGGTAGTGGGGCAGGGTGCAGCTTGGATTTGATAATTCAAACACTCTAATGTAAATAATTATTTTTTGGCTAATGAGGTTCAAAGGCCAGATAAATGCCATATTTCTTTACTTTTGGTTATTGTCAATTTTAAAAAGTAGCATTTTATCTCACTTTGTAACTAGAAGTTGTGGATTGGAATTCTTATGTGTATTTAATAAATATAAGTAGAAAATATGTTAATATATTTTAAATGGCATTGATTTAGATTTAGATAAAAATAATTTAAAACTTATTACTTATGAAAGTAAGTAACTCTCTTAATGGAGAAGATTTTAGTAACCCATTTATAATGGGCATCACAAGGATTTAATTTATTTATTTACAAAGTTAAAATATATTCTCTAATATGAACTTTATTATTTCCTTGAATTATTACTAAATATAGTATAAGAAAACATAATTTTTATGCATTTTATTCATTTTTTATCCCCAAAAGGTGAAGTTGTGTGCTGTATATTATAAAGGATATAAAGAGCTCTAAAATCTAACAAATGTATAAGAAACAATGTTAAACTAATCTAGTGATGTATCATGAATTAAATCTAAAAATGAAAAAGATATTTAATAAGTGTTATATGAAATATGAAGTGTCTTAAACACTTTAAGGTTATAGGAGGAATCACGTAGAAATGAGCAAAGACCAATGCTCTTTTTTTATACCATGACAAAAGAAGATCCAACATTTCTTTTGAAAACATAAAAAAGAATTAGTAGAGACAAGAACAGCATGTGCATAAGTGAAACTTATAATTCTCTAATCTCAATTAAAACTTTTAGAAAAAATTAAATGTAAGTTGGGAATAGTTTTTGGAAAAGTGCAATTGCCAAACTGAAGAGTTTGAAGTTCTTACATGAGTAATGGAGAGCCATAGAAGATTAGAACCCTAATATGACATGGAAAACGATGCATTTTCCTAGCAGCAACAGGATAACTGGGCATGGTATAAAGAGAGTGTAGACACAGGCGTAATAGTTAGAAACAGATAGAATAATAGTTTTAGAACACAAATAACACAAACAATGTGATGCTAACTTGAAAGCTTCTCAAAACCTGTATAAGGATCAAAGAAGCAGAAAGTTTAGTAAAGAGAAATGCTAGACAGTGGTATTTCTCTTTTTCTTTTTAAAGAGCAAACCAAAAAAATCCCCTAAAATGTACAACAAAATAATTTTTATCATGTTATTAGAGATGACTGATTTGACATTTTTATCCTAGGATGTTTGTCTAGGTCCAATCAATTGCTAAACAACTTCTTCCTGAATATCGCACAAACTCCAATAAAATTCAAATGTGTTCATCAAAATTTTGAATTATTTTGTGTCAATGAACTCAGAGAACCTTGTAAATAATACAAACTGCAAACAAGAGTGTTACAGAGTTGCTGCGCATCTTGATTTTTAATGAGCAACAGTGAAGTTTCTGCTTATTTGTTTTGTATTTCCTGTGATGCCATTAACACGTTCATCTTGTATTCACAATTATTCATCATGCTCAACTCACTAATTTTGCCTTTCTTTTTTTCTCCTTTCATTCTTCAAGTGGGAAGAGATCAGTGGTGTTGATGAACATTACACACCCATCCGGACTTACCAGGTGTGCAATGTCATGGATCATAGTCAAAATAATTGGCTGAGGACAAACTGGGTCCCCAGGAACTCAGCTCAGAAGATCTATGTGGAGCTAAAGTTCACTCTCCGGGACTGCAATAGCATTCCACTGGTTTTGGGAACTTGCAAGGAGACTTTTAATCTGTACTACATGGAGTCTGATGATGATCATGGAGTCAAATTCCGAGAACATCAGTTTACAAAGATTGACACCATTGCAGCTGATGAAAGTTTCACGCAAATGGATCTTGGGGACCGTATTCTTAAACTCAACACTGAGGTTAGAGAAGTAGGTCCTGTCAACAAAAAGGGATTTTATTTGGCTTTTCAAGATGTTGGTGCTTGTGTTGCCTTAGTGTCTGTGAGAGTGTACTTCAAAAAGTGCCCGTTTACGGTGAAGAATCTGGCTATGTTTCCAGACACAGTACCCATGGATTCCCAATCTCTGGTGGAAGTTAGAGGTTCTTGTGTTAACAATTCTAAGGAGGAAGATCCTCCCAGGATGTACTGCAGTACAGAAGGTGAATGGCTTGTACCCATTGGCAAGTGCTCCTGCAATGCTGGCTATGAAGAAAGAGGTTTCATGTGTCAAGGTAAGAGTTTTCTCTATTTTCCCTAGAGTGGTATTTCTTACTTGTGAGTTTATGGTAGAGTAATTGAAATAAATGAAACCGGCCTGAATTCACTTAGCAGCAAAATGTGACTCAAACTAAATAGAGCCTATTTATAGACTAAATCACCAATGTGTTGATTCATGATTTTTGTACAAATATTAGCATATTTGATTATGTGGTGCTAGCCTACATACTACTAGACCAACTGAAAGGGAAAATAAAATCTCTGTCTCTTTTATGTAGAGGGAAGAAATATCATTGGAACTAAGCTAATCTGATTCTATCAGAATTAGATTCTGCACTGACTATTTATGGCTGTGCTCATCAATCTCATAGCAATACATAATTCATTGCTATAAAATATATTAATAGTGTCTCTTCAGTGATATTTGTGCATAAAATATGGATTTAATTGTGAAACATTAGTATTTTAATAAAAAATATTTTATTTAAAAATCCAAGGTTGATGCTTCAGTTTTTGGTATACAAGGAATAATTTAAATTATTTAAAATTTTGATCATGTTAAGTAAAATCAAATAAAAGATCATCTTTTCCATAGAAAATTATATCAGATGATAAATTCCACTTAATCCCAAAGTTTGTTATTTAGCATTAGGCAAGGTTTAGTGTTTAAGAACACACAGAAATTATCATTAAAATTTTAAATGTTTCAATACATGAGAGAACTTAAATATATAGTCTCTGGAATCTATTAAATCTTTTCTTGCTGTTAACTTAATCAAAAGAATTGAGTTTGATATTCTACTTGTGGCCATTTAGTAAGTCTCAAGTCCATATGAAAGAGATAAATCTACTTTATATATATATAAATCTACTTTTATATATATAAATCTATTTTATATATAAACCTTTCTCAGAATCTGAACAGGACATAGCATTTTGCTTTTAACTATAGATAGATTATAGAAATTTTTTTAATGACAACAAATAATATACCCTAGTCTGATACTTCATGTTATTTAGATCCTCGGCAAGAACTATCAGACTACTGTTATGAAATATAGTTTTGAAAATTCTAAACTGGAAACAACATACTAGCTACTACTTGCTTGAAGAGAAGTCTCAGTAGCCTTTATATTCCACTTTGAATTATATTTTATCAATGCGGTATTGTTTGTATTATCTTTGTGGAATTTATTTTAAATAAAATAAAAAAGCTTAGATCAGGAAGCCTTGGAGGAGGAAATGGCAACCCACTACAGTATTCTTGCTGAGAAAATCCCATGGACAGAGGAGCCTCATGGGCTATGTTCCATGGGGTCACAAAGAGTTGGATGCAACTGAGGACTGAGTAAAGATCAGGGAAAATTTAAAAACTGACTATTTTCTCCAGTTTGTTTTCTACTGACAGTCTCTGATATCCACACCAAGAAAGGCATAGATGTACCTCTGTCTCAATATCATTATCAGTATGCACCGAACTATCTCACACAATTTTTTCCATTGAGCAAGAACCTAATCACTGTTTAGATTTTAAATAATTTTATATGATGCTTTGTGTCTTATTTAAAGGTATAATAGAAAAATGTGTAAGCAAGATAAATAAGATCACATAAAATGTTAATATAAATAAATAAAACATGCACATAATTAACCTATAATCACATGCTGTCTTGAGACAAACTTTAGTAGAAGAATTTTTTAAAAAAATGTGACATTAAATTGTATTCAGAAAATTCACAGTAGATTCAGAATTACTGTGTTTTTTAAACTTATTTTAATTTACTGAACCACTTCTTGAAAATAACTATTATGTTACTCAGTGATACTTTATGCAAAATTACTCTTAGAGATAACATTTGTATCAAAGTTTTATTTCCTTTTCTTGTAGTTTACTATACTGAAGACATTAATAGCACCTCCTTGACATAGTGTTGCTATATTATCAGACTTTTTCAACATTTAAAAATAATAATTGCAGCATTAGATGCATATGCATAATAGCAAATTATTTGAAGAAAAATATATTGAATAAGAAGAAATTATAGTAAAATTAGAGATAGATAAAATGGGATATGATTGAAATTTACAAGTGTAATGATTTTTCAGTAATGTAACTTAAAGGTGAAGCTTGTTCTTATGGTTGTATCTTACCATTTGCTTATGTTGCCAGGTGAATTTTAGTTCAGTTCAGTTCAGTCACTCAGTTGTGTCTGACTCTTTGTGTCCTCATGGACTGTAGCACTTCAGGCCTCCCTGTCCTTTTTCTACTCCTGGAGTGTACTCAGACTCATGTCCATTGAGTTGGTGATGCCATCCAGCCATCTCATCCTCTATCGTCCCCTTCTCTTCCTGCCTTCAGTCTTTCCCAACATCAGGTTATTTTCAAATGAGTCAGTTCTTCGCATCAGGTGGCCAAAGAATTGGAGTCTCAGCTTCAACATCAGTCCTTCCAATGAATATTCAGGACTGATTTCTTTTAGGATGGACTGGTTGAATCTCTTTGCAGTCCAAGGGACTCTCAAGAGTCTTCTCCAACACCACAGTTCAAAAGCATCAATTCTTCAGTGCTTAGCTTTCTTTATAGTTCAACTCTTACATCCATACATGACTACTGGAAAAAACATAGCTTTGACTAGATTGACCTTTGTTGGCAAAGCAATGTCTCTGCTTTTTAATATGCTCTCTAGGTTGGTCATAACTTATCTTCCAAGGAGCAAGCGTCTTTTAATTTTATGGTTGCAGTCACCATCTGCAGTGATTTTGGAGCCCCCCAAAATAAAGTGTGTCACTGTTTCCATTGTTTCCCCATCTGTTTGCCATGAAGTGATGGGACCAGATGCCATAATCTTAATTTTCTTAATATTGAGTTTTAAGCCAAATTTTTCACTCTCCTCTTTCATTTTCAAGAGGCTCTTTAGTTTTTCTTTGCTTTCTGCCATAAGGGTGGTGTCATCTGCATATCTGAGGTTACTAATATTTCTCCCAGCAATCTTGATTCCAGCTCGTGCTTCATCCAGCCCAGCATTTCTCATGATGTATTCTGTATAAAAGTTAAATTAGCATGGTGACAATATACAGCCTTGATGTACTCCTTTCCCTATTTGGCTTCCTCCTATTTCATAGTAAAAGTAATTTTGTACATTCCAATTATTAGAGGATGTGTCAAAGTATTCTACTTCATGCTGATTTACATGTAGTATTGAGTCTAAATCAACAGTATATAAGCAAATTTTTTAAATATGTCAGTTTAAGTGCATAGTCTACTATGTCTTAAAAGTTGAATACACAACCAATTAATTTACAGCCTGTAAAATAATAGGCCAGCATGGCTTGAGGCTTGTAATTTTGCTTTTGTTGTCAGTGGTGGTGCTGGTGTTTGTTATGGTTTTCTTTTTTAATTTTAAAAATCTGGTTGGTTTTTAAGCTTGGGAACTAGTCAGGTTTGTTTGCTGTGACTCATAAAATCATTGTTTTATCAGCAGTGCTTCAAATCAGGCACACAAAGGAATGGTATCATTTAGAATAGATATAGATGAAAAGATAACTAAATACATTTCATGTATTTCATGAGCTTATTTTTGTTTTGTTTTGTTTCATTGTACAGAAGGATTCAACAATACCTTGACATACATATGTGACTAGATTTTAAACACCTCAGGGTAATTTTATAACACAATGATCAGCAAACGGAGGTTTACAGTTTTCTAAAACAGAGGAAAATAAGACTCAGTCATTTTATTTCAATAAATATTTACAGAAAATCTACTTAATTATAGGAAGCATAGTAAGAATGCAACGAATTTTTTAAAATATGCATTAATCCCTTATTGGATGCCAGAAACTGTGCTCATTTGCTAAGTTATATCCATGAGTTATCTTGTTTATCTCTCAAAATAGCCTATGAGTACATCCTTTTATTAGCTCCATTTTTAAAATGAAGAAGTTAAAAAAAAAGTTTTGAAAGATTAAATATCTTGCCTTAGGTTCTTTAGGAGTGTTGAACTTGAGATCTGAAGCCAGGTAGTCTGATTCTCAATGTTGCAGTCGAAACCTCAACCCACACTACTTTCCCATTTTTCAGTCCAATGGTGGCAGAGACCAGGAAACCCCACAAGGATACATGCTACTGAAGTTAGAGTATTGCATACTAAAGGATAAGTGGGACCATTGGCACAAAGTAACCAAGAATCTGTCAATATAAGGTCCATCCATTTCAACTTATTTATCACAGCTTTCTGTTTCTAGACTTTTAAGAAAGACAAACTACTAGACAAAGTGCCATGTGAAGACTAAGATTAGCTCAGGTGATATCTAACAAACTCTGGAAAATGAGTTGTCAAGCAACTTAGATATGCCAAAAAGTATAGCAAAAGTTTAATTCAATATCTCTAAACATCTCTAAGTTCTAAATTATAATGTACCAGACAGTGCGAAAACATAGATGAATAAGTCAGTGTACCTCCCTTCTAGGAGCTTACAATCTAATATGAAAGACAGATAAATAAATGAATAATTTTAATACAACACAGACCAATAAATCTACTAGGTAAAACTTTCTTGGGAAGGAAGCAGAAGGAGAGATTAATTTAGAGTATTTCAAAATTAATAATGGAAATTGTTCATTAATAGTGAGAAGCCTCTGCATTGAGAGTTTTGGACCCATCATTATTGTGCTTAGAAACTTTTGGGTAGGGAGAAAGGGATAACTATCTTACCCAGCTTATGCATCCCAGAAGGAATGTTTTATAATTTGTTTATCAAGTTATTACCTCTAAAATCCCAAATGTGTAGTAGCAGTCTCATTAAACTTTTGTGTTCTGAGCTATACAGAGGTCCTATAAAAGGTCTAAATTTCATTAGTAGGTCATTTTCTGGTGTTTGTAATGAAATACTCTAAATTATCTATTCTCCTCTAGCTGGATATTTGGGATAAAGTTCATTGTACTAAATGATGAAAATGATACAATCTCTTATAGAAAAATATTTTGTAGACAAAAAGCTCATCGATTTCAGAACTATAAGTAAAACCAAAGGTATCTTTATGCAGGACCACAATTTTACTCATATCATTATACTTGTCTTGCATTTGATACAAACTTTTACATCAAATCATGTTTCCTGGAATGAGGAAAAGTAGTAAAGTTATACTATGACCATGGATTCAGTTATTAAATATATATCAAGACTCTACTATATGCCAAATCCTGCCAAGGACACTAGAAAGAGAAAGACGAATATTATCACTGATAAACTAGTTTGGTTTATAGTTCAAAAATGTGTGTATTTGTTTTAAAATATTTTGGATTCTGCCTCTAAAAAAGCATGTATTTTTAAGTGAATTATTGAACAGAGCTAAGTCAATAGTTCACACTTAAAAATAAGTGTATTTGTATGGGAGGGGATGAGTGAGAGGAAAACAGAATTTTCTGTAATAAGATGCTTTATGTTGCTGACTTTTTTTTGCTAGGGAAGATTGAACACAGGAAATGTAAGAGTGGAAAATGATGAACCTTTCTACTTCACATACTGGTTAGAGGGAGGAAATAAGGGAAGATTGTAAGAAATGTTAGTAGCTAAAGAATTAATCAGAAATTGCATACTAAATCAATTGAAAATACAGAAAAGAGCCCTTTCAGGAGGGTAGAGAGTACTTACTATGATGAATTTGGTAAAACAGAAATGCACATATAAATAACTACAAAAACTTAAACTAATGGTAACATATTTTTTTAGTAAGGAAATTAAGAAATCATGCATCGATTTGGTTTTCTAGAAGTTTCTCTAAAATATGTACTTTTAAAATATGGTCTTTCTTTAAATTCTATCTCTTATAAAGAAAATGAAGTCACTCAGTCGTGTCTGACTCTTTCTGACTCCATGGACTGTAACCTACCAGGCTCCTCCGTCCACAGGATTTTCCAGGCAAGAATACTGGAGTGGGTTGCCATTTCCTTCTCAAGGAGATCTTCCTGACCCAGGGATTGAACCCAGGTGTCCCACATTGTAGGCAGATACTTTACCATCTCAGCCACCAGAGAAGTCAATAGGAAAGCTATCTCTCATAGTATCTCTTTTATTTTACCGTGTGTGTGTGTGATTTACACCTTATTTGGGCCATGTCCCTCAGATTTTGACAAACTTGCTTGATGTTGAGACTATGGTCAAATTACAGATTGAGATGTTATTATAGAATGTTAGTAAACTTCTTTTTAATACGATAACCTTGAAAATTTTCAATTATAAACCTAAATCATGTACTATTTTCTTTCAGTCATTGACAGTCAGGATTCACTTGGTTCATTTCATTTGGGAAATCCTTCATAGTTCTTACATCCCAGGATAAACTTTTGTGTTTTGAAGATTGGAGGTGTGAGGAAATTTCATGTTAATACCAAGGGAGCCTTGTGATCTTTACATATGTATTTTTACTCCTGGCAAATGAATTGTTTTACCTATTTTGATTTAGTTGGAGAGAAGAAATGAGAATGCTAATGTCTTTTTATTTAGTCAGTTAATTACATTTGAGCCAGAGACCAGGCAGTTACTATAAATATTCCTCCTACAAACTTTGTTTAGACTTAATGTACCAAATACCTTATTAATGTCACTGAAGAATCTGTTGCTCTGTGTTTTATCTTCATGCGTTCATTGTGGAATGCTAACTTCATTCCTTGTCTTGTACATTAGCAGCTAGGTAGAAAAGTGTGTTTGATGTGAAGTATGAAGATATCTAGAATTCTTGATGATTTTCCATAATTATGTTTATTTAACCTACCAGCTCTTAGTCTTTACTCATTTCTCTGTCTGTTCAGAAAGTCTCTTAAAGAAGCAGTCATGCTTTCAGTAACAGAATGCTTGCTTTGACAGAGGCGCTAGAGAAAATGGAAAACCTCAGAGGTTTCCTAGCACCTCCTTAGTCTGTGTGCATCTTCCAGAAGTACAAGATGTTCGTACGTTTTAATGAATTCAGAAGTATTTGTTTGCAGTTGTTTTCAGACTGGAAGTGTCTTAAGGGGAGGGACTGCATCATATCTATTTAAAGGACATTGTGCCTTCAACCTGGCAGATTATAATTGAAGAGATTTTCAGTTAGATAGATACTAGATGAATAATTATTGGGAGAGTTCTATGACAACTATGCATTCTTAGAATGTAAGTTCTGGAAATGACAAACCTCTCATTATATATCTTCGAATCCACTAGGTTTTCCAGAATGTCTTGCTCATAAGATGTGTATCTTATCTAATTTTAAATGAATGCATTTGACTACTAGGTCACATACAGTTGTGACACACTAAGACTAGAATCATCTGAACTATGATTATAGTAATAAATAGATTAAGTAAAATAATAACAATATTTTATATAGTACCTGAAAGAATACTTCTTATCTTTTGTAATTTATGATAAATATTGTTTTTCTAGCTTGAAAAAATCAATCTCCACTAGCTCTATACCTACTATAAAGCAAGAATCAAGGTATTTATGAAGTTTCTAAATCAACTTTATCCCTTAATTTTACACACTTAGTACTTAAAACATTTATTCATCCTTTAATGACTGCCCTGAGATTGTCAGGCTTCTTACCTTGATATGTGAAACCTTTATTCAGTTTCCCTGGATTTAAAATGGCAGCACTCCATTCCCACTTTGCCTTTTCACTGCACAGCAAGACATTTTCAAACCCATGAGTTCATTTGAATAAAACTTTTGCCAGTAAGTAAAAATATAAAGAGCTTTCAAATAAAATAGATGTCTTATGACAGCTTTATAATATCTATAACACTTTTAATTTATTCAAGTCCTATATCGTCTCACCAATTTATATGATAAATTACAACAGTATTAACATGATTCAGAAAACTTCCTCAAGTTTATCCTTAACCTTCTGTTTCCATTCAGTTGTTCTGTTTAGCAAAAGGCTCTTGTCACTGACAACTGCTTGGCTCAAGAGTCCCCGAAATGCGCTGTGGATAAACAATCTGAACTTCAGTCTCTTTATCCGAGGAAAAAGGGGGGAGTGCTATCTACCATTTAGATTTGCCATTGAATGTATGCTTAACCCATTGAGAGTATCTGCTGCTGCTGCTAAGTCGCTTCAATTGTGTCCGACTCTGTGTGACCCCGTAGATGGCAGCCCACCAGGCTCCCCCATCCCTGGTATTATCCAGGCGAGAACACTGCAGTAGGCTGCCATTTCCTTCTCAATGCGTGAAAGTGAAGTCGCTCAGTCGTGTCCCACTCTTTGCAACCCCATGGACTGCAGCCTACCAGGCTCCTCCTCCATGGGATTTTCCAGGCAAGAGTACTGGAGTGGGGTGCCATTGCCTTCTCTGTTAACAGTATCTAGCAAGAGATAAAAATTATCATCATTATGACAGACTCACCAATTCAATAGCCTCTATCTAGCCTTAAACATTAGAACTTAGCGATACCTTGAGGGAGAGAAACTGTCTAATGAATTTATACTTGTTTAGTCACTCAGTTGTGCCCAACTCTTTGCGACCCCATGGACTGCATAATATCAGGGTTCCCTGTCTTTCACCATCTCCCAGAGCTTGCTCAAACTCATGTCCATTGAATAGATGATGCCATCCAACCACCTCATCCTCTGTCATCCCCTTCTCTTCCTGCCTTCTATCTTTCCCAGCATCAGGGTCTTTTCCAATGAACTGGTTCTTTGCATCAGGTGGCCAAAGTATTGGAGCTTCAGCTTCAGCATCAGTCCTTCCAGTGAATATTCAGGATTGATTTCCTTTAGGATTGACTGGCTTGACCTTGCAGTCCAAGAGACTCTCAAGAGTCTTCTCCAATATCACAGTTCAAAAGCATCAATTCTTTGGTGCTTTGTATTCATTATTCTCTAATTGGCTGCCCAACATCTTTTAATTAGAAGTTTTCTGAGGTGACTTCATTTTTAGTTCCACTAAACCTCTAGTCTGTTCATTCATAAGTGATATTCCCTGTATTCTTTTATAGTATCGTTAGCTTTCATTTTTCTTCTTCTAAACACTCATGACCTTTGATTTTTCCCACCTGGTATTTGACTCAGTCTCCTATTTAATTCAGCACTGATTTTTCCAGTGATTTTTCAAAAGTGTCTTTGAATTTACATGTGAACATTTTTACATTGTATAACCAGAGGAACTTACAGATTTTGACTGATTTAAGAAAATACAGTTTAGGAAACAAACAATTACAATAGTAAAATAAAATTGCTATATCTTAAAAACATTAAACCTAAAATTTTTGCAAACTGTTTTATATCCTAACAATTATTATATACAAGACTATCTTAGATAGTTGGTGAGGATATAATAACAAATAATATTCTTGCCCTGGAGAAATTATCTGAGTCAAAATTAAGTAAGTAAGTCAAAATATTTGTCAAACCAATTTATTTATATAGAAAATAACTATATCTATTTGATTTATTTTAGGTGTTTATGTTCACTTGAGAATCACACAAAGAGAAAAGAAAGCAGTAGAGGAACCAGCATAAGTTTTATGAAGTAAATGCTAAATATGCTCCCATGAATTATCATGTGATATTACTAGAAACTTTCAATCCAAGCATGTCAACACACTATCTGAACAGTAATTAAGTAAAAGCTCTTTTCAAATCTGAAAATGAGAGGGAAAACAAGGGAGTGTATTTGATTTGTGAGTTAAGTATTATAGTTCATTTTTAGTCTATATAAAAACAAACAGTATAAAGTTAAACCATGAATTGGCATGTTTAAGATACTAGAAAGAAATGTGAAATCTTTGTTCTGTATTCACTACAATCAGATTATTTTGTGTAGTCAGAGACAATTTAATCACAAACATATTAGGAAAGATATGACCATCATTAAATTTAGACAGTAAAACAAAATCAATCTAATCATCTAAATATTGCATAATAAATAAGAACAAGTCAAGTGATCAGCAACAAATCAACATAAAAGACCATAAAAGATCCAGACAGTTTTATAGATGCTAAAACTTTCACACAAGATTATAAATAAATAAGAATTACAGTTTTTTAGTAAAATATATATTCTTTAACCTTATATGGATTATCTTCAGTTATAGCAATTACATTGTTCAAAGAGGGGTAAATAGTAAGAATTTCTTCTTTTAATAAATATTTTACTACTCTTTATCCTAACCCAGAAGACCATTTTCTATGTCAGTATTAAGACATTTTCCTGAGGTTCTAACCTAGTTTGTAGTTGTCTTACAAGAACTAGCTCTAGGGTATTTGCTTTTAGAATATAAAGTTCTTTTCTATCTTATTTTTAGCTATGGTAAGGTCTGTGAACTTTCAGATGCTTTGTCTGGTCCAGTGTTTTAAAATGGCAAAAAACAATTTATGTCACACCTATATGCCAAATGTATAATCTTTGGGAAACACAAATAATTTGTTCATTGTGTAGTTTGTTTGAGAGTATGTCTGTGACAAATATGGATGAAGCTTCTCAGGATAGTATTCACTATGCGAATCTAAGACACAGAAAAAAATAATTCCAGTTGCAGAAAGTAAAATAGCTCTGATTTTCATTGAAAGGGATTATTTCTGTCACTGCATTTTCAGTCTCGTTTCAAAGGAAGATCAGAATATTGCTCTGATAACACTCAGGAAATATCTATTAAATGTAAACTCATCTGAAAAGTGATTCATATTTTCCAAGAGAAAGCCATGTCTGTGAAAGGTGAAATATTGGTTATTTTGAATATATAAATTTTTTAGTTATTTTGACTTCTTAATGAATATCACCTTGTCAAATAGACTGTGAATCTGTCATAGTAATTTACCGTCAAGTCTAGCTGGACTCTGTAGGAAGTCTTAAATTTCACTTCTTTAACTTAGATTACTTTGGGATTTATATAGACAGCCTTCCTTAGTTCTGATTTGCTGCATTCCCGTATGTAAAAAAAAGTTTTTAAAGCTTAGATATTATATAATCTATGGCTTTTTAAAAGAATATTCATCTTCAGTTTTTCAAACTTGTTCTTTTTCTTTCTAGCTGTTCAGATGTTATCAAATCTTCCATATTTTAAAATTTGAGGAATGCAGTGTAACATTTTTACAGAATACATGCAAAAATTTTTAAAAGAAATTATTGATATTTCATTAACTTCTCCAGTTTGTTTTATTGGTTTTAGTCAGCTTCTCCCAGAAGAAAGAAAATTAAACTCTATGTTAAATAAAGTGAAAACTAGATCTTTTTCTCCACCTTGAGATGCATAAATTTTACAAAATGCATTGGTAATCATTTCACAAAGATTGTTTTGCTAGTACAGATTCATTGAACACTTTCCATCTTCTTTTATGTGATTTATCCCCCCATTTCTCTCTTTGTTTGGGCAGTTTTGACAATCCCTTATTAGTTCCAGAGTAGAACTTACAAGAGCTAATAAGGGTTTACATTACAGCTCTGACAGCTGGCATTAAACTTTAATAGAGAGCAACTGTACAGAGAAGTATGAGTTTTGATAATATTTGATAAAAGTACTACCAAAGTCAGACCCATTTGTAAAAAATCATGTGACTAGAAAGACTGGATGTATGCTCTGCTGTTGTAACTTCGCATCTTCTAGGATGCAGGCAAAACATCCTGTTGGCAGATAACTCTAAAATCACTTATGGCCCCCTCTTTGAGAGAATAGAATCTGTGATAGTAATAGAACTATCCTAGAATAAAACTTTGATCATATTCTCATCTACCTCTCTCCCTGCAGTCCTCAGAAATGTGTAGCTATCAATTGTCTTTCAGAAACATAGTCACAATGTGGACGTTTAATCACAGGTTTGTTGTGTGACAGGAGACCCAGGAATTTCAAGGGAGCATTGAGATTATGAAACTCAAAATCAACATATGATCAGTTACAGATTTTTTTGTGTTATTTTTAAAACATAATAAGAATAGCTTCTGATAGCTAAAGATCTTGAATGTGAAGTATTCCTGAACTCTCTGTTCAGTGGTCAGTTACAAAGCCACAAGAGGTTAAAAGTGGATACTCTAATTGAGAACAGCTGCCACTTTTTAACATGAAGACTCACTTTCAACAAGAAAAAAGAAAGCATGTGCTATGGAATGGGAGAATACTGATCTTGAATTAATGCATAGAGAACATGTAAAGTTTTGTGAAGCTCACAAACAAACCTGTGTATATTAAGGCTGGGTATAAATAATTTTGGTTCTCTGGTAGTTATTAGGAAAGAAAATCAGTATTTCAGAAATTAGGATGCATTTACTGTCTATATCATACTACTGTATTGAAGATATATGAAATATTTCAATCTGATTTAGCACATGTAAAGTTTCTCTGGCATACATTTATCAATGTGCTAAATCGGATAGAAAGAGAATATAATTCTTCCTTCCAAGCATCTTGGATTTTAAAGGGTATATGAACTGAACTTATGTTAAAAGGATGAAAGGCAATATTTTTAAGGAAATAAAAGTGGAATAATCATGAAAGACAAATAGCGTTTAAGGACCCATCAAAATGTGCTGCAAAGATGTACTAAATGGAGCACTCCTCTATGGAGTTAGATATTGTTCCATCATTTATGCATTTTTGTAAACAAAAATTTAATGAGTGCCTACTGTACCAAGTATTCACTGGAAATGTGGCTCTGAACCAACTAGGAAAATGTCCCTGCCTTAAAGGAACTTAGATTTTAGTGGAAATATGAAGAAATAAAATGCTAATACAGACTTTTTCAGCATAACACTCATATAATTTTAAAGCCTAGTCTAATTTCTCAACTCAGGCAATTTTGTGTCCAAGGGACATTTGTCAATGTCTGAAGACATTCTTGGTTGTCACAACTGGGGAAGAAGATTGCTATTGGCGTCTGGTGCTTAGAGGCCAGAGGTGTTGCTAAACATGCTGTAATGCACAGAGCATCCTCTACAACAAAGAATTATCTAGGCAAATCTCTTCAATGTTGAGAAAACCTGATCTAGAATAACCTCTCCTTTTACAGAGCTATGAATTAAGGTTAAAATCTCAAATCATACATTAGCAGAGTCTAAATCAGAACCCAAGCTGAGGCATCTTACTCACAATTTTGCCTCAGGACTCATCCTTTCTGGCCTTTACTTAGAAATTTATGTAAGTTTTGAAGGCATAGGAAGTCTTACTAACTACTTAGCTAATTCAAAAGTGACACTTATGCAAATAAAAATAAAATGAAATTTCTTTATCTGGGAGAAAGAATAAAAATTTCTGGAAGAGTCACATGAAGGTGAATATTTAAAAACAGGAAATGAACATTACTTGCACAGAGCTAGAAAAAGTGACTAGGATTTGGTAGTGTAAGAACTAAGAATGTGAATGAAGTAATAAAAGAGATATCAAGGAGAAAGCTTTGGAGATTGAGGGAATTTTCTCAGGCAAAGGGTTCAGACAGCTGCTACAGAGTTAGTTCTCTTTTAGGATACTCTGACATGCTGACACAAATTCAAATCTGACATTTGATTCCCTTTATCCTGTAATGTGATACTAATGCAAAGATGACAGGTAAATGTGGTTATATTACAGGATGTATTAATAACAGCTTTGATAGAAAAAGTTCCTATAGTTCAAGTTCTGTGAGTGTGCCTTTTTTGAAAATTAGAGGAACGTTCCCACATTAGCTTTTTTTTTTTTTCCCCTTAAATAGCCACTTCTGTCCTCTGGCATGTAATTGAGCTCAACACTTCATTTAATTCCCCCAAAGGCCCATGGCCCTGGAGAAGGGAATGGCAACCCATTCTAGTATTCTTGCCCGGAGAATTCCATGAACAGAGAAGCCTGGCAGGCTACAGTCTGTGGGGTCACAAAGACCCAGACATGACTGAGCGACTAACACACACACACAAAGGCCCGTGGAGAAGCACTATCGCGTCCCCATTTCCCATGAGAGGGAATTAGAGGCTTAGAGAAACTTCCCAGTTGTCCAAGGTCACATACAATTAGTAAGTGTGAAGCTGGACCTTGAATGTGGAGCACTTTTATGTGATCAGTGTTCTTTCTGCCTCTCTCGTGTAGAGAACCTGGGGAAATAAGGAACCTGAAGCCCACCAAGCCCATCACTAAATAGCCTGTGAAGCTCAGGGGTGTAGATATGGCAAGAGTGCTTTTAAGAATGCTATTCAATACTTTTCACTATGTCTTCTCTCTGAGATCCCTTTCAGTTACTTCTAGCCCTAGTACCAGACCCTGGAGAAAGAACTGGCAGCCCACTCCAATATTTTTGCCTGGGAAATTCTAGGGAGAGAGGAGCTATAGTTCATGGGGTCACAAAGAGTCAGACATGACTGAACGTGCATGCCAGTACCAGAAGAGCTGGTACAGTTCCTTGGGCTTGTTTTCATGTTTGTAAATTGATTCATGTTGTGGTCATGATATCTTGCTTGCATTCTCTATACAGGAACCCAGAATTATGTGACTTGTTACATCCTACAAAGAGCTTTGTCTTTTCAACATGTCTTTTGGCTACTAAACTCACAATTTTATTTTCTTTCCTTATTTTCCTTTTGTATACTCTCCTTCACTTTTTAATGAGTCTTTTATAGTAATTGATTCCATCTTGAATTGTGTGTATCCTGTCTTAAGTGTAAGTCATAAATACATTTGGATTGGCATTTATTGATTACCTAATGTATACTCAGTGGTTAACATACCATTTGATCTTCAGCATAAGCCTTACAAGGTAAATATTGTTAGTCACACTTTACTTAGACAGGGCTAAGAGAACTTACTGATTTGCCCTGTGTCACAATGCCAGGATATAAATTCAGGTCTGTCTAATTCTAATACCTAATCCTTTTTCTAATCTATTAAGCTGATACTTTCCTTTTTATGATATTTTGCATAGCATCATAATGTGAAAATTTGCAAGTTCTTGCTGCTGTTTTAGTGACTGGAGAATTTGGTTATTAGAACTGAGAAAAAATGATTGACAATAGTTATTTAAAGAGGCAAGAACTTAATATATTCATTAATATAATACTGTCCTCTTTTTTTCTGTGTAGAATTGAGTAAGATTATAGCACAAAAATATTTTAACAGGGTATCTGGGGCCTTTATTTTTCAAGCATGTGGAACTGAGTCATGCCTCCAATTACCTCTGCTTCTATTTCCATTGCCCCTGCTGTTGCTGAGGACATGATTGATAGGAGATGATGGCGAGTGTAGAACCAGGGTTCACAAAACACTCGCTATGTGCCCAGTGTGTATGCTCGCACAGTATGCTTCATTATTAGCATGACAGATCACCAAGTGACAGATTGGGAGTGAATTTTAGATTTGGCTGATGTATCTGCTACCATACTGGGATCATAAATATTGGTATATAAGTATATATATATATATATATGCATATGTAAGTATATATGCATGTATACATATACATATGCATGTATACATATACCATTATACATAAGCATGTATACAAATGCCATTAAAAAGAATTCACTTGAATCAGTTCTACTGAGGTGGACGAAACTGGAGCCTATTATACAGAGTGAAGTAAGCCAGAAGGAAAAACAAAAATACAGTATACTAATGCATATATATGGAATTTAGAAAGATGGTAATGAGAACCCTGTATGCGAGACAGCAAAAGAAACGCAGATGTATAGAACAGTCTTTTGGACTCTATGGGAGAGGGCAAGGGTGGGATTATATGGGAGAACAGCATTGAAACATGTTAATCAGCATATGTGAAATCAATTGCCAGCCCAGGGTTGATGCTCAGGGTTGGGGCACTGGGATGACCCAGAGAGAGGGAATCGGGAGGGAGGTGGGAGGGGGGTTCTGGAAGGGGAACACATGTATACCCAAGGCAGATTCATGTCAATCTATGGCAAAACCAATACGATAATGTAAAGAAAAGTAAAATAAATAAATAAATTAAAAAAAAAGAAATATCAAAAAAATTGGTATATGTAAACATATATGCATATGTAAGTATATATGCATGTATACATATGCATAAGTTTATATGTATATGGATGTATACAACATGTACATGTCTATTATATACATATATGTATGCAGGTTACATCCTCATATATATATGTTGCTGCTACTGCAGCTAAGTCATTTCAGTCGTGTCCGACTCTGTGCGACCCCATAGTGGGGCAGCCCACCACGCTCCCCCATCCCTGGGATTCTCCAGGCAAGAACACTGGAGTGGGTTGCCATTTCCTCCTCCATGCATGAAAGTGAAAAGTGAAAGTGAAGTCGCTCAGTCGTGTCCGACTCTTCGCGATGCCATCCACGGACTGCAGCCTACCAGGCTCCTCTGTCCATAGGATTTTATATATACATTAGCACTATATACTGATAAATAAAACTAATTTTTCTTTGAAAAGTTATTGGTGATATACATCATAAAATCTTATTTTGCTTTTAGAAATTTCTTAACCTTTTCAGTTTTCCAGAATATTAAGGCTTCTATAAAGCAACTATTTCATTAATATACTGAAACTCTTTTTAAATGTTGATGTTCAAGAACAGAAGTAATCTCCTAAGGCTTTTACTGTTTGTAGTTGCTGCATTTTAGTGACAAGATATATATTGCTTTATATCCAAATCTATGTAATGATGATAGGTAGGATAATGGTGTTCTATTAGAGTTTCAGAGCAGAGCTACTGGAAGAAGAAAACTGAAAGTAAAAGCAGACTATATCCTTCATAAGGTTGGTGGTTGCTCTTATTAGTGATGAAAAGGAGATGAGAAACGCATTGGCTTGCTTTTTATTAAGCACAGTGGGTAAAGCAGATGAACGTCTGAAAGCTCACTGAGCTGCCGTAAAGAAATTTAAACATTGTTCACATTGGCCAGTAGCCAAGCTCATGCTGTAAACTCCAGACAAGGGTCAGCATTGCAAAGGAATTGTCAGCTCTATTTGTAGAAGATGGTTTCTGTATATTCTTAGACCAGTAATAAAACCGAGATTTACCTGACAGGTTTAGTAAGATTGCATTGGTTTTATCTGACTTAATATACATCAAAATTTATCACAAAACATCAAGTAAGATTCCTTAGCCATTTAATTTTTTTTAATTTAGACCTTGTTTGATCACTTTATTATAATATCTGAAATCTATAAATAAGCTTGATTTCTGCATGTCTTGACCCAGAATATTTTTTAAAATTCAGAGTTAGAAGAGAATTGTAAAATATAGTACTAAAATATTGATAGAAAATATGATACTAAAATACGGTACTAAATTTTTAAGTGAATAAAAAGCAAACATTCACTGCCATAGATTGTAATATTTCTATGATTATCAGTGTGCTTTCTCACTCCTCCAGAAATCCTTTCAGAGATTAGTTCATCTTTTATGTGAATATTGATGGATTTTTTTACTTACCAAGATTTTTGTTTTTTTATTAATATATGCACTATATCAATATACAGCAATAGGAAAATGTGGGTAACTTCCTTGAGTGTAGGCACACATGGTGGACAAAAGAATTCATACCTACAATTTTCTTATATCCTTATTTTTTTGTTATTTTAGAGATAGCATCTCTCCTTCTTACACAAATCATTTTCTACACAAACTCTTCAAAATTGTTGTTGTTGTTCAGTCACTTAGTCATGTCCCACTCTTTATGACCCCATAGATTGCAGTATGCCAGCTTTCCTTGTCCTTCACCATCTCCCGAGCTTCCTCAAACACGACTGTTGAGTCAGTGATATCATCCAACCATCTCATCCTCTGTCGTCCCCTTCTCCTCCTGCCTTCAATCTTTCCCAGCTTCAGGGTCTTTTCAAATGAGTCAACTGTACCCATCAGGTGGCCAAAGTGTTGGAGCTTCAGTTTCAGCATCAGTCCTTCCAGTGAATATTCAGGGCTGATTTACTTTAGGATTGACTGATGTCATCACCTTGCAGTCCAAGGGGCTCTCAAGAGTCTTCTTCAACACCGCAGTTCAAAAACATCAATTCTTTGGCACTCAGCCTTCTTTATGGCCCAACTCTAACATCAGTATATGACTACTGGAAAAACCATAACTTTGACTATACTGGCTTTTGTTGGAAAAGTAATGTCTCTGCTTTCTAATGTGATGTCTAGGTTTGTCATAGTTTTTCTTCCAAGGAGCAAGTGTCTCTTAATTTCATGGCTGCAGTCACCACCTGCAGAGATTTAGGAGCCCAAGAAAATTAAGTCTGTCACTGTTTCCATTGTTTCCCCATCTATTTGCCATGAAATGATGGAACCGGTGGAGAACTGACTCATTGGAAAAGGCCCTGATGCTGGGTAACATTAAAAGAAGTAGAAGAAGAGGACAACAGAAGATGAGATGGTTGGATGGCATCACCAACTCAATGGACATAAGTTTGAGCAAGCCCCAGGAGTTGGTGATGGACAGGGAAGCCTGGCATGTTCAGTCCTTAGGGTTGCAAAGAGTCGGACACAACAGCAACTGAACTGAGCTGATGAGACCTGATGCCATGATCTTTGTTTTCTGAATGCTGAATTTTAAGCCAGCTTTTGCAGTCTCCTCTTTCACTGTCATCAAGAGGCTATTTAGTTCCTCTTTGCTTTCTGTCATAAGGGTGATGTCATCTGCTTATGCAAGGTTATTGATATTTCTCCCTCAATCTTGATCCAAGCTTGTTCTTCATCCAGCCCAGCATTTCACATTATGTACTCTGCATATAAGTTAAATAGGCAGCTTGGACGTACCCCTTTCCTGATCTGGAACCAGTCCTTTGTTCCATGTCTGGTTCTAACTGTTGGTTCTTGACCTGCATAGGGGTTTCTTAGGAGGCAAGTAAGGTGGTCTGGTATTCCCATCTCATGAAAACTCTCCATGTGAGGCTTCAGCAGTACATGAACCAAGAATGTCCAGATGTTCAAGCTGGATTTAGAAAAGGCAGAGGAACAAGAGATCAAATTGTAAACATCCAATGGATTACAGAAAAAGCAAAAGAATTCCAGAAAAGCATCTATTTCTACTTCATTGACTATGCTGAAGCCTTTGCCTGTGTGGATCACAACAACCTGTGGAAAATTATTGAAGAGATGGTAATACCATACCATCTTACCTGCCTCCTGAGAAACCCCTATGCAGGTCAAGAAGCAACTGTTAGAATTGGACATGGAACAAAAGACTTGCTCCAAATTGGGAAATGAGTAGGTCAAAGCTGCATGTTTTCACACTGCTTATTTAACTTATATGCCCAGTACATCATGCGTAATGTTGGGCTGGCTAAAGCAGAAACTGGATAAAGGTTGCCAGGAGAAATATTAATAACCTCAGATATGCAGATGGCACCACCCTTATAGCAGAAAGTGAAGAGGAACTAAAAAACTTCTTGATGAAGGTGAAAGAGGACAGTGAAAAAACTGACTTAAAACTCAACATGCAAAAAACGAAAATTATGGCATCCGGTCTCATCACTTCATGACAAAAAGATAGGGAAACAATGGAAACAGTGACAAACTTTATTTTCTTGGGATCCAAAATCACTGCAGATGGTGACTGCAGCCATGAAACTAAAAGACACTTGCTCCTTAGAAGAAAGGCTATTACAAACTTAGACACCATATTAAGAACAGAGTCCTTACTTTTCCAACAAAGGCCAGTCTAGTCACAGCTATGGTTTTTCATTAGTCATGTATGGATGTGAGAGTTGGACCATAAAGAAGGCTGGACATCAAAGAGTTGATGCTTTTGAAATGTGGTGTTAGAGAAGACTCTTGAGAATCCCTTGGGCTGCAATGAAATCAAACTAGTCAATCCTGAAGTAAATCAATCCTGAATATTCACTGGAAGGACTGATGCTGAAGATGAAACTCTAATACTTTGGCCATCTGATGCAAAGAGCCGACTCATGGGGAAAGATTGAAGGCAGGAGAAGAAGGGACGACAGAGGATGAGATGGTTGGATGGCATCACCGACTCAGTGAACATGACTTTGAGCAAGCTCTGGGAGGTGGTAAAGGACAGGGAAGGCTGGCATGCTGCAGTCCATGAGGTCACAAACAGTCCAAAAACAACTGAGCGACCGAACAACAACTACACCTGATATTATTCTTTCGGATATAATCTCAAAATGTAAAGATTTGAAGATCTGTAACTTAGTAATTACATTTTACTTCCTAATACTCATCTGTTGGGCTTCCCAGGTGGCATAGTGGTACAGAATTTAGCTTACAATCAGAAGATGTGGGTTTGATCCCTGGGTCAGGAAGATTCCCTGGAGAAGGAAATGACAACCTACACCAGTATTCTTGCCTGGGAAATCCAATGGACAGAGGAACCTGGAGGGCTACTGTCCATGGGATTTCAAAGAGTCAGACACGTCTCAGCAACTAAACAATAGCAATTCATCTGTTAGTCCGTTAAAGGAGCATGAATATGTGAGGCTGCTTAGATCACTGTCAGAAGAAAAAAATCCCTTTATAATTTGTGTGTGTGCAGACTCAGTCATGTCCAAGTCTCTGTGATCCCATGGACTGTAGCCTGCCAAGTTCATCTGTTCAGGGAATTTTCCAGGCAAAAATACTGGAGTGGGTTGCCACTTCCTTCTCCAGGGAATCTTCCCGATCCAGGGATCGCAACTCTGTCTCTTGAGTCTGTTGCATTGGCAGGCAGTTTCTTTACCAACTGCAGCACCTAAGAAGCAGTATAGTGGATTTCATGTCTGAGAATGTCAGTGAAGGTATTCTATGAATCCTCTGAGGAGGACACTCTATACTTTCTCAGAAGGTTTTTCTTATGTTCAAAACATTTTTCTTATACTATACTAGCTTGAAAGTAGACTTGGAGTAACCTTTACATTTTCTGCAAGATTTTATATATGTTAATAATGACATATTTCTAATTTTTTTTTATCTTAATGGAGCTTCCCTGGTGGCTCAGATGGTAAAGAATTTACCCATGGTGCAGAAGACCTGGATTCAATATTATGTTTATAACATTACGCCATAAGAGCCTAATATGCATTCTAAGAAAAATATGTCTTTTCCAAATAATTGTCTAAGAAACACCTTTGCTGTTAAGCTTGGACTCCAAGGTGGCACATATGTCTTCTGGGTGTGCCATGCGTTCCTGTAGTGAGGTTCTTGATTCTCACAGCAGCACGGAGACTCCCATTTAGAGCCTACCTTATTTTATACATATAGTTACAACACACAGATTAATTTTGGTTTCAAAGCTACTAGCAGAGTAAATTCTAAAAGCTAAATAAAAGGGGAAAGGTGTTACATAGAATGAGTAAGATGGCAACAAGGAAACAGGGCAAAATCCAGAAGGTGTATGACAACACGTGTTCAAGCTCTGCTTCTGCTGGTGCCTCTGCAGGGCCCCTTTCTTCTGTTTCTGTGTAAGTTCTGAGTGCATCCTAACACTTGATACAAAGTGTATAAAGCAAGCAGACATATCCAAAGTTTTGGTTTTGAGGTATTGATAAATATTTAAATCATATTATCTCCAATCTGGTAAAGAATTCAGCATTTATATACTTTATAGAATTTCCTTTGCAGAAAACAATAATTACAAGCATCGTTGCTTTAATCAGTATCAATGGCATAAATCAGAGGATCTAGATTTTATCTTTGTTATACCTCTTATTTACTGTGTGACCATGGGTAAATACTTAGCCACTTTGGATACTCATATATAAATTAGAGATAACTAGAAATAACAGCAGCATCTCTTTTGTGATATTGTTGGGAGGATAAAGTAAGAAAACAAAACAGCTCCTAGAATGTAATAAGTACTTAATAATTATTAGCTATTATCATAATCAGAATAAAGCCTTAGCTAGGAGGAAAAGTCAGCTATCTAGAAAGGTATGTTTTCTCCCCGCACCTAACCCCTGCTTGGAAGTAACAGAATTTAGAGAATCAAAGTTTACAAATACATTAAAAAAAAGGGCCAGAAGAAAATAAATACTAACTAAACAACATACAATTTGTTTTATACCCTACAATATTTCTGTTCTTAAATTGAGAGATCTTCAATTATTTCTTTAGAACTTAGATTAATCCATGATTGAATAGTTTTTCAGAATCAAATAACTTACTTGGTTCAGTAATTGGCTTTGATGGTCTGTCTAACATGGTTCAGGGTTGTTTCTTTTAAAACAAGGCATGTCATACCATTCTGACATTTTTATGAATTCTGAATTACTTTGCTATGACAGTACTTTTTCTTTATCATGTAGAAAATTGGTTCTTATTCAAGGCCAAATAATTAGATACTTTGCAATGTCATGAAGTATGAAGCTCAAGCACGATCACTGAGACAATCATATTTAAATTCTACAGATGCAATCTATTTTACAAGATTGTAAGTATAAATAAGAGACACAAGAATAAGCATGGCAATGTATATATACATAGGCAGGAAAGCAGAGAACAGATTATAAGGCAGAAAGAGAGTAAGAGACAGTACATACATATTATACAGTATCTTGGTTGAAAGTAATCAAAAGAGAGAAATCATTAAAAACTTGATACTCTGGAATCCAATTTTATATGTAAATATTCAGTCAAATATAGAATTGGTACCTATCATGAGTAGTATATGCTTTTTTAATATAGTGCTTTAAAAATATTATTTCTAAATATTTTCACTTCTACCATTTTCTTTTCAAATAAAGAGATAAAAATTCTCACATTGGGATTCTAATTGTAGCTACTGGATGTTAAATCATTTTTAAAGGAATTGTTTCAAATTGCCTTTGAGAATAAGTAATAACTTCTCTCCAAGACAGTCTGGAAATTGACCTCAGACTTTGGAGGAAATTTTATTTAGATATTGAGGAGATAAGCTCAGGGGATCACTTCCAGGTCTCTGATTACTCATTCATCAATCATAATTTATTTCCTATGAGTAAATGTTAAATTGAGGTAAGCAACTTGCACATTGCTAAAGATTGAATATTTAAATCAGTATTCAGTAAATTAGGGAAAAATCTTATAAATCATGACATATATTTAAACTCTGAACCTTGGAGCAAAATTGCTCAAGTGCCCTGAACCCTTCCAGGAACAGGTTAGCCCTATTTGTGTGTACACAAATACAAAGAGGGGCAATTGATTCTTGGTTTTATCTATGATTTCAGAAGGCTGAGTATTATTATTTTATTCATTGAAACACTTCAGAATTTTATTATAATAATTCAGAGTATGAATATCCCAAAACATGATGACTATTATCTTGGGCAGTTTATTTGTATTGTCCCAAGTCCAAGAATGACTAATTCTTATATTAGGTTCTTTAAACTGGAAAGGTCAAATAACTTAGGCTTTCAAAAATTCATTTAGCAAATTTCACATTTGCTTTCAACACTGTGGTTCTTTTCACTAAATTACATACGTGTTGGGGCTACAAGTGCAGTGAATGTATAAGTCTAATTATAGTGTATTGTGCATAACACAGTCATTTTGTTGGTAATTCAATATTATGTTTGGCATGTATGACAACATTGCAAAGTAAATTTGCTGTAACTTTGACTTCACTATCCTTAGTTGGAAATGACTGCTCTGTTAGACATGTGGTCCCCAGATAAAATGCCTACTTTGATTCACTTTTGAATTAAAATTTTCTGCTGAAAAAATGTCACTATTGGCTAATATTTATGGACAGGATATGTGTAATGTGTAATTATGCGGTGTACCAAAGTGTAGAAATAAAAGGAGAATCCCAAAGATGAAAACTTGACTGGGATGTAGTATTACTTGTGAAAAAAATTTGTAGAAAATGCAAATGGAAGAAAAAGCCTGAAAATACAGCTATAGTGGGCTAATTTTTGGTGTTCCTATAGAGGTCTAACAAATACAATATATTCACAAGCTCATTATACTGTTTAGTGCCATTGTCATTCAACATATTTGGGAATGAATATTGAAAAGCATAATGACAGTGCCATGTTTATTTAAATAAAAAAATGTTGCGTTTAGGATGATTAGGTACATTAGCATATGGCATGAATTTGGCTTTAAAAGTTACGAGTTTTATATATAAATAGTGCTTGACTATTAAATTCAAGGCTTTATATGAAGCACTTTATGCAACACCTGAATAATCCATAAACATGCAGGAAGTAGTATGAAAGTACCTCTGGCAGTTTTCAAACTGAGGAGCATGTAAAGTGGAGAATCATAGAACATGTCCAAGAAGTACATTGTCATTTACACTTTAAGGAAATTAGTTTTCATAGCCTCAGCTTTCATAAGTGCTGACGTTGATGTGTGGAGAATCACATTGTATTTAAGCTCAAACTCTCAAGCTAAATCTCTTTCCCAATTCTCTTTTCACAATTGCTCTTTTGCTTTATTTATATATATAATCATTCCTTTCATTCTTCTGAAAATCTTATTAAGGTGTATTGTTCCTTGTATATGTGTTAAATGAAAGAGAATTAAAATTTGGTGTTGAGAATGTGAATCGCTACATATCAAATACTAATTATTTCAAATCAAGTGGTTTTACCTATTTGTTTTCATTCAGATTGAAGAATAAGTCATGCTGCTAAAAAACTATTTCTATTTCTATCCACTTATTTACATAAATAATAATTTTCTTACATAAATAAGATTTCCTAATCCTTACATCTAAAACAATTTTTAAAAATGAACTGATTGTGAGTGCATAGCAATGAGTAACATCTATTGTAACTGGAAAAAAAGTCGAGTTCATCTCAATAGAATGTGGATTTCTAACAAATTTTACTTAAAACATTTTTAATCTAGAAATATGTAAGTTTTTTAATATGGAAATCTGTGTAGTTTTGATCAGTTCTTCACTTGCATGGGTGCTAAGTCTCTTTAGTCGTGTCCCTGTCTTTGTGACCCCACGGATTGTAGACCTCTAAGTTCCTTTGTTCATGGGACTCTCCAGGCAAGAAATACTGGAGTGGGTTGTCATGCCATCCATCCAGGGATCTTCCCTACCAGGGATTGAACCCACATCTCATGTTTCCTTCATTGGCAGGAGTATTCTTTACCACTAGCACCACAAGGGAAGCCCTGTTCTTTTTTTTTTTTTTAATTTTCTTTACTTTATTGTGTTTTGCCAACACAGTTTCCTGCTTTGGTATTGCCAACACAGTTTCATTGACATGAAACTGCCATGGGTATACATATGCTCCCCCTCCAGAACCCCCCTCCCTCCTCCCTCCCGATTCCCTCCCCCTGGGTCATCTCGGTGCACCAGCCCCGAGCATCAACCCTGGGCTGGCGATTGATTTCACATGTGATAATTAACATGTTTCAATTCCATTCTCCCATATCATCCCACCCCTGCCCTCTTCCACAGAGTCCACGAGACTGTTCTATACATCTGCGTTTCTTTTGCTGTCTCGCATGCAGGGTTCTCGTTACATCTTTCTAAATTTCATATATATGCGTTAATATACTGTATTGTTGTTTTTCCTTATGGCTTACTTCACTCTGGATAATAGGCTCCAGTTCTGTCCACCTGAGTAGAACTGATTCAAATGAATTTTTTTTAATGCTGAGTAGTATTCCATTGTGTATATGTACAGCTTTCTTATCCATTCGTCAGTTGATGGGCATCTAGGTTGCTTCCATGTCCTGGTTATTGTAAACAATGCGGCGATGAACATTGGGGTACACGTGTCTCTTTCAATTCTGGTTTCCTTGGTGTGTATGCCCAGCAGTGGAATTGCTGGGTCATATGGAAGTTCTATTTTCAGTTTTTTAAGGAACCTCCACACTGTTTTCCATAGTGGCTGTACTAGTTTACATTCCCACCAACACTGTAAGAGGGTTCCCTTTTCTCCACATCCTCTCCAGCATTTATTGCTTGTAGATTTTTGGATTACAGCCATTCTGACTGGTGTAAAGTGATACCTCATTGTGGTTTTGATTTGCATTTCTCTGATAATGAGTGATGTTGAGCATCTTTTCATGTGTTTGCCAGCCATTTTTATGTCTTCTTTGGAGAAATGTCTGTTAAGTTCTTTGGCCCACTTTTTGATTGGGTCGTTTATTTTTCTAGCATGGAGCTGCAGGAATTGCTTGTATATTTGTGAGATTAATTGTTTGTCCATTGCTTCATTGGCTATTATTTTCTCCCATTCTGAAGGCTGTCTTTTCACCTTGCTTATAGTTTCCTTTGTTGTGCAGAAGCTTTTAATTTTAATTAGGTCCCATTTGTTTATTTATGCTTTTATTTCCGATATTCTGGGAGGTGGGTCATAGAGGATCCCGCTTTGGTTTATGTCAGAGAGTGTTTTGCCTATGTTATCCTCTAGGAGTTTTATAGTTTCTGGTCTTATGATTAGATATTTGATCTATTTTGAGTTTATTTTTGTGTATGGTGTTAGAAAGTGTTCTAGTTTCATTCTTTTACAAGTGGCTGTCCAGTTTTCCCAGCACCACTTGTTAAAGATATTGTCTTTTCTCCATTGTATATTCTTGCCTCCTTTGTCAAAGATAAGGTGTCCATAGATGCGTGGATTTATCTCTGGGCTTTCTATTTTGTTCCATTGATCTATATTTCTGTCTTTGTGCCAGTACCATACTGTCTTGATGACTGTGGATTTGTAGTATAGCCTAAAGTCAGGTAGGTTGATTTCGCCAGTTCCATTCTTCTTTCTCAAGATTGCTTTGGCTATATGAGGTTTTTTTTGTATTTCCATACGAATTGTGAAATTATTTGTTCTAATTCTCTGAAAAAGACCTCTGGTAGCTTGATAGGAATTGCACTGAACCTATAGATTGCTTTGGGTAGTATACTCATTTTCACTATATTGATTCTTCCAATCCAAGAACACGGTATATTTCTCCATCTATCTGTGTCCTCTTTGATTTCTTTCGTCAGTGTTTTATAGTTTGCTTATAATTGTAATAATAAGTTTCAGAAAAACAACTTGTAGCCTTAGGCCACTATAATTACATAATATTGCAACAATATGTGATAGATTAATATAAGATTTTCAAGCAAAAAAAATAAAAACACTTTACCATGTTTTATGGAGAAGTTGATTGAAAATACGAACTCAAGAAGAAGAGGAAGAAACATAAAAATTTTGATGATTAGAGAAGAACGTGAATATTTGTTTTTACATGACAGTGGATTTCAGATTACTATGATATTTGGATTCCACTGGGTACATTTAAAAGAGTGGTGTAACAGCTTTATTTTAAAACATCAATATTTACTATATGCTGGATGTTACATCATTTCCAGTTATTGACGTTCATGAGGAAACATTTTAAACGCCAACTTAAAATATAAGTCAGTATATAGGTTTTAAAAGATTATTTTAGGGAGCATGTGAATAATAAAAGTTATAAATTCATAGAGTTGGGCCAACCACTTTTATTACCAATGAAAAGAAGAAGATTCAAAACAATTAACTGTATCACCAAGGTCACCCCAGCTATTTAGTAGCCGTAACCAGCTAGAAGGGCCTATGGAGAAAAGAAAGGTTTAATGAAGGATGTAACATTGAAACCAAAATTTTACTGAATGAAAATGGCCTCTGAAGGCAGTGGAGAGTTTCAAAGATAGGAAGTTTTCACCTGTAAGTAACAATTATATACCTGAACCATAGAATATTTTATAGTCTGCCTGAACTGCACAATTTTGTTGGAATATATTAGTACTGTTGATTGTTTAGTTGCTCAGTCATGTCCAAGTCTTTGTGACCTCATGGACTGTAGCCCACCAGACACCTCTGTCCATAAAATTTTCCAAGCAAGAATACTGGAGCAGGTTGCCATTTCCTACTCCAGAGGATCTTCCCGACAAAGGGATTAAGCCTGTGTCTCCTGCGTCTATTGCATTGGCAGGTGGATTCAGTTATGTTGGAGCCAGACAACTTAAAGTTTCTTCAAATATTGTGTGATATGTCATCCGTTTTTTAGTAAAATAAAGGAAAAATGTAGTATGAATCTAACATGAAATTTGTAAGTAAGCATGGCCTTAAACTGTTTTATCAAGGGGGTTATTTAATGAAGGCATGATTTTAAATAAATTAATACAACATCATTTTATTTTCTACCTTCTTTCGTTTGTTACAATATGACTAGAAACCACTAGGATAGCTCCACTTTTCCAGCACAGACACACACACCACATATATACCTCCCCCCCAACACACACACAACTGCATCTCTAAATCTGCTCCCACAAGGGCCCAAGGATGGTGACCCTTGTCACTTGCTTTCTCCATAGCTAAATATCTATGATTCCATAATATTGTTTCTACCATGTTATATTTATTCTAAAGAAAAATGATTTATTAAATGCAAAAAATCTTATTTGTTGCACTTTTCCCCCCATATGTCTAATAATTGAATTTACCTAACATATAATTTTCTCCTTTTATCAATAACTTGCACTAAGGTGAATAGTATAAGTTAACTGACACAATTTTTTCCTAAAAATATTATATAACATTTTAGTATCAGTTTATTAGGCACAAAAATTCATCTGCCATTACTTTAAAAATGTGACATTAGTAAATCATTTATCATTCAGAATACTAACAGCCTCTATCAACCCAAACTATTCATACTTGGAGCATACTATTATATATTCAGATAATTCCTATATTGTATCAGTACTGAACTAAGTATATGTGTACTTAAGTGAACACAATCTAGCCTTTATATTTTCTATTAAATACATTATATTTAATAGAAATTAAAATTAATAGAAAATGAATGTATTAATTCAGAATGAATGCAGTTTTTTTGACATTCACTTTTTCCTTTCATCTCCCTTCCTCCCTTACTTCTAGCTACTAGTCATGATGTTGTTGTTGTCATTTGTTTTCTTTGCAATATAGAAAAATATTTCTCAAATGTTCATATGCATATGGATTACCTAGAGGTCTTGTTAATAATGCAGATTTTGAGTCTGTAGGTCTTGGGTTGGGCCTGAGATTCAGTAGTGCTAATAAGCATCAGAATATATGAATGATGCCGGTCTATGGACTATAGTATTCTAAACTTTTAGAGACTAAAGTGACACATATCTACTATTACTTTGGAGAAGGGAATGGCAACCCATTCTGGTATTCTTGCCTGAAGAATTCCATGGAGAGAGGAGCCTGGCAGGCTACAGTCCATGGGGTCGCAAAAGAGTCAGACATAACTTGAGTGATTATCACTCACTTTTACTTGTAAAACAATTTTCTTAAAAAAGTTTAACTCAAATGCACATATTTAGAAATGGAAAGCCAGAATCTGTTGGCTGGGTGAGGAGTAACCATTTCTGGCCTTCCTCAGATAGATCTGAGGAAGTTTTGCTGCTGGGAGAACCAGGAGGCCAACTGTGAAGCATTACGTAGTGTGGCAACTGCATCTGGGAGACTGGTCAGATTGGTTGGGGCAGGCTAGATTGGTGAAAAGTTTGACGCACAAAAGGAAAAGGGTCTGAGGCTTCAAATCACTTTAAAGGGAAGAATGGTGTGTTTAATATGGATAGCCTAAATGTAAAAAAGTACACACGCACCCTTCTCTGGAGATACATTTAAATTTTAGGTTAATGGGAAATTTTAAGTACTGGTGGGGAAAGATGATATTTTAAATAATGTAATATAGGCGCAGAAGCCATTTCCCAACTTTATGCCAGATTAACTAATGGAAGATGGTATAACTATACATTACACAAGATTATCTCTTAAAACTTGAGAAGACTGAATAGTGAAGAAGAAATTGAAGTGTTCTGTAATGAATTCTAAATACTGACTCAAAATGAGTGAGTTTTATTTTTTTAATCCTATGCTCCAAGCTAAAAGAGACTGAACTACTTGCCTATCATTTATTCATTCAGGTCACTTTTTGTATCAAATGTAGAGAAATCGTAGACAGAATGAGCTTCCAGTTTTACTGATTCACAGCTGTCAATTTTATCTCTATAACTGAGTTCAGTATATATGAGGAAAGTTGTCTTTTCCAAGTGTGGGAAAATGAACCCTATTTTATATGCAAGGATGGTCAATTTTGATTTTCATAATAGATAGTAATTTATCCCAATATGAAAGATCACAAATACTCCATGTCTGCATATTTACCTTACATGAATACAGTGACACTTAAGTTAACAAAATGATTGAAATTTAAGATTGGAATAACTTTTTGTCTTAGATATTTGTCAACTCATTGTTGACTTTAAAAAATAAATGCACTATGTGAGACCTGTGAGTTTTTATTTTATTTGGGGACTTACTTAGGACTATAGCCAGGAGACAGCCTCTCAGGTAGTTCTGAGGAATTGCTCCAAGAGGTGAGGGAGAGGCCAGTGATTTTGGTAAAGGTGTACTTTTGATCAAGTATACATCTCATCTCATTAGAAGGTTACTGCTAGTCACAAGGAACAGAATCTCAATTAATAATTTTACTGCTTTTCTAAGTATGGGAAGCTGCAAGAATCCAGGTTCATAAAAGATTTCTCCTAAAATATTTCTAAATCAGACAGAGAAAGACAAATATTATATAATATTGATATATGTGGATTATTGAAAAAAAATGACTCAAGTGAACTTATTTACAAAATAGAAATAGAGTCACCGATATAGAAAACAAATTTAGAGTTACCAAGCAGGAAGGGAGGAGGGATAAATTGAGAGACTGAGAATGACTGTACATACTACTATGTATAAAATAGGTAATAAATAAAGACCTACTATATAGAACAGGGAACTCTACTCAGTACTCTATGATGACCTTTATGGGAAAAGAATCTAAAAAAGTTGGACGTGTGTGTATACACACACACATATCTGATTCACTTTGCTGTACAGCAGAAACTAAAACCACATTGTAAATCAACTGCATGCCAATAAATTATTTAAAAATTATAAAGAATGAAGGAAAATCTGTTTTGCCCATTTTCTCAGAGCACAGAGTCCCTCATTCTTGGTCTTCTCCCTGAATTCCTTTCAGGGTTCTGTGTCTCAAGGACTGCCATGGCTGCTGACTTAGTCCTTTTAGAACCAGGTCGTGGGCAACATGTTTTGTTTGTCATAGTTCACTTACTCTCTCATAGCTGAAGATAGCTGAAGATGAAATCTTTCAAGAACAGAAGATATTAAAAGGAGAAAATGCAAGTTCTTATTTACTGGTAGCATTTATTTTAGTGTAATACATGCAGTCACAATGCTATCAACCTAACTGCAGTGTTCCCTCTAAGATCTACATTGTCTTCCCTACTTTTCTTTCTTTGGTATTGAACTAGCATGTGAAAGTGAGGATGTCTGCTCTTTTTGCTCTGTTGTTAAGGCACTAACAGCAGGCCTTGCCTTTGGTACTGAGGCTATTCATAAGATCAAAGCTTTTAAAAATGTTTTCATTGTTATTGTTGTTGACATGACTTTTTGCTTCTACTTCCCCTGCTGGGCCAGACCCTAAGAACTTTGCACCGGCTGTTATTTTTTCTCATGTGCTGAATTGCAGTTGGCTTGAAGACTGCAAGGGGAGAGTGAAAATTATACTGGCTCCTCAATTAGAGTTGGCTACAGGTCTTGTGCTATCTGGAGACTAGAGGGTCATGCTACTTCTCTCTGAGGGAAACGGTGGAAGGCATAACTAAGATAAACGAAAGCATTTTGGAGTTTGTCAGCTAGAAAAGGCAAAAAATTAACTAACGGGAATTTTTCTCTTGTAAACTTTCAATTACATTTTCCATCATACTAAGATGTTAAGATTGCTTAAAACTGCTTAAGGTGGCAATAATGAGACTGATTTATTTAGTTTTAGATCTTTAAGTTCATTTTGTCACCATATTTTAAGGAATTGCATACATAGTTGAAGGAATGTGTTAGATGTCTTCTTTTCTACTTGGACTTTTATGTAATCGCATAGATACTCCATACAGCAGAAAAATAAATCGCGATGACTGGGCTGCTTCTGAATCCATATTTATTTAAGATCATAGCTGAGATGTGAGCCATCCATTCTCTGTTCCAGAGAGATTCTCTGGTGGAGAGAACCATCAAAGAAATGGTCGTCTATCCAGGTTTTCTTTAGGAGGTGCCTACAGAATCAGTGGATCATGGAGTTAGCTGTATTTATCGCCTAATATGGTTCTCAATATGATGAGTGATTTATGAATTAAAACAGACAGGCATGAAAAAATGTTTGATAATTTATGCCAAGATTCTAATGTCCTATTGGTTTTTAAAACCTTATCAGTGAGATCATTTATGTTTTTATACATATATTGTTAGGAAGAAACTCTGCAGTTTATAACATTTTGAAGTCTACTGTAATGATAATTTACCATTTTTAAAACATAATCAATTAGAGGAACTTAAGATTCACTTTGTTTTCTTTTGAGTGTATTTCTTTCCTAGCTCATGTAGGTTTTCTTGGGATACCAAGGCTATATGAGACACATATAAACTGAATATGTGGCTGTTGCCATAATGGAAGTGACAGGGGTTTTTCTACTACTTTATCTTTTGTACATACTTGAAAAAGTATGCCATTTGGGGGCCTGTAATTGAGGTGGGATAAAGTTGCAAGGTAGAATAATAGTAAGAAGCTTCTGATAAAATGGCATGATTTTGAGTGACAAAGTGTTATAGTTTTACTTCTCAAATAAATTAAATGCAAGGAATATGGCATAAGAATTTAGCAAATTATTCCATTAAAGTGAAAAAAATGCCACTTTGAATTGATATAAGATGAAAGATCATTTAATATAATTTTACAGAGTAATAATGGTGCTATATAAATAAGAATAAAACTTGAAAAATAATATTAATGAAGTAACGCTATAAAATCGTAATATCAACAAAAAACAGAATTTGATTTATACTGGAGTTGACATTAAATTTTAGTGTTATTAATTTCCCATGGCACAGCTGTTTTCATGTATTTTAATCAACAAGCTCTTATGAAACTCTATAGAACCATATAGAAAAAAGTAATCATTTAACTACACACTAATATACCACAATTCAATCTTTGTGAGAGATTTCATTTATATTTCATTGTTTATTTTCTGTCAACTTTGTGACTAAGTAAGGTAATTTTGGTTAGTTATGATTTGACACATATGGACCAATAAAACTTGTGACTTTCTTCCTTGGTAATGTGGCTATTAATTACTTCTAGAGATGAATTTCAGTAGTATACTTGAGTTAGAAAATAATAAGGCTTTTTGCCATGCTATAATGGTTGCATGGGATTTGGCTGGGTTGTTTTCAAGATAAATGTTCTCCTGACACTCATTGATAGCTTTGTAGAATAGAAAAATGTTCATGACAACTGAATTCTTTTTTGCACAAAATTTTTACACAAAGAGACAAAGTGACTTTCAGTGGCAAAATGAAGATTTAAGCCTAAACTAAAGTTTATTTTCCTTAAACATTTTATGCCTGTGTGAATACTTCAGGTTCTTAATTACTGTAGTTTAATAATAAGTCCTGATATTTGAAAGGACAAGTCTCTCCTTCTTGACCTTAATTATTATTGACATTACTTGCCCTTTATTCTTTCATAAATATTTAAGAGTAATGCGATTAAATGCTATGAAAACTCCTGGGAAGTGTTTATTGAAATTTCTAAAACTGTAGATAATTTTAGGGAAAAATGATATATTTTCAATATATCATTCTTATCTATGAACATAGTATATCTATACATTAATTAACTTATTGAATATATTTTCATAAAGTTTATCATTTTTCTTTTTGAAGCCTTGATAAATTCTTAACACTAAATTTTCATTATATTAAGAAAAGAAATTCAGCTTATTGGAATACATTTTAAGAAAGTGAAAGTGAAAGTTGTTCATTCGTGTCCAACTCTTTGTGAATATAATGGACTATATAGTCCATGGAATTCACCAGTCCAGAATACTGGAGTGGGAAGCCTTTCTCTTCTCCAGGGAATCTTTCCAACCTAGGGATCGAACCCAGGTGTTCCACATTGTGGACAGATTCTTTACCAGATGAGCCACAATGGAAGTCCAAGAAAGTGAAGCAAGTTTCAATTAAAAAATTTCTCAACACTTATAACAGAAAAATATATGTATAAGTAATATATAAAATTATGTGTACAATTTTGCTTATTAATAAATAAGTATGAATATAAAAGGGAATGAAAGTCATAAACTGACAATTTCTTAAAAGCAAACATATATGATCAATAAACACAGGAAAATGTTCAATATCATTAATGATCAGAGAAATACTAGTCAAGAAGTTAATGTTACCAGTTTTAACTGTTTATTTAGAAATATGTGTATTTTTAAAATAGCTATTTCTTGTGTTGGAGAAAATGGGATTTCACACTTTCTAGTCTTAATTTAATATTACTTGTAAAAGTTTAAGCATTCTAACTACTTTGAAAAATAGCTTTGTATTATTACAAGAAATAGACTAAGTCATTCTTGATACATACCCAAGAAAAACTCTTGTTTACATTCAGCAAGGTGTATTTTCATCAAGCACTATTTAAACTACATAAGGCCTGGATATAATCTAAGTTTAATTAAGAACAGAATGGATGGCTAAGCTATAGTACATTTTCACAATGGAATACTATATATACATAAATCAGAATTAATGAAAAATAATGATATAAAACTGTATGAATCTTAGCAATACAATATTGAATGACAGGTAAGTTCTTAAAATTGCATCTGTCAGAATGAACCTGTAATAAATTAAAGATAATTTTTAAGTGTTAAAGTATGAAATTAAGTCATATAAGTAAATAAATATAAGAAAATTTCATATTCTGGATGATTGATTTATAGATACTTATTATAGTGTTATAATAAAATAAATAAATGAGTGAATGACTATGTGGTTGCAAAGCCAAATAAGTGAACAAATAAGCTAATATATAAATACTTAAATGATGACCATACATGAGCCAATTTTAGAAGGTTTCATAAACCATGGATTATATTAATTCTATGAACTCAGTCCCAATAAAAATAAATTTTGAAAGTGAAACTGTAATTGCCACAGAATCTTATATTGGTTGATTTTTTTTTTTTCAAAGTTCTCTGCCTATGACTTTAATGGACTTACATAAAATTTGGTTGGTCATAGATGATTATTGCTTGTATACAAGAGTAAGTTCAACCTGTTAATTCATAACCCACTTTTAAAGTTTGTAAGATTATATTAGAAAAAAAATTTACTTTTTTTGATTAAAACTTTTCATTAGGAGAAAAGATCAATTGCGCTCAATGTGTTGAAATCAGTCAAAGCAAGATTTTTTCTTTCTGAAAAAACAGCAATGACATAACAACATTCAGTATAGTTTTAAATAACTAGTATCTACTGTTCATTAGCATGAAGAAAAGTATATTTTGGGGAGATGATTACACAACATGGGGTAGCCAGATGGTAATGTGAAGCCAATTTCTATTTAATTTGGCAGTTGGTTCAACCTTCTCTGCCAAAGTACCAACACAAAGAATTTGCATAGCAATCTCAATGAAAACAATAGAGTACTGGGAAATGTAAGAACATTGTTTAGTATGCAAGTAGCTTGAATTCTTTCTGAGATCTGTGAACTCAATTTTTAATTTGATAATCGCATTTTTCTAAAATTCTCTTTTATTTTTCACATCTTCTGCCTTCACTCAGAACCACAATCAAACCAGTCCCAAAGTCACAAAATAATTCTTCTTTTATTACAATTCTAACCTAAGAAATCCATTCTTGAGTTTAACAACTTTTAGTTTAGGAAGTATTTCATTTTACTGTTTATTTAAATGTTGAGACTTGTCATTTATGGCAATTTATCTGTAACCAGAATAGAATTAGGGAAGCAGTGTTGCCCAGGAAAATCTGTGAAATAGTGGTCTAAAATATGGACTTAATCGTTTTTCTTTTACTGCTTTGTTAACCTCAACAAATTACTTACTTCATTTCCACAACTTTAAATGCCAAGTGCTTGTAAAATAGTTGAAAATATTTAAAATTAAACTACTTTATAGTGTTTGTAATAAACTACACCATGGATTTGATTATATGTGAGAGGGAAAGAAAATTTTCTAGGAGTTATTTGGTAGCCATGAATCTACCCTTTATTATTCTCAGAAACAGAAACCAATTGTATTTTGTCTAAAACAACTAGGTTTATATTAGGTTAAAAAAATCCTTCCCACCATGGTATAAATGCTTCTTAAATCTGGCCACGTTTCCTTGATGGAGTATATGACATAAGAAGTTACACAATGTACTGGAGTGATTGAATACCTTTAATCTTTAGTCTTTTTTATACTTTGTAGCTCATTGTTAAAAAAGAAAGCCCCATGTGATATATCTATAACTGCATACATTGCATTATGGAATATCAAAAGCAATCAGTCCTCACTCAAAGAGGATTGTACAGTTCAAAGAAAGTGCTTCCTTACTGAGTTTTATTCCTGAGATCAAGTAAAGAGAAAGGAACACAGAGGGATATTTTTTCCAATGATTTCATGGCTTTCCACATTTCAAAATACCAGTTTTATAATTTAGATGATTCTTCAATCCAGCCCACTCACTCTTGTAGAGAATTTTGCTCTAAGGAAATTAAAGGTAAGCCAACAAAATAATAGTAATAATAACATTCATAATCATAAAAACATTTTATTATCTTATATTTTAGGAACATTATGCAGTTACAGATGCTGTCAAAAACTCAAAGTCATTATTTGTACAATATATATTTTAACACTTCCAAAAACTATTAGGTTCAAATAAAGTAAATGTAAACCCATAGGAGTATTTTTTTAAAGTCAACCAGCCTTTCTGGACTCAAAACTTGGGTGTAAGTATCACATCATAGACATTTATCACCATGGCTCCTCTCTTTTGTGACCTTCTGAAAGGAGCACAATTCATCAGAAAATATTTTTCAATAATCTCTGCATAAGATAATTTACCTTTTTTTGTGATCTTCAAAGTGACAGATTGCGTAGGTTGAGCCTCTGTGACTTAAACCACAGTTTCCTGTTTCATTGTGCTTTTCTGTCTCACTGGCTGACTTGATTTATAATAGTTGAGGTAGTACAAAATTAAAAATTAATTAATTTGAGTGAATTGGTAATAAAGGGGACTGAGCGGCTATATTGAGATGCTAAATAGGTCTATTCCAGACCCATTCTGGCCATCTGATCCACTGGAATATCCAACAGCTGCAAGAGGCAAAACTGTCAACTGAGCACATTCAGGAAAGAGGGTCAGAGAACGGCTCTAACCCCAGTGGGGCCAGAGCAGGGGCTGCTCTTCTGAGACTGCTTTTGTAATGAAGCAGGTCAGATGGTGGAAATAATATATTTTCTATGAAATTACTAGAGAATCTGACTAGTTAATAGAAGTACTGCTGGTAATAATCAGTAATAAAAATAATACAAAGCAGCACTGATTTAAGTTATGAAAAGTGACAGGTTGATTTGAGGCAGTTTCAGTAAACATTAAATAGAAAGATTTGAGAGCAAGTTTATGAAACACTAAATCAGAAATGACTAAAGCAACAGTGCTTCTTGAAAACTAAATACATGGATAATGGACAAAAATCAAATAAAAATCTGATTGTTTTCACAGAGGCACACTTCAGCTTTTCCTTTTTAAAAAACTGTATATGCCCAAAGATACATTATATGCCTTACAGATATATTGCTACAGGATAGCCATTCTGTTAATTTACAGGAGTCTGATATCTAGTTTACATATTAAAAACAAAAACACACCAAAATCACCCATTGAATAACAATGTAATTTTTGATGTTTCTTCCACTTGACTTCTTGTTTTTCCTCAGGGAGAATAAGAAAAGCTATTTTGCTCAGAACCCAATTACCACTGTGTTTCTGTGGGAATTTTCATACCATATATTAATCAGTGAATCAGCCAATCATTCTTAACGTGCTGTAGCTGAATGTTAGGTAATTGAAAATTGCCCCTGACCCATGCATTCAGCTAAAATTTACCATGGTGCTGGTGATTTTTATACACTTTAACAACCCCATTGTAACTGTTTCCATTACAGCCGCCACCAAGAACTATAACACCTCTACTATTTTTACCTCTACTACAACTTCTACTACCATCTAATTCATACTACCACCACAACCAAAACCTTGTACTTATTGGGTTCTTACTTTATGCCAGGCACTATTCTACCACTTTCACGTACATTGTTATATCTGCCAAGTACTATTATTTTCTTCATTTAAAATGTGAAGAAACCAGTATAGCACATGGAACTCTGCTTAATGTTATATGGCAGCCTGGATGGAAGGAAAGTTTGGAGGAAAATGGATACATGTACATGTATGGCTGACTACCTTGGCTGTTCACCTGAAACTATTACAGCATTGCTTGTTAATCCTCTACACCCAAATACAAAATAAAAAGTAAAAAAAAAAAAAATTAAAGAAAACCTATATGGTTTATCAGTCGATTTCTTGTTAGCTACATGATTTTGAAAGAATGTAATGCACATTCTTTGTTTTTCATTTAAATAGTTCAATATTTCTTACAACATAAGTAAATTAAAATGTAATAGTATATTTTAAGGTTTTTTTTTTTCTAAACAAGAGTATAAGAAAAACTCTATCTCAATAAACAATTTCCTCTAATTATTGAATAATTTATTTTTCTCCCTAGAGATAAACTAAAGGGACCATCAGGCAGAATTATAAATCTCAAGTCTCAAACTTGCATTGATGGGATGGTAAATAAAATTATAATTCCCTGGTTCAGAAAGCAAGATTAAGTTATCCTTTAGTGCTATAAAGTGCTGGTTTCAAATCTGGGTTGATTCTTTTAAGGTGCTTTCCAATCAATGCAGATACAAAAAGAAATGCAGAGTTGGCAGAGTTAGAAATCCAGCTCAAAGTCTAAATGGGTAATGCATTTATCTATTTGGTACAAATGCTGCAATATGAGCTGATGATTTTTAAATCAGTTTCAAGTCAAGAACTGTAATTCTACTGAGACAGCCGTTCCCAATACGGGTGAAAATCCATAGACTATTCCTGTTAAAAAATAGTCATAATTATTTGTTAGGCGACACACATTGATACTAATGTTTCAAATAAATAAGTTAAAAAATAATGCAAATTTCACTATGAAAAACATGCCTAATTGGCACTGCAGGATGTTTTAGTGTTTTCTCCATCATTCTTTCTTATTTTCTATGTTTTTAAACTAAATATTCTTTCATTTATTTTATTTATTAAAATATGAAATTATTTTCACTTGGAAAAAAAAGGCTCCCTCTTTAGTAGTTTCTTTTATACTACTGCTAAAGTGTTTTTCTCTATAATTCACCAACACAGTACTGTGATATGGAATTAAGAATTTGATTATTTTGCATTTGAAAATAAGAAAATATAGCCAGTAAATTTAACTATTATTTAGTGATACTCATTTTATATTACTGATACACAAAGTTTAAATATGAAACATAATGGGGTAAATTGGCCTATTAGGAAAGATTTTAACAGAATTAAAATAGCTTTTAAGTCAGTAATAGAACTATGTTTCCAAGAATTATCTATTTTAGAAAATCTGAAGGAAAGTACCTTAATTATATTTTCTGTTTGTTTTGCTTTTGTTTAAAATGCAAGACAAACTTGTATTGTTAATATTATACAGTTTAAGTAGTGTGATTTTAAAAATGATATGAACTAATTTTATCACGTAGACTGCATACTTTTATACATCCAACATATTTGGATTAATTTTTCTAGTAAAATGAAGATGAGAACTTTTGAAAATAGCTTTAAAACATCTATTAATTCTTGAAACAAGTATTTTATTATTTTTTCTATTTACAAAGTTGCTAATTTAGTGGTTATAAAGAATTTAATAGTAACTCTACAAATATTAATATGAGAAAAAAATTGGAATGAAAAATATCGAGAAGTAGTTCAAATTACCTTTCCTTTTTATGTTAAAATGGTATTTTAGCCACTGTAGTGGTAATGCCTGTAACAGTCGTGTTGCTACATAACTTCATTAGTAGCAATCATATTTGCAAGCCTTCCGTCAGTTATATGCTGCACAGGTGAATGCTCCTGTAAGATGTATTTGACTTTTAATTCTTTTTTTTTTTAATTCTGTGTTAAGCGTTTGTTTTTGAAGTGAAGTGACAGGTTTTCTTATGAAAACGAAGTTGAGCAGATTGTTTTAGGCAAAGTTCAATTGCAGTTAATCCTCCAGATGAGCAGTTGTGTTCCCATAACTTGGTGTCATTCGGGCCAATCTGAATTATTAAAGAGGATTGCAGAAAGGATAAGTATAGTTGGATCATCTTCGAGAAAAAATTTTTAAAAAAGAAGCACTATTCCAGAATACCAGAATCTGTAATGGTTTTAATTCACTTTTATTTCATTTTTTAAAGATCATGTCAATCCTAGCAATAATGAGTACATTTTGGTCTTTTTCTAAAACTTTGAATCAAGTTAAAATCTATGCATCCTTTATATCTTTACTTTAGGCAATATATTTTAAGCTATTATAAATTCCAGAAAAAATATATAAATTTTATAATTATATTAATTCAGATATATAGTTATCAGAACAATAGTTAAAGGAAAGAAAGTGGAATAGAAAAAATGTCAGTCCTTTATTTTTCTTTTAAAGCATATCAGAGTTAATCTTAAAAATAACATTAGGCTATTTTCAAATTTTTATACAATCAAACTTTGTAAAATGACTTCCTACATCTTGGAAATGGTTAATGTTATAAATATTAAAAATATTATTCATACATTGCTAATGAAGTTATTTTCACATTGAAAATAATGAAATGAAAAGGAAAAGAAAAATTATGAGGTCCTTTATGTTGATAATTTTGGTGAGATAGAACAAATATAAAAATCTAGTTGACTCATAATTGTGAAAAATCCTACTGCAATGGATAAGATTAGTCTATAACACCTTCTCAGAAGTGTGAATTAAATCTGATGATTTAGGATTATCTGGAATCAATGTGGATGCCTGTGTCCTGGATGGACCTGGCCATCCCGCTGGCAGCAACTATTATCAGATGGCTAGCCTTGGCTGGTTAAATGGATTTTGCTTCAAGTTAAGAAGTCTTTAGGGAAGTGGGTCATATTGTATAAAGACAGCTTTTCTAATTCCTTGCCTATGATGTAAAAGCAAGAGCATAATAAGGTTACTTAAAACCCTGCAATGTGCAAGATCATTTAGAAATACTAGAATGGGAAATCTCAGGAGAATAAATTAGACCCACATACTAGCAAAAGTCATTTACTAAAAGGATAGGCTAGAATCACAATTTCTCTTTACTTTTTTCTCATGCCATGTGACTGGTGTGCTCAGTTAAAACCACACGAATACTGACTCTGCAAAGGGAAACCCTCTGAGAAAGTGACATAACTTTCACATAGGATGGGGGATTGTTAAAACTATTTCATCTTCTGCATTGTTGATCACATGGATTGAAGATTTTAACATGGCCAAGAAACATCACACTAGGCTGAAAGTCCCAGTGAAAACTTCCAATTCAGTTATGAAAGTTGTAGTTTATTTTATATTTGGGGAAATACAGTTTTAAGTTCTCAAAAACTTAAAGAAATCTCAGCAAAGTATAAAATAAACTTTTGCAATTCATTAAATCCTATTATCAACTACTTATTTTATATGCTAAAAAATAAGATATGAAGTTACAATTTTCCATTTTCTAATGAAACTCTGAAGTTTAAAGTTATTTATTACAAAGATAAAGTAATATTTTAATATCCCCCATATCTCTTTAATGTGACATAGAATGTATCTGTCTATACTGTGACCCTCTGATGAATAAATATGGACCCCTGCTGATCTAATTCTTTGACTCTCCCACTAGGTTGTATCAAAGAGCTTGCAAAGGATACAATAAAGTTGCCATCATTTCCATGAACTATGACAGTTCAATTATTATATATATAAATATATTTCATGTCAATTGCCACCCTGCACTTTCTATGATGCCGTGGACATACTTTCAATCACTTTACTTTGACAGAATTTTGAATAGCATTTAAGAAAGTTAAATAAGATTAATAGTAAAGAACATTCTGGGCTCCTTCAGAAATTCATTGCTAACATTTTAATGATTTATTTATTTTGACCCTTATTATGTTTGAAATCATAGAAAATAGTATGTTTAGCGTTCTTTGAAATAGTGAATTTTCTTTCTTGATGATATCAAACTGAGGTTCCTCTGATATCAGTTCTTCTGATGTCTAGACATTCTTATTGATGATCTCTGTATAAAATACGCTGTGTAAATAAGAGAAAGTGTTAGCATATAGTATGTAAGGCTGATAGTATTTGGTGACTTCAACTCTTAATAAGAATAATTCAGCACCACTCAACAAGTTTTTGTGGAAAATCTATTCTGTGCCAGTACTTTTCTAAACACTGGAGATGGTTGCAAAGGTAAATAAGTCCCAGTCATTATTGCCAAACACCTCCTAGTTTAGGAGATAAAGAAGAAAAATTCACAAAAAGGAAATCATGTTAAGGCAATAAAGGTTGACAGACACCTGCCTGTGACACTGGAAAAGGTTCAGCTTGAGAGGACAGGGAATAATTCTAAGGAGCATATAAACTTAAGGTGGAACTAGGAGAGTTATTGGGCTTCCTGGTGGCTCAGTGGTAACATGCCTGCCAACTCAGGAGAGTCAGGTTTGATCCTTGGATGGGAAGATCCACTGGAGACGAAATTGGCAACTCTCTCCAGCATTCTTGCCTGGGAAATTCCATGGACAGAGGAACCTGATGGGCTATATAGTCCATGGGGTCACCAAGAGTCAGATCCGACATAACGATTGAGCAGGCACGTATGCAGAAGAATTATTAGGAGGTAATTAGGCACATAAAGGATGAGATGAATGATGAATCTGAAATAAGGCAATATCCTAACGAAGTTCTAAAAGTAAGAAACAGATGTAAGCTAGGATGGCAAGTATTTTGGTATTGCTGAAATATAAACTGGGACAGGCACAGGCAGAAGTGGAAAATGTTAGCTGAGAAATAGGCCTGGGACAGGCTTCCCTAGTGGCTCAGCAGTAATCTATCCACAATTCAAGAGAGGCAGGAAACCTGGGTTTGATCCCTGGATTGGGAAGATCCCCTGGAGGAGGGCATGGCAACTCACTGCAGAATTCTTGCCGGGAAAATCCCATGAACAAAAGAGCCTGGTGGGCTACAGTCCATGGGGTTGCAAAGAATTGGACGCAAGTAAAGCGACTGAGCACAGCACAGCACAGGCTGGGGACAGTTACTATAGTGTCATATCATATTCCATCCTAGGAACTTAAACTTGATTTATGTGTATCTGGGAGGTATGTTTTCGTGGGGCAAGATATTGGCTTTGAATGTCTTAAAACAAACAGTTGACAGATCTTTGTGATGAGAGGAAAGTTAGAGATTAAAAAATGGGGACTATCAGAATTTTTAATTCAAAAAGTGGCAATGGCTTTATTAAGACCAGTTGTTTTTCGTTTGTTTGGTTGTTTTGTTTTTGCCACAAGCATGGCTTATGGGTTATTAGTTTCCTGACCAGAGATTGAATCTGGGCCCTCAAGAGTGAGGACACAGCCCCAACTACTGAACTACCAGGGAATTCCCTGTGACCAGGTTTATAAAACCGAGGAGAAAAGTGTAAACTCCCCAAACACATACGATATGAAATCTATGGAAACAGGTCACATAGAGGAGAGAGAAGCCTAGGTAACCCAGTTTTCTAATAAGAAAGAGGAAATGTGGGAAAATACAGGAATGTGAAAAAAAGTGATGTTCAGTTTTGAGCATTTTGTAATCAAAGTCATTCTGGGATATCCAAGTGAAACTATTAAGCAAACTGTAAATTTGGGTCTAAATTTCATTGCTAAAATCATGGTTGACATGTAGATTTGTGAAAATCATTGATAACAGATTCATCTACAACTCTAGAGTGAATAAGATTGCCCACAGAATCTTGAATGTGAAGACAGTTCAAATCCAAGGCACAGTGGTGAACTCAGATGCTTAGAGGAATTTTTGATTATTTTGTCAATTGCCTATGCTTTTATGGTACATATCTTTGAATTACCATTTCACTTGTTCCTTTTGTTTACACACATACCTACATCTTCTGAACTAAAACACAAACACAAATAAAAATGCTTTCCTCCTTTCCTTAGTCTAAACTAATAAGGAAATCTAATCATTTCCTTAATGAACTGCAACATCTACCACGCATGCTTTTTCACCATATATCCTTGCCCATTTTTTCCCTTATGGTACTGGCATGGAGATAATGTTCTTAGAGTTCACACTGTGGAACTTCCAGGTTCCAAACCAATGATCTTTTTTCTCAATTATCACCTTTCCTGGTCTCTCTGAAACAAGTGCTTATTAATCACAACTCCTTCTAGAAAGTCTGCCTTTCTTCAGCTCAGGGATTTATCATCCCTGTCCTTTTCTAATCCCTATAGGGGTTAAACACAATATGTGTCTACATGCTTATTTTTCCCAGTTTAAGACATGAGCTTTCAATAGCCAGTACTATCTCCATTTTTGAAGCTTTGGCATCTCAAATCTTTTTAAATGTCTTTAACAATTGGAAGACATTTGTGTATAAGAATAGGTATCCCTAATTGAACCAGTGAAAACAGCAGGAAAATGCATCCAATTCTACATGGTAGGAAGTCCAGAGATAGGATGTATTTTGGATATATTTTTATCAGAAATCAACATTCTAGAATGAGCCCAGATTCTTTCTCTATTCTGCCATAATTCCTGCAGCTTCATCCTTGGCAGCTGGAAGTAATTTGTTACAATCCTGGGTATTATATCTGGAAGAAAGATTGCCTTCCTAAGTTTTCTAGGAAAACATATCCTAGATGAGAGGATATTTTTCCCTAGACTTTTTATTTGCTGACTTTACATCAAGTCACATGCTCATTGATTGGGATGAAGTCACTTGCTCATTGCTCCACTATTCACTGTCTTGAAATACTCACTCCTCCATTCTTGAAACTGTGGGAGAGTCAGATTTCTGAGTGTTATAGCTACAAGGTGGGGGAAGGTTATGGATACTTCAAGGATTTTGTGCTAGAAAGTAATAAGATGAGGATGGAGGCTGAGTTAGCCACCAACATTGTCCATTTTAGTAAAATCTCATCTATCCAGTATCATCAAACATTTCCAGTTTTTAAGGTCTTTTAACTGAAGTTTCATATTTCTAGTCACACATTCCTAAATAAGGACATTTGATTTTGTGTTAAAACTAAAAACTTGATTGATTTTAATCCAAAACTAAACTCAGCATCTTCCTTATTGAATCAGTTCTTCCAAGTCACTTTTCCCCAATAGTGAAAGTTCCTTTATTCTTTGCTTAGAACCATGGAAGCTTTATTGACCTAACTATTCTCACACATTAGTCAGTTGATTCCTTCTTTCATATTTGTTGGCCAATCTGTGTATCTTCCACTCTGACTTAGGACTCAGTAATGCTCACATGTATTACCAAAATATCACTAATTGTTGGTAGTGGTGGTCTCTTTTGTGTCCTTACCTTTATCTACTCTGTGAAGGACCATGAGATTAATTTTCCTAACTTATTGTTCTACTTATATTACTCTCTTCTTAAATCCTCAAGGTCTTTCTTTGCATACCAAATCCCTCAGCCTGACTTTCAGTAGTCTAATCTCAGCTATCTTCTGTTCTCATTCCTACTGCCATCCTGTACAGACATAATACTTGAGACCAAATTGGAGCTCCCTTGGACTTCAACAAATTGAATTCATTAATTATATCAGAATTTCCTTAAAGACCCCAAAACTCTCTTGATTGCCCATTACTTAGGGTTTTTGTTTTTTCTACTGCTGTCTTTCCTGGGATGGTTTCTGGATATAAAAATTCTATTCTATGTTGTTTCCATATGTTGTCTCTAATACCACTGTGGTGTGAAGCCTCAGCTGATCCCCAGGATAAAATTTCCCCCAATGAATGCTTGGTGATATCCTTCTATAAGATTGCAGACTTGACAGGAAGGATTAGTCATGTTCATCCAAGTAAGCTTTATAGCCCTTCTAATGAGATTGCATAGATAGCAAACACTAAGAACAATCTTTCATTAGATGCAGAATTAGTTGTCTGGGATTATGAAACAAAAAGCTCAGCCTTAGATCTAAGCAGTTAGACATACAGAATCATTTCTAACCATTTTGCTCTTGAAAATGTTGGGTTATTGTTTGTTTTTTTCTATTTTTACCTCAGAATCTCCTATATTAAAAAACAAACATTAAAAAGAAAAAGTAAAATGAAAACCAACTCTCTTGAATTAGAATCTATGGAGAGAAATACTTCTTTACAGGATTTTTTTAACCTCTCAAATAGATAACAGTAATTTCTTTAAAGAAGGAGACTAATAGAATAACTTTTAATAAGTGATAGATGTTTCCAATCATGATAACAATTCTGGGCCAAATTAATTTATCATATATAAACACTGAACATGAAAGATGAGAATGGTGACTAAATACATGACAGCATATCATGTGTTGAATATGCTTTGCATGTCTCCACACTGAATGTAGGTGATATAAATCTAATTAAACCATAATTCAGAGACATTAAATAATACCAGTCAATGTTACTGACAAGGTAACATTGTCAGTAAAGGGTGCAATTCTACTTAAACACACATTGATCTGTTGACTAAGCCCATGCTCTTTCAACTCTCATAAAACTATGAAAATAAATGTATTAAGCAATCAGGTACAATCCATAATGGTACCTAAATACCATTTTTATTTTAATAAAAATTTGAATTTTTGTCAATTTGTCTTATATAGAAGTTAATCCATTGACTTGCCTTATTTCTACTACATGATACTGTTTTATGTGGATGAAAATTTTAAATTGATTAATATTATAGCCCTATATTCAGTGTAATAGAAAAATATATGAGGCATTTTACTGTTTCAAGTATCTCAGGATGTTTATATTTATTTATTTTTTTTATAATCATTTTATTTAATGATTTTATTCTGTCACTGTTTATTCATTTTCTTCTATTAATATTATCTCACACTTTAAATCTGTAATTACATCCACAGTCCTAAGTTTTCACCCAGTCTCTCAATATTTATTTCTATGTAGTATAACTCTTATCCTCAACTGTCAACCAAAGTTACTGTAATAAATTATCCCAGACTTACTTCATACAATACTCACTGGAATTGTCTCATGCTTTTAACTTAGTCTAATAATTTGTGACATTATTCAACTGACCATTAGTTGATTTCATGAATAAATATATTAATTTCAATATCAAAACACTCAGGGCGAGCATTAAATCCAGCTGAATATAAGTTATTAATTGAACAAGTCATGCATGAGAGAATAGACAGATGAATGAATCTTTCATCAAATGTTTTAAACCTATTAATGAAACTTTTCTATGTATTTCTCTGCTGCATTCTATTATTTCTAGCTTTCTTATCACCCCATTACCACGTTTTCATCTAAGCTGTGAATTTTATCACTGTATACTTTTTGTCCTTCCATTACTGAATTTAACAACTTAAGCTTTTCAGTATCACCTCTGTGCTGAAGACTGCTGAAGATCTTTCTCAATTCTAAGTTTTGTTGTTTTTCCTGTTTGAAATCTCTAATTGCTCCCTAGACAATTCCACTGGATATCATCTTTTTTCTCAAATAGTTAAAAGCTAAAAAGGGACTATTTGATTACAATGTCTTTCATTTTGTGTGCGGAGCTGCACAGAACACCAAGGTTGGCCCTCCTCACGTCGGCAATGGGCCGCCCCTCCAGATGCCCGATGTCCTCTGCCAGCATTCAGATCCTGTTTTATAGAGTTTGCTCGGCCTTTAAAAGTTCTTTTGGTGTATTTATTTGGGAGAGAGTGTTCTCCCCGTCCTATTCCTCCGCCATCTTAGTTCCTCCCTCAGGATGTTTATATTTAAAGATATTATGTTTGTTTATTATTAATCACATTATTTTGCTTTGTCTTTTTAAATGAAGCATACATGAATAAAAATAACTCTGATACATAAAACCTAAGAGAAAGAAAACAATGAATTTACTTTGAGTTTTGGTTTCTATAGATTGTCTATTCAGAAATAGTAAATTATAGAGCAAAAACATGTCATAGTTATAGGATCATTTCTTTTAAAAAATATGAAATATTTGCAGAGTAAATATGATTCTATGCATTTCTCATACTGCAAGTCATTTCCAAATTTCCATGTATGCCTGCCAAGAACAATGATAATTAATGATTCATTGAATTCTTTGAGAAATGTTGAATTCCAAGACTGGTTTAGACCATATTTAAACATATATTATGCTAGACTAAATTAAAAAAAAAAAGAGAGAATATTGTATATTTTTGGCTACTTGTGGTTATAAAAAAGAAAATTCTCTAGTAGAGTGCAGATGCAAAATACATTTGGTTAAAAAAGTTCAGATCCCATTTGCCAGTTGCTCCTTCAGCATTTTTTTTTTTAATTCCTGGGTATTTTTCAAGGTCCGTAATCATTAGAAAACATTGAACATTTTGCCTATTTATGTTTAAAAAATATTGCTCAAGTTTTTCATGCTCTTACCTTATTAAATGTCAACAGTAGGTACAATATGGTTTGCAGGGAATTAATTGTTCATCTTTAAGACTTTATATATATATATATATATATATATATATATATATATATATATATATGTAAATATATGTTTGCATGCCTGCATGCTAAGTTATATTAAACTCTTTGTGACCCTTCGGAGTGTAGCCTGCCACACTCCTCTGTTCATGGAATTTTCCAGGCAAGAATATATAAATGTTTAATGTAATATATATATATCATATATATTTCATGTAAGGTATTGGTATAAAGATGAAAATACTTTAGGGAAAATATTGATAGAATGTAGTTCTTCTAACTGGTTTGTTTTAAACTGATTTTACTTCTCCCTACCCCCATTTCAGTCGATCGCCATGGCCAGATGCCATTAGCTACTCAGAGCAGTAGAAAAAGATTTATGCATTGGCAAGTGGAGAGGTGAAACACTGGTTAAAAGAGTTCTGCAAATGATACTTCTGATCCCAGCAGAAGTTATAGATTTGAATTTTTTTTAAGAAAAAGGCAAAGTTTTCCCTGTTAATAGTTGTAAATTATATGCTATATTATCCCTTTTTTTTTCTTTTTCCCAGTACTCACTATACCTCATTTTAGGTATAAAATCTCTCAAGTTCATTAGTGAGACAGATTCAATACACTTATACACACACACACACACGTATATATACTTTGAACAGAATGGATCTATGAAATTGAAAGATACATTCACACCCACATCATGCCCTCCCCCAATCTCAAAGTTGCACTTGTAAACTAAAAGATGAACATTCTCAAAAAAGACATGTCTGGCTTAGGACAGCCTTTAATCATTAGTGCATTCCTTTGTTCCCTTAGCCTCTATGATGACATGCGTTATAGTTCGAGCTTTAAGGTATATACACACATTTATTAGAAAGCTATACTTACAAAGGTGATCAAGATCACTTATCAATTTCTTGTGAAAATCTAAATTTTAAGGTATTATTTTGAGTAAATAAGAGCAGTTTAGGGAGATGCCTTTGTCTGTAAATTTTCTTAAATACCAGTTTCATTTCATGTTGTCATAGGCACTGAATTTAGTTAATTAATAGAAAAGTTTATAGCTAAAAAGAAACTAAAAATTGAGAAAATATATTTAAAATCATAGATTGTGGAGTTTATTTGAAATTTAAAAAATTATGACGTTATTCTTTGAATGGTAGCAAAAGCACATAATACAGTGGGCTCATGGTCTTGCACTGAGGAGTTGAAATAGCTGCTTTATTTGCATATTTTAAATATACTATAAATTTTAGGGTTAGAAATCACAAGGAAGGAATGAGATTTAAAATTTTTCTTAAATAGAGCTTTCATAAACAATACCAAATATACCTGTTTGTTCTGACCATTGATTTGTGTGTCTGTGCTTAGTTGCTCAGTTGTGTCAGACTCTTTGAGACCTATGAACTATAGCCCACTAGGATCCTCTGTTCATGAGATTCTCCAGGCAAGAGTATTGGAGTGGATTGCCAATTCCTTTTCTATCATTGATCCAGACAGTTTGATAAAAATAATACTAGAATATGATGAACAATATTTTCATTTTTTCCCTTGCCTTTTAAATTTATGTTTCTCCATACTAAGGAAAATGGAAGGGACACTCAAGAGGGAGCAAATATATGTATACCTATGGCTGATTCATGTTCAGGTGTGGCAGAAACCAACACAAATCTATAAAGCAATTATCCTTTAATTTAAAAAATAAAGAAAAAAAGAAAAAATTATGTCTTTAATTCACATTCAGATCCTGTACTTAATAACAAAATAAAGTTTTATAAACTTTTGCTAAAATGTTTTGGAAACACACTATGCAATTTGCTTTGCTTAGTTAAAAAAATGTTCAGTTCAATTGTTTAGTCTTGTCCGACTCTTTGCGACCCCATAAACTGCAGCATGCCAAGCCTCCCTGTCCATCACCAACTCACAGAGTCCACCCAAACCCATGTCCATTGAGTCAGTGGCGATATCCAACCATCTCATCCTTTTTCGTCCCCTTCTTCTCCTGCCCTCAATCCTTCCCAGCATCAGGGTCTTTTTAAATGAGTCAGTTCTTTGCATCAGGTGGCCAATGTATTGGAGTTTCAGCTTCAACATCAATCCTACCAATGAACACCAGGATTGATCTCCTTTAGGATGGACTGGTTGCATCTCCTTGTAGTCCAAGGGACTCTCAAGAGTCTACTCCAACACCACAGTTCAAAAGCATCAATTCCTCAGTGCTCAGCTTTCCTAATAGTCCAACTCTCACATCCATACATGACCACTGGGAAAAAAAACAACAACAGACACTTGACTAGATAGACCATTGTTGGCAAAGTAATGTCTCTGCTTTTTAATGTGCTGTGTAGGTTGGTCATAAATTTCCTTCCAAGGAGTAAGCATCTTTTAATTTCATAGCTGTAATCACCATCTGCAGTGATTTTGGAGCCCCCCAAAATAAAGTCAGCCACTGTTTCCACTGTTTCCCCATCTATTTGTCATGAAGTGATGGGACCAGATGCCATAATCTTAGTTTTCTGAATGTTGAGCTTTAAGCCAACTTTTTCACTCTCCTCTTTCACTTTCAGCAAGAGGCTCTTTAGTGCTTTTTCACTTTCTGCCATAAGGGTGGTGTCATCTGCATATCTAAGGTTATTGATATTTCTCCCAGCAATTTGATTCCAGCTTGTGCTTCCTCCAGCCCAGTGTTTCTCATGATGTACTCTGCATATAAGTTAAATAAGCAGGGTGACAATATACAGCCTTGATGTACTCCTTTTCCTATTTGGAACCAGTCTGTTGTTCCATGTCCAGTTCTAACTGTTGCTTCCTGACCTACATACAGGTTTCTCAAGAGGCAAGTCAGATGGTCTGTCATTCCCATCTCTTGAAGAATTTTCCACAGTTTATTGTGATCCCCACAATCAAAGGTTTTGACATTGTCAATTAAACAGAAATAGATGTTTTTCTGCAACTCTCTTGCTTTTTCGATGATCCAGTGGATATTGGCAATTTGATCTCTGGTTCCTCTGCCATTTCTAAAACCATCTGGAAGTACACGGTTCATGTATTGCTGAAGTCTGGTTTGGAGAATTTTGTATTTTACTTTACTAGCTTGTGAGATGAGTGCAATTGTGTGGTAATATGAGCATTCTTTGGCATTGCCTTTCTTTGGATTGAAATGAAAACTAATCTTTTCCAGTCCTGTGGCCACTGCTGAGTTTTCCAAATTTGCTGGCATATTGAGTGCAGCATTTTCACAGCTTCATCTTTCAGGGTTTGAAATAGCACAACTGGAATTCCATCATCCACTAGCTTGGTTCATAGTGATGCTTCCTAAGGCCCACTTGATTTGACATTCCAAGATGTCTGGTTCTAGGTGAGTGATCACCATCGTGATTATCTGGGTACTGTTTTCTTTGTATTCTAGCCACCTCTTCTTAATATCTCCTGCTTCTGTTAGGTCCATACCATTTCTGTCCTTTATTGAGCCCATCTTTGCATGAAATGTTCCCTTGGTATCTCTAATTTTCTTGAAGAGATATCTAGTCTTTCCTGTTCTGTTGTTTTCCTCTATTTCTTTTCACTGATCACATAGGAAGACTTTTTTATGTCTCCTAGTTATTCTTTGGAAGTCTGCATTCAAATGGTTATATCTTTCCTTTTCTCTTTTGCTTTTCTCTTCCCTTATTTTCACAGCTATTTGTAAGGCTTCTTTAGAAAGTCATTTTGCTTTTTTGCATTTCTTTTTCTTGAGGATTGTCTTGATTCCTATCTCCTGTACAGTGTCACAAACCTCTATCCACAGTTCTTCAGGCACTGTCTCTATCAGATCTAGTCCCTTAAATCTATTTCTCACTTACACTGTATAATTATAAGGGATTTTATTTAGGTCATACCTGAATGGTCTAGTGGTTTTCCCCACTTTCTTCAATTTAAGTCTGAATTTGGCAATAAGGAGTTCATGACCTGAGCCACAGTCAGCTCCCGGTCTTGTTTTTGCTGACTCTGTAGAGCTTCTCCATCTTTGGCTGCAAAGAATATAATCAATTTGATTTCGGTGTTGACCATCTGGTGACATCCATGTGTACAGTCTTCTCTTGTGTTGTTGGAATAGAGTGTTTGCTATGACCAGTGCGTTCTCTTGGCAGAACTCTCTTAGCCTTTGGCCTGCTTCATTCTGTACTCCAAGGCCAAGTTTGCCTGTTACTCCAGGTGTTTCTTGACTTCCTACTTTTGCATTCCAGTCCCCTATAATGAAAAGGACATCTTTTTTGAGTGTTAGTTCTAAAATGTTTTGTAAGTCTTCATAGAACTGTTCAACTTCAGCGTCTTCAACATTACTAGTCGGGGCATAGACATGGATTACCGTGATATTGAATGCTTTGCCTTGGAAACGAACAGAGATCATTTTGTTGTTTCTCAAATTGCATCCAAGTACTGCATTTCAGACTCTTTTGTTGATCATGATGGCTATTCCATTTCTTCTAAGGGAATCCTGATCACAGTAGTAGATATAATGGTCATCTGATTTAAATTCACCCATCCCAGTCCATCTTAGTTTGCTGATTCCTAGAATGTCTACCTTCACTCTTGCCATCTCCTGTTTTACCACTTCCAATTTGCACTGATTCATGGATTTAACATTCTAGGTTCCTATGCAATATTGCTCTTTACAGCATCAGATCTTACTTCTATCACCAGTCACACCCACAACTGGTTGTTGTTTTTGCTTTGGCTCCATCCCTTCATTCTTTCTGGAGTTATTTCTCCACTGATCTCCAGTAGTATATTTGGCACCTGCCTACCTGGGGAGTTTCATCTCTCCATGTCCTATCTTTCCACCTTTCCATACTGTTAATGGGGTTCTCAAGGCAAGAACACTGAAGTGGTTTGCCATTCCCTTCTCCAGTGGACCACATTCTGCAGACCTCTCCACCATGACCTGTCCATCTTGGGTGGCCCCACATGGCATGGCTTAGTTTCATTGAGTTAGACAAGGCTGTGGTCCATATGATCAGATTGGCTAGTTGTCTGTGATTGTGTTTTAGTCTGTCTGCCCTCTGATGCCCTCTCTCAGCACCTATCATCTTACTTGGGATTCTCTTACCTTGGATGTAGGGTATCTCTTCACAACTGCTCCAGCAAAGTGCAGCCGCTGCTCCTCACATTGGATGTGGAGTAGCTCCTCTCTGCCACTACCCCTGACCTTGGATGTGGGGTAACTCCTCTCCGCTGCCACCCCTGAGCTTGGGCATAGAAGCTTCTCTTGGCTTCCACCCCAATTTTGGACGTGGGGTAGCTCCTCTCTACCACTCCTGCACTGTTGCACAGCTGCCACTCCTGTGCCGTATGACATAAATCAAATCCCTTATGATTATACAGTGGGAATGAGAAATAGATATAAGGGACTAGATCTGATAGACAGAGTGCATGATGAACTATGGATGGAGGTTCATGACATTGTACAGTAGACAATGATCAAGAGCATCCTCAAGAAAAAGAAATGTAAAAAAGCAAAATGGCTGTCTCAGAAGGCTTTACAAATAGCTGTAAAAAGAAGGGAAGTGAAAAGCAAAGGAGAAAAGGAAAGATATACCCATTTGAATGTAGAGTTCCAAAGAATAGCAAGGAGAGATAAGAAAGCCTTCCTCAGTGATCATGAAAAGAAATAGAGGAAAACAATAGAATGGGAAAGACTAGAGATCTCTTAAGAAAATTAGAGATACCAAGGGAACATTTCATGCAAAGATGGGCTCAATAAAGGACAGAAATGGTATGGACCTAACAGAAGCAGAAGATATTAAGAAGAGGTGGCAAGAATACACAGAAGAACTATACAAAAAAGATCCTCACAACCCATATAATCATGATGGTGGATCACTCACCTAGAGCCAGACTTCCTGGAATGAGAAGTCAAGTGGGCCTTAGGAAGCATCACTATGAACCAAGCTAGTGGAGGTGATGGAATTCCAGTTGTGCTATTTCAAATCCTGAAAGATGATGCTGTGAAAGTGCTGCACTCAATAGGCCAGCAAATTTGGAAAACTCAGCAGTGGCCACAGGACTGGAAAAGGTCAGTTTCATTCCAATCTCAAAGAAAGGCAATGCCAAAGAATGTTCAGACTACTATACAATTGCACTCATCTCACACGCTAGAAAAGTAATGCCCAAAATTCTCCAAACCAGGCTTCAGTAATATGTGAACCGTGAACTTCCAGATGTTCAAGCTAGTTTCAGAAAAAGCAGAGGAGCCAGAGATCAAATTGCCTACATCCACTGGATCATCAAAAAAGCAAGAGAGCTGGAAAAAAAGATCTATTTCTGCTTTATTGACTATGCCAAATCCTTTGACTTTGTGGATCACAATAAACTGTGGAAAATTCTGAAGGACATGGGAATACCAGACCACCTGACCTGCCTTTTGAGAAACCTGTATGCAGGTCAGGAAGGAACAGTTAGAACTAGACGTGGAACAACAGACTGGTTCCAAATAGGAAAAGGAGTACATCAAGGCTGTATATTGTCACCCTGCTTATTTAACTTATATGCAGAGTACATCATGAGAAATGCTGGGCTGGAGGAAGCACAAGCTGGAATCAAATTGCTGGGAGAAATATCAATAACCTTAGATATGCAGATGACACCACCCTTATGGCAGAAAGTGAAAAAGTACTAAAGAGCCTCTTGCTGAAAGTGAAAGAGGAGAGTGAAAAAGTTGGCTTAAAGCTCAACATTCAGAAAACTAAGATTATGGCATCTGGTCCCATCACTTCATGGCAAATAGTTGGGGAAACAGTGGAAACAGTGGCTGACTTTATTTTGGAGGGCTCCAAAATCACTGCAGATGTCGATTGTAGCCATGAAATCAAAAGACACTTACACTCTGGTTGAAAATTTATGACCAACCTATGCAGCATATTGAAAAGCAGAGACATTACTTTGTCAACAAAGTTCCATCTAGTCAAGGCTATGGTTTTTCCAGTAATCATGTAAGGATGTAAGAGTTGAACTGTAAAGAAAGCTCTGCGCAGAAGAACTGATGCTTTTGAACTGTGGTGTTGGAGACTTGGGACTTGGTGTTGGGACTCTTGAGAGTCCCTTGGACTGCAAGGAGATCCAACCAGTCCATCCTAAAGGAAATCAGTCCTGGTGTTCATTGGTAGGACTGATGTTGAAGCTGAAACTCCAATATTTTGGCCACCTGATATGAAGAGGTGACTCACTTGAAAAGATCTTGATGCTGGTAAAGACTGAGGGCTGGAAGAGAAGGGGACGAAGGAACATGCGATGGTTAGATGGCATCACTGACTGAATGGACATGAGTCTGAGAGTTGGTGATGGCCAGGGAAGCCTGGCGTGCTGCAGTCCATGGGGTTGCAAAGAGTCAGACCGGAGTGAACAACTGAACTGAACTGAACACCAAATGACAATAATCACAAGTGAATGTATGGAAAGTCTCCTGTAAATTTGTGGTTTAGTTTATTGTACCAATATCAATTACCTAATCTTGGTATTATACTTATATTAATTGAATAATATCATTGAGGGAAGCTGAGTGAAGGGTAATATGGAAATGTGCTATTTTTGCATGTGAATGAATTCTGTGTCTGAATTCATTTCAAAATTAAAGTGTTTTTTTTTTATCTTAAAGATAAGGCCTTATATGACTGGTCTAATTATCTCAACATTCTTTTTTACTACACTCAAGGTCATGGCCTCTGCTTCCACTGTCAGCCACCTTGCCACTGCTTTGTAGGCATATTCCAGTGTTGGCTCATTTCTCCAGAGATAATCCAATTTCCTCAGACTTTCTGTGGACTAACCTCCAAGTTTTTGAATAACTATTATATACAATGGCCTTTAAAACCTCAACATGCTACTACTACTCCACACACTCTAATCCTCTTACATTGATCCACTTAATTTTTTTTTCACAGCACTTACCATCATCTAACATCACAATTTTCCTTGCTATTATGTTAATTATCTGTCTTTCTGACTAAAATAAAAGCCACATTGGGACATCTTTATTTTGTTTATAGATGATAATCAAGTAGCTAGCAGAATGCTTCCAGCATAGTAGGCATTCTAAATAATTGTTGAATTAACTAGCAGATGTTGGGTTTTAAGTACTAGAAGTTTCTATGTGAGCAGTGGAGAATATGCTATTTAAAATATACATATGTATATATATATATATATATTTTGCAACCACTTTCTATGTGTAAGACTTCCCCTGGTAGCTCAGCTGGTAAAGAATCCACCTCCAATGCAGGAGATCCTGGTTCAGTTCCTGGGTTGGAAAGATCCTCTGGAAAATGGTAGGCTACCCACTCTGGTATTCTTGGGCTTCCCTGGTGATTCAGCTGGTAAAGCATCTGCCTGCAATGTGGAAGACCTGGGTTCAATCCCTGGGATGGGAATATCCCTTGGAGAATGAAATGGCTACCCAGTCCAATATTCTGGCCTGGAGAACTCCATGAACTGTGTAGTCCATGGGGTCATAATAAGTGGGACACTACTGAGCAACTTTCACTTCACTCTATGTGTAAGATTGACTTAAAGCTCCAACAGAAAACAAATAATATCCTTCAGCTTGCTGCTGCAGGCACTATTGACAGAACATAACATTACTCCATCCTTTGCCTTTTTGTTTTGCAAAAGTCAGAATCTCCCTCTGTGCTGACTTCCACACTAGGCTGATTTGTGAACGGCTGCTGTTTTCCATTGTTTCCTATTAGTATGCTCTGGGCCCCACAGCAGTTTCCCTGAAGTCTTTGAGGCTGACCTGCTATTGCTCAATACATAACAGCTGCTTAGGTGTCGGTGTCCTCCTGTCAGGCATTCTCTATACATTTGCTTCTGTGGAGCTAATATTCCAACAAAGACTGAGCTTGCTCTTCTTGTTACTATTCCAATTAATTTCCTGTAAGGTTTGCTGAGGGAAATGGCAAAACACTCCAGTATTCTTGCCTAGAGAATCCCATGGACAGAGGAGCCTGGTGGGCTGCTGTCCATAGGGTCCCACAGAGTCGAACACGACTGAAGTGACTAAGCATGCATGCCTGCTTTGGAAAAGGAAATGGCAACCCACTCAAGTATTCTTGTCTGGAGAATCCCAGGGACAGAGGAGCCTGGTGCGGTGCCGTCTATGGGGTCACACAGAGTCGGACATGACTGAAGTGACTTAGCAGCAGCAGCAGCAGCAATATCTGCTGGCCTATGAGAAGATGGCATATGAAATCAGTCATGGCCTTGTTTTCAGGCACAGTCCTTAAAAGACTATAGGGGCGCTCTTGAAAAGCCCTTAGTCCAGTCAAGTTGACACGTAAAATAAATCATCATGTGCAAGTTTGTTTATCAACACTTACTACAATTAACTAATATCTGAAATAAATTTGCTAATGTCTGTGTCCTTAAGTAGGATAAAAACTGAGAATAGAAGCAGTATATAACTTATTTACCAATCTATCTCCAAAGCATACATCCATGCTTGGCAAGTACTAGGATCTCAAGAAATACTTATTGAATTAATAAATAAAAATGGTTTTGGAATTCTGTCTTAAAATGAAACATGACTTTCCACCTTGGGAGTTAAAATAATGTCATGAATAAGGTGCCCAATTCAGTATTGAAGTCCCAGAAAATCATTAAGAATACTGATAAAGTGAAAACTAACTCTTATGCTTTTAATGATCTCAATATTTCAGTTGAACTGGTAACTTTTAAATTATTAACATATGTTGGTGAAATTGATTAAAATCTACAGAGTTATAATTATAATAAGTGAAAAAAGGAGCAGAATCTTCTTTGCTTTTAAGAAAACTTTCATCTAGGGCTAAATTTTGCAAAACTAGTATCACAGAGAACAGTATTCCTGTAAGGCTCCCTTAGGAAAAATGGGGGATAGATTGGCCAAATAATTTTGGGAAATAAAATATCCAATATCCTCCTCCTCATACTGACACTTTCATAAAGTACATTGATGAGTTAACAACTCAGTAGTTCTACAGAAATTTTATTTTTTGAAAAAATAAATTTCACCTCCAAAGACTTTTGTGTTAATAATCTTTGTAAATATTCTGATGCACATTTATTTCATGAAACACTTTTTGAGAAATGTGCAAAGTAAAATATGGTGTAATCTTTGTTATTTAGTTAAGTATTGTGGTACAATACATAAATCAGTGAACTTTGATTACTTTATAGATTTTGATTAAAAACTCTCAATATTTATATGCAAATATCTATAAAGGACCTCTTAATTTTCTTCCAATCCTAAAGATATAACTTTTCTTAAGCAATTAGCATATTCAATAATCTTGGTGATTTAAATATTTTCTTTCTTTCATACTTGAGATTTCTTTTTTTATTTTTTTACATTCTCCCTTGATCTTTATAATTGTTTTCACATTACTATTCTGATTGATTATAAACAATTGATTTTATTTAAAGGTGTATGATTGAAAGTACAATAAATCAATTCAAAAACAAGACTAGACTAGCAGAAAATTTAGCAATGCCAAAATCACAGTCATTTGCCAAATATGAAATGAGATTCTCAAAACCAAGTTTAATGTAATCTAGTAAATTTTTCTTCAGAAACAGAGCTTCATTTATCCAGCCTTAAAAGGGATAAGACCTTTGGAAACCAATGGCCTTTATAAAAGATTTAAAATAGCATTTCATTTAAAATAATGAATATGTCTAATGTTTCCTACCATTTCGTGTCATCTTCTGCCTGGGTCCTTTTCTTCTCCGAGTGCATAAGAAAGTTTGCAAAGTAGAAACAAACTAGATGAACAGAAACCAGATTTTCTAGGACAGAATTAGAAATGAAATGAAATGAAATATGTAACGAAAGGTGAGCAGTAACCAAACAGATAAATGAGTATGAGTGAAGTAAGCTTATCTTGCCAAAATATATCATACAAGTTATAATAGATGATAAGATCTTCAAGATATTTAAGACGATGAGCTTCACTGTAATTTTCTTTGTAGCTACATTTTACAAAGATGTAGGTATGCTTGAATTAGAAGTGAATAAAGGTTGACTCAAAGCATATCATTAATTATTCTTGACCGTTTTATACTGTGGCTAATTCAGATGTTACTCGGACAAAGGAAGGTTGATTTATTTAGTCTGGTATCCTATTCTCATTTAAAAAGGCTTGGGCACCACTGACTAACACAAGTCAGCTCTGCTTTTCTCCTTGAAAGCAGGCAACAGAATTAGCCAAGAAAGGATGTTTCTAAATGGGCATTAAAAACCATCCATGTTGCAGGATGATATATCAAAAAGAAAGACTTGAAAAGGAGATACTGTTGCTTAGCCAATTAAGTTTTTAAAAATAGCTTTATGAAGGATGTCCTGGTAAATCCAAATAGCACAAAATTTACCATTGGCTTATTTTATTTGCATTTTGGCTTATTTTTATTTTTAAAAGTACAAAAGAAAATTAAAAGCTGAGAATTACGAGGAACAAGCAAAGACTCCAAAGTTTTATACTAGAATGCTAACAGTTTCTGAGATTATCTTGAGTTTGAGAAAAGAACAATAAACCAATAGGGTAACACGCTGTTTTAAAACAGTGTGATTCCATTAGGCTACAAATATGTTTTGTTAGTAATTCTAAGCTCTCTTTGTTGTTAGTCTCATTTCACATTGGCCTTCAAAAAAGTTCCTCTCAAATGTTTACAATGATGGAAAATATATACAAATTTCATAATAGCTAGGATGTGCTTTCTGATGTAGGTTAAGAAAAATTATAAACTTAACTATTTGTGGTGAGGTTATGTTATTTCATCTGTTTTTCCAAAAGATACTTTTAAATGCCAAAAGAAACAATTCGCTTGCCTCCGGCCACACAGTCAGTAGTATGGAGCTGTATTTGAGGGGGATTAAAATTCACAGCTTCTGACACTTAGTCCACTAGGCCACACCACTTTCAAACAGACCCCAACAGATCAACTTTCTTCTTTATGAAAACACGTGTTCCCTAATACTATTGCTGCTGAAAGATATGTCTGTTCATGTGGCTAATCTTCTTTACTTAGGAATAATAGGCAAGGATCACTCACCTGAAGGTCACTGCACTCTCAAAGATTTAAAGGGACACTTCAAGTTTTTCAAAACTTCAAATTTGATTTTCCCTTTTGAAAGAATCTCTTAACATGTGTGGTTTATATGGATTTTCATGTTTCTGTTATTATTATTCTGAGCCAGCAAAATTTTATCACATAATCATTATGCTTGAAAGTAAGGAAACTGAGTATATTTTCAGGGTTGTAGATAATTAGACATTATAAATTATATTGATGAGACATCAAAAGAGAAAGCCTAACTGTACTGATTTTTCAAGAAAAAATTCTGGTCTATAACTTTAGCACTTTAGGTCTAGCAGTAAATCAGCTGAGATTGAAAATTTACAATGTTCTCTGAGGAAGGTGAAATTTATTATTAGCTTTTATATACTCCATTATTTTCCCAAAGTGCTATAAAATAATTTTACAAGTTATTCTTTGCAGCCTTCCTGTGTTGTGGTGAATGATATAATTTTTCCTATATAGAAGGTAGAGAAAAAAAAAAGAACAACTTGAGGTCAAAGCAAGATTTTCTCTCTACAAGGTCATAGGATAAACCTTTATCATTAATTAGAATTGAAAAAAAATCCAGTTTTATAACACGATTGTTTCCACTTTTCTACTCTTTTAAACATTCAGTCTAATTCAAGTATTACTTTTGTAACTCTATTGCCCAATATTATCTTTCAAGTAATTAGTGTTGATTGTGTGCCAGACATAACTTATTTAATCTTTCAAAGTGATCCTACAAGGAAGATTTATTTTATACATTTTACAGAGAATTTAAACAACATTCCTGCACCCAAGAAGGAGCATAGAGTTGTGTTTCTCAGAGTGTGAACCCCCGAGCAGCAGCATTATCACTGGGGAGTAGTTAGAAATGCAGATCCTTGGGTCCTACCCCAGACCAGCTGACTTAGTAGCTCAGACTATAGGGCCCGACAGTGTGTGTTTAACAGGTTGACTTGAAGCAAGCTGTAGTCTGAGAGCCACTTGTTTGGAACAGAGAATCTAGAGGTAGACTGCCTGATTTTGAGTGACAAGATTTTCTGTTATAAGCTGTATGACTTGAAGTCACTGGTCTCTCAGGGCCGAGTAGGGTTATCTTTAGAATGTAAGTTATAAAAATAGTCCTCTTTGAGGAGACTGTGAAGAACACTTAAATAGTATTTATAACAGACCTCAGGCAGCTAGTGTTTCAAATTTAAAACTTAATTTTAGTATCCACAGAGTCAGAATTAATTATTATAAGAGGATCTATTAATATTATATATTAAAGTATTCCGCACATTGTCTGACAGCAAATGGTTAGTGATTGAGATTTGTTAGTAGTACTATTATGTATCATTATCATTGCTAGCCATAATTTGACTTCTAGAAGACTGGGTTATTAGTTTACCTTTGACCTTAAGCTCAGGAATCCTTCTCCACCCTCCTTTAGACTGAATTTCTGTCCACTCCCTTCTTATCTGTTGCTATCTGTCTTTGGCCAGCTGTTGGTCCACCTGTTCTTTATGAGTAAGAGAGTAAGCCATGTGGACAGCTTCTCATGATCTACAGTCAACCTAACCCTCAATTATGTCTTACCTCGGTAAGAAGAGATGCAACAGTGTGCTGAATTTTGTAGCTTGAGTAAAATTCAGGCCGCCATGACCATTTTAAAAGTGTGTCCCCTCTGAGTTAGTAACTTTTAGTTGAAGTTGATAAAGTTATACTAAAGCACATAAATATTATCAAATTTTATCTATGCCTCAGTTAGTTCAGTTCAGTCACTCAGTCATGTCTGACTCTGCGACCCCATGGATTGCAGCACACCAGGCTTCCCTGCCCATCACCAACTCCTGGAGCTTACTCAGACTCATGTCCATAGAGTCAGTGATGCCATCTAACCATCTCATCCTCTGTCATCCCCTTCTCCTCCCACATTCAATCTTTCCCAGCATCAGGGTTTTTTTCCAATGACTCGGCTCTTCACATCAGGTGGCCAAAGTATTGTAGTTTCAGCTTCAGCATTAGTCCTTCCAATGAGTATTCAGGACTGATCAAGGAATATTAAGCTCAATAATACTGAGGAAATGACACCTTTAAATATAAAGTTTCTCTAATACCTTCGGCAAGGCAGAAGTTAAGAAAAACAAACCAAGTTAGAAATAGCAATCTAGCATAGAGTATTTAAATACTCTTAAATAAAGGTCATTTTTCTACTACATAAAGTTGGATATGTTTTTGATTAGTATTCATTATAAACTGAAAATATTTTTTATGACTGAAATTCCATAAAGTTAGATCCACGTGGGGAAACCAAGAGTCGTTTATGAGCATGACCTTCTCTGCTGTTCAGTGTTTCTGGACAAAATTATTTGTAAGAGCTTACATCTCTGAAATTATGTCCAAGGAAGAGATGGAAGAGAAGTAAGAATATGAAAGTAAGAATGGCCAGAAATATAAGAAAAGAAATGCTGTCAAATGAGTCAGTTTATATTAACTACTATATCAGTTATATTACCATTTATTGGCTACTATCTTTAAAAATACAATTTTTAAATTATAGTTTTATAATTTAAATTTTATAATTTATTCTTTATAGTTAAAGAATTCCTAAGTCATATAATTTAGCTATATGCCACACACCTGTAGTTGTATGGACAGATTGCACAAGAATTACCAATATTTACACTATAATCCTATCTTTTACAAATAATGCAGTGTCTTTAAACTTTGCCTTGCTGCAAGTGTCAAGGAAAATTAATCCATTAATACTTGTTAGAAAATGGAAATAAGCCATATGCTATGCTAGAAAAATAAATATCTGTGTGTGTTTGCAGTGAGGCAGAGAGCATTCATAGTTCTTATTTTTCTAGTTGTGTGAGAGAATTGCTTGTTAAATACTTTAAATCATTCTTGTTTAGTACAGTTTTGAATTTTTTACTTGATCCATATTTATAGTTACTCTTTTCCTCTTTGTCCACATTCATATTCAAAATCTATCATGTTTAAAAGTAACTGTGTAACCCATAAAATGTTGGAATATTATCAGGAGAATGAGGATACTATTTTTCACAACTTGGTAATAATCAGAATAAACATGTAAATCTGGAAGATATTTTATGGAATTAGTGTTCTCTGACAGTTAATATAAAAGACTTAAGAAACCACATGTCCCTGGCCTGAAATAAATTCTGGCTTTATCATTCAGTACAAAATTATAATCTTCATCAATGATCTCTTGTGTGCTCTGTCGTGTTCAACTCTTTGTGACCCTATGGACTATAGCTTGCCAGGCTTCTCTGTACATGGGATTTTCCAGGTAAGAGTACTGGAGTGGGTTACCATTCCCTTCACCAGAGGATCTTCCCTAGCCAGGGATCATATAGAGTCTCCTGCATTGGCAGGCAGATTCTTTATCACTGAGCCAAAAGAGAAGTCCTGGTCTTGTGTTCACTAATGGACATGAATGTTTTTCTTATCTTAGTAAGTAGTTCATTGGTCCAAAATTATATCTATTATCACTGGAAGATAAATTTTCATCTTGTTCAAGTCATTTCTGTAAATGCATTGAGCCAAAAAGATTTGATTTCTTATTAAAACGCCTTTAGCACCACCCATGTTCTCTTAAAGATGTTACCTGATCTAAGCTTCACTTAATTTGTTAATTGAAAATATAAGTGCTTATAAATACCTAACATGGAAATACAAATGAGATGAAATAATAGCCTTAAAAGGATATAAGAATATAATTTTTTTCTGTGTCCATTTCTACAGTCCTCCTTTTTATATGCTTTATTGCTGATACCTTAGAAAAAAATCTTACATTAATTGAATGGTAGCTCATCGCTTTCATTTGTACATTTCCTTCAGTCTTGTTTATAAAATATAACTTAGAAGGGAGCTTTCAATCAATACAGTCTATGAGGATGAATGCTTTCCAAGTGGAAACTGGAGTAGCAAAATATACAAAAAAATGAAAGGACTCAGTTGTAGTACCCATACTTGATTCTCATTATTCTTGGTAATTATATTCTATAAATCTGAATACAAGGGTAGGTTCTTAAGTGCATCTGCTCACAACATTTTCATCAGTTGATCAATACATAAATCTTATTTTGTGATACCTTATTTAATGTATATTGTTGATTCATAAGCATTAAACCTAAGATCAACAACACTATAACTCATGTCTGGAGGAAGATTTTCTGAGTCACATGTTTTCTCTGTAAGGCACATCACAAAGTTTTTTTTTTTTTTTTTTTTACTTGTTTTTGCCATACAATGTCATGATATCACCATGGGTTTACATATGCTTCCCCTCCGGAACCCCCCTCCCTCCTCCCTCTCCCCCGGGAAATCTCGCTGCACCAGTCCCGAGCATCAATCCTGGGCTGGCGATTGATTAGACACATGACAATTAACATGCTTCAATGCCCTTCTCCCATAACATCCCACCCTTACCCTCATCCACAAAGTCCACA